>JBAIZL010000005.1:194157418-194172418 GCA_036971475.1 Prosapia bicincta
TATATTATGTGGGAGGTGTAGACTATTGTTGTTTCAGAAATCTGATAGAAAAGAACTATTTGTGTGTGTGTGTATATATGTATATATATATATATATATATATATATATATATATATATATATATAAAGAACTAAGTCAAAATACAAATACAAGAATTATAATTGAATTTACAATTTGAATTGAATTCAATTATAATTCTTGTATTTGTATTTTGACTTAGTTCTTTATTAATACACAAGAATATATATATATACATATATATATATATATATATATATATATATATATATATATATATATATATATACGGCGGGTAATTTAATGTGTGTGGTGAATCACGCAGATAATACACGCCAAATGTGTGTGGTGAAAGATATTTAAATATGTAAAGGTAGTGTTAGTGGTTTGTAAAACTGAAAAAGAAACTTCTTTCTTGCAAAGACCGGGGTATAGATAGTAATTAAATGATTTTAAAAACTGAACTATATATATATATAATAAATTTAAATATTTCAAAAACAAGAATACTTTTATTGCATATATTATTTAAAGCTTTTCGCCAATAAAACAGTACCAGCATCTTCAGAAAAATAATTATCTAACAAATATTTTACAGAAATTAAATCATATTAAGACATATGATTTAATTTTTGTAAAATATTTTGTTAGATAATTATTTTTCTGAAGATGCTGGTACTGTTTTCTTGGCGAAAAGCTTTAAATAATATATGCAATAAAAGTATTCTTGTTTTTGAAATATTTTTAATTTATTAAATATATTACAAGAAAACATATCACCATATTTAATATATAAATATATATATATATATATATATATATATATATATATATATATATATATTCGGTTTTAAACTCTGGGATAGGTTAAAGAGCTTAAGTCAATAATCTGTAACAAAATGACTCAGTGTAAGCGAAATATATATAGAAAGTAGGAGCACAGGGAATTAGGATTAACCATAAGATAAATACAACGAAGTAGAAAATAGTTTCAAATATATGTATAATTTTTAATTTAAAAAATTGAGCCATCGAAATAAGATGTATCTATTTTTAAAATATTTCATTTTTTATATGATATATATATATATATATATATATAATTTTTTAATATTTAAAAAAGTACTTTTCTTTATCAATTTTAAGTACGGAAAGAATAATTCCTGCGTTTTAATAAAAGTAAAATACACACACACCCAAACACACACTACTGCAACAGGGACAACTTCACCTTTATCTACCTGCCTTACTTATTTTACTTACAACTTCTGCCCTGCCTTATTGTTTTTTTTTGTGTTATCATTTACAAATCATTTATCTTCACATAATTATATCACAGTAATTAAAAGTTGATTTATTTTTATGGGTTTGAAAGTCGAATTTTTACTCTTCGACTCTTCTTCCCTCCCAATTTTGTGCTATTTTGGGATAGTTCCCTTGATCTCTTTGTTATCCATTCTTTTACCATTGACATTTATCTTTATACATTCCATCTGCGTTTTCCATACAAATATATTACCTTGGAAACTTGTCTAATATTTACCGGCCTTTCTCTGCAATGCTAATTATCTAAGCTGGGAATTCGATCTAAAATCGAAACCGGTAATTTTTGCACACTTAGATCTCTTGGGAAATTAAATTCCTAAATTCGTTTAAAACCAATTAGCTAAGTATTTACCTCAGCTAGAATAATACTCGAGACGGTGTTAGATGTTTTAGAGGTGTTATTTACTGGAAAACCTTTTGTTTAGGCAATCGGAGACAGTATATGTTATTAATTTATGTAAAAATAATAACAGCCAATTGCAAACTAACCCTTTTTTTAAATTTATCCCTACATATTTTCCCTTACAGCATTTTCTGAAATAACTATATTCTTTGGATTTTGTGACTGACAACACCGTTGTTACAAATCAAACAAAAACTTTATCTTCTTATATGTTCTCCAGTTTATATAAACTTGAATAATTTCTTAAAACAACTATTTTTTAAAACGGAATCTTTAATAATTATTTTTCAAATGTTTAGTTAATTTAGATTTAAAAATTGTTTGTATTCTTTGCGACTACTGCGATAGTTTAACACAATTTTAAAACCAACGGATAAAGTCAAATATAATGTTGAAATGGTTTCTATTAATTTATTTATTATTTTAATAATTTGATAAAATCTATTAAGACGTTTATTATTTATTAAAAATTCGCTCAAGAACTATAGTCCGTTCATTTGTCATTTTTGTAATCAGTTCCTTCACTGGCATCTCGTGTTGGATCTCCAGGGGACCTCTACTATCCTTAATGAATCCTGGATCTCTTCTTTGGCGAAGCCTTGTGAACTTTTCATAATTCTGACGCGAACTTTTACATTATTATATTTATCGAACGTATATTTTGTTGTTCAAAATAAAAACCGTTCTGGTAATTCCGGAAGAATATCGATGGAGAATCTAACTGAGAACGCTCTTCTTGGGAGTCGCGACTTGCGCTAGATCTATGAACCTAGGTTTTAAACTTGTCGTTCAGATTTGAGGCCACAGCCTTCCGGTAACACTCCACAAATTTTATTAAGAGAAGCCTCGATGAGTTTGCAGCACGGAGATTTATAGATTCCTAATATGGTCTGCAACATTTTTATTTTGACGACCAATGACAGTGTCTTTAATTTTTGTTCTTTTTTGGTTGATTGAGGAAACTAATCTTGAACCGAACTTTGCACGCCACTATTTCAATACCATTTTTTTTCTTATGCTGCAAAGTAATCGAAATCATCGATTTTTTTACAATATTTAAATCACTGTTTTAATTAAAATTATATTTATTTTCAGTTGATTCCCTTCAAAACGTAATGTCGTTCAACTTTTTACCATGATTTTGAATTTCGTCTTGTTATACACTCTCGCCCTACCGATGATCCACATTAAATACACTTTGGTAACACTATTAATTATTTAGGTTGGCTTTTATCGTGGATTTATATTATTTACTCATTCTCTTTTTAGGTAATATTTTAATTAGTGTTTATAATGTACTTTTTGTCCTAACCTCTTTTTTTTATTGAGTATTATTTATTATCACACTCTTTATATTACATCCTCTTTAAATTGATGTAATTAGGTCACATTTTATTTAATAATTACTAGTTTTAATGTTGTCAAATCTTAAATTGCCGTACTAGTATTGGTTTGTAGGGCTAAAGACCTTGGTTCGGACTTGTACATTCTAATCAAATTCTGCTTGCTTGTCCATACTTGCTAGCTAATGCTTTTACTTAAAATATTTATTTTAAACTTATTTTTGCCTAATTTGCTATAAACCATTTTCTTTATATAAATATTTTCTTTATTCAGGTTTTAGTTTGAAACACGAATTAAATACCCCCTTAACACACACACACACACACACACACACACACACACGTGCAAACATACACACACACACCCACACACAAAATCACACACACACACACACACACGTACAAACACACACACACACACACACATATATATATATATATATATATATATATATATATATATATATATATATATATATATATATATATATATATATATACACGCACACGCACACATACATACAAATATATAAATAACACACACACATACAAACACACACATATATATATATATATATATATATATATATATATATATATACACGCACACGCACACATACATACAAATATATATATATATAACTTAATAATAACAATATTTATAACAAAATATCTTTGAAGCTCTTTACAAGTGTAGTATTTTGATATTTCAAGAGCTTCAAACCTAAACATTCAAAATGTTTTAGCTATTGACAATGTACGAAGCTCCTAGATATATCAAATATTTTATTGATGAAAAGTTTTGAATACATTGTTTTATAAATAGTCTTGTTGATGAATTGTAAATGAGAAACAATTTACTTGTTTACTTGAATGATTAATATATAAAAATAATGTGGTTAAAAATCATTTAACCTTCTTCCAAATGTCACGGACTCTCGCCTTAAATGAAAATAATACATATCAATAAAGGGATTCACCGCCAAGGTTGAATAATATGTATTTTTAAAAATTAGACTCCCAGTATGGAGTTAAGGTATGTATGATTGGAAAATGTTTTCACCGTTGGGTGGTTTCGGTTGGCAGATGACTGTTGATAATATTAAAGTTTACCTTTGCATGAATTCGGCTGTAGTGCTTCTATGTTTGTGCTTTCAAGCCCTTGCTAAAGGTGTTTCATGACCACTGAAATGCTCGGATCTAACCCTTGTTGATCAGTGCTACTTGAAACATCTAACGTTCAGTGCGCTGTAGAAGTAAGTTGGGTGGAAAACATATTACAGTGCAAGAATTTTATATGCGATTCTCTTAAAAATATATCACTATTTACTGGCGTAATGTCTGAAGTAAGACTTGTGGATGGTGGCCATGAATTCCCTAGAAGTGTGGTTTTAGTATCCACTATTAAATGATACATAAATAAAATTGTAAGCCGAAGAACAAGCACCTGCATCTTCCAAGACAGCATCTTCAGAAAAAATATTGAAAATAAAAATTTTTAATGAAGCTGTTTTAAAGTAACGTTCTTTGCTTTGTATGATATTCAATGTTAATATCTATTTGACGTGTTTTTAATAATTGCTTCTGCAGGAGAAAGTATTATGAAAATATCGTGGCCTTGCCTGTAAATATCGCAAAAGATATTGTGTAACCGTGTTGGTGACCCTATCATAAGTCATACGTTGAACAACGATTCCCTCCTTGGAACAAGCAAGCAACTTGTGTTTTTGTCGATATTAATATTGACCACTTAGTCTTATTTATAATATATAGAGTTATAATTACTATAACTCTTCCTACTAAATGTCATCTGCTATATTTTTTACTAGCTTACTTATTAAAAAATATGTTTTTAGTTTTAGATTTAAACTAATATTATTTCTAAGTAATAATACAACTAGCGGTTTTTCTTAATTTTTTTTTAACTAAGAAACCGCTATGAAAATGTATAGCTGTATTTCAAAATAATTAAACATTTTGGAACAGCTGAAAAAGTAAATATATTTTATCAATAGTACTAAAAGTATACTGTAAACGTCAAAATAAACACACAAAAATAAATGTTTATTTTATAATAATAGAACTACAATAACCAAACTATATTATTTCCTAAATTATTTATCTCAATGCAAATAATCTATTTATTTCATCTCAACGCAAGTTTATTAAAAAACATCTGGCCAAGATAAATAGTGATATTGTATTACAGGCGTAATGTCCCATGAGAACACCGCAAAAAATGCCATCAATTAAAGTAAAAGAAGGAAGGACCTTTAGGAAAATCCGTAGAAAAGAGACTGCCTAGAAGGAATACCCCGCTGTGATCCATTACAAAGGGGAGGGAAGAGTAAAGGGGCCTATCCCCTGGAGAAATATTCCCTTCAGAGTGATAAAACCGCAAAACAAAAACTAAAGGCCTGTCATACACACTCAGACTTACAGTTTATAGAAAACCGAGTATGCTAACAAACGGAAAAGAGATGTCTTTAGCTTTGTGAACAATTTATAAGGAATGGTAGGCAAAGTGTGTGTGTTAAGAAGGAATAACAGGATTTCCTTCTACAAAATACAATTAAAAATTACTATTGTACTATACTGTTTATTTCAAATTCTGTTGTGTGCCTGTTAAATGAGCGACAATTCAAATAATTTAAATCAACATTTTCACTAAAAGATCCAAAAATAATGAAATACAATTCAAACATTTACATTAGTAGCGGAGTGCAAATATTATCACAACTAATGTCTGGTTCATGATAACGCCTCAGTGTGGTTGTGAAAACGTTTAAAATCTAATTGGTTTAATTATTTCTTGATGTTACTCTGAAACTGTTGCATTGAATTTTATACTAAAAGAGTTGTTGGCTTTGGTACATTGTGTGTGAGTGAATGCGTGTGTGTTTGTGTGAGTGAGTGTGTGTGAGTGTGTGTGTGTGTGTGTGTGTGTGTGTGTGTGTGTGTGTGTTTGTGTGTGTTTGTGTGTGTGTGTGTGTGTTTGTGTTTGTGTTTGTGTGTGTGTTTGTGTTTGTGTGTGTGTATGTGTATGTTGTGTGTGTGTTTGTTTGTGTGTGTGTTTGTGTGTGTGTGTGTGTGTGTTGTATTGTGTGTGTGTGTGTGTGTGTGTGTGTGTGTGTGTGTGTGTGTGTGTGTGTGTGTGTGTGTGTGTGTGTGTGTGTGTGAGTGTGTGTGTTGTATTGTGTGTGTGTTTGTGTGTGTGAGTGTGTGTGTTGTGTGTGTATTTGTATGCGCGTGTGTGTGGTGTTTGTGTGGTGTGTGTGTGGAGTGTGTATGTGTGTGTGTGTGTGTGTGTGTATGTGTGTGTGTTTGTTTGTGAGTTTGTGCGTGTCTTTACAAACATATGAATATGTACATTAAAACGATAGGATTTATTTTTAAAACACTGGAATCTCTTAAAATGAGTACGGAATTTAACTCTACCTTTTTTCCAAAAGAATGAGGAAAGGACTATAATATTAAAGGTAATCAAGATACCAGGTATTGACTGAGAACTTATTAAGGTAAAAACTGTTGGGGAAGAATGAACTACAAGGTGTGACGGAAAATATATTGGACATAAAACATCGTGTGTAATGTGTGCAAATTAGATATATTACTATGTACTGAAGTAAAGCTTAAATTGGAAAATTATTTGATATTATCAGCTGTCCAGGTGACGTATTGCTAGAGCAAGTCCTTATATAACATGTAAGTACTTACATTTTTAAATTGGATGACAATTGACAACCCTTACATTTATCTATTTATAAATAAACCATATGTAACTTTATGCTACTGCCTTTTCAACACATGTTTTTATTTATATAACTTTACTAAAGCGTTGCCACTTTTTTTAATGTTCCCTAACAAAACATATTAGAATAAAACATCATTTCCTATTAGAAAAATACATAAAAATACAAATCCATGTAATTCCTTTTTTTACTTACATTTTTGCTACATATAATTGATTTTGAAAGTTTGAGCGGGACGCTAATTTATTCGTTTGAGATATTACTTTCATCTTTAAATGTTAGAATAAGTAGCCTACTTACTGTACTGTGTTTAAATATATGTATTTTTTCTGTTTGTTTTTTTTTAAATAACATTATTTTACCGATCCTTAAATTTTGTTCAGTGTAAGTAAATAAAAGGAAATAAAATTTCCATTAATAGCCAAAACGTTTTACTGTGGCCGCTTTTAGAACAGTAAATTTAAGATGTCTCATTTACCTCTGTATTATTCACAGAACGCACAAATAACACGTTAGGTTTTACAGGTGGCAACACTGTTACAGAATAGCAAATGAGATTAGGGAGTTGCTAACCTTGTAGAATAGCTTGAATAGCAATGAATTTCTTTATGGAAAAGGTTTTTGCAGATATGGAAAACATCCGTACGTTTACGTGTTTTTTGTTCTTAATTTGTTTGTGTAGTTAATTGTTTGTTGTGTATGTTGAAATTATAATAAAACATTGTGCTAACCTGTCGCCGTAAATAAATTTATTGGTCAAGTCTTATATAGTAAAAATCCATCATTATCCCTCCTTAATATAAATATTAGTGGAATTTTTTTACAATTTGGAGTTTATCTATCGAGTATATTAATCATCAAAAAAACTATTTAACATAAAAATTACATACATTTTTCCGGTTTTAATAGTTAAATGAATGCACAACAAGTGTTTCACAAGCTTTAACATCTTAATAATATTGGCTTTTCTTTGCACCTTGGATGTTTCTAAGTCATGGGAGGAGGCAATATCATTTGAGCTAAATGATGTTATATTACATGGATAGAGTTTGTTAGAAACATTTCCTTTTCCGAATCTGATCAACATTACATTTTCTTGAAATATTGTTATAATAAATACCTATGTTGATATGTAAAAGAGTGTATTAATAAATAAATTGTAGTTACAAAAAAATTAATTATCAAAATATCAAATAGACTTACGTGCTTCTAAAAGAATGAAATATTATAGAGAAACAAATTAGGTTTAATGTAAATTATGAATAGTAGTATTAACCATAGATGCTTTGGTTTTCGAGGGTTTTGCTGATCTTAAGTGCCTTATAGGGAGCATATGTGTCAGATGGTTAATTTATATTTAAACCCTATCTAAGAACACGATATGAGGTGTGTGTGTCAGTTATTTCTTTCAAATAATTTTAATCATGTTGATTTTAAGACAAACGAAGTGATTAATCATGATAACATTCTATAAAACAAAGAATAACAAATAATCTACATGAATTCAGGTAAAACCAATAATGTCCTCGTTACGAAATTCAAAATAAATTATTAATGGTTAGAGGGGTTCCTTTTCCTTATTATTTCAGTTCTTTCTGCTTGACTCTTAAGTTCGCGTGAGTAATAAAGCTGACTGAAAATTTATCTCTAATAAGTCGGATTTATAATTTTTTTATATTTTATCAGAACCTGGCTCAATCATTTCAATGCCCTTTTAATTACCTCGTCTTGATTTAGCTTGCTTAATTTGAACGAAGCGTAATAGAAAACGTTACGATAAGGAACGGTTAATTGTGTGATTGCGTGTTGAAACGGTACGATTTCATATCCAAATCGGTTTTATTTTAGTTTTAAGTAATTAGAAAAATTAGTCTTAGAGATTTGAATCTCTGATAGGGGGGGATTAATTTTGGTTTTATCGTATTATCAAGACATACTAAATGTATAGCCTACGTATGATACTATCGACCACAATTTTATTATGTTTAAAAATATTCATAACAATGTAACAAAACAAATTTAAAACTTATTTTCCTTTCATAAGTTATATTTGATATAATTCTTAAAATTTATTTTTAAAGTTGTAATTAAAATTAAACACTGGCATTTTATCAGGTGTTTAAATTTAACCACGGTTGAAATAACTACCGTCTTTTAGATATTCAGCTTCCATACTTAATTTGGTTTACTTGAGAAAACAGATAAAAGTTTAGATCTAATATTCCCAAATTTAAAACATATATATATATATATATATATAGAGAGAGAGAGAGAGAGAGAGAGAGACGAAACACATTTCATATCCATTAGCTTTATTTATTCTTCAGTATAGCTTCTAAATCCTTAGATGAAATGAACTGATTAGCACAGAATGGTAGTGACAAATTGAAGCTAACAAATTAACGCCTAGACTGCCCTCTAACGGGTAGATTAGACAAAGTTTATTCCCAGAAGACACGCTCTTTCCTTTCCTAATACAAGCAGGTTCCGTGCCCATATGTTGTTTAATTCAGAAGAACGCGTTCCATGAGATTATCTTTAGATTTAGGCGTCTCTTATGAAAGTAAATTTAATTTAACTTTATTTAAGGCGTTCTTATTTGAATTTTTCAGGATACTATGGACGATTTAGTGGTGAGGAAGACTTTAATAAAAATACCTTAAACGTTTGTTAAGATTTACTCAAAAATATATTTCATTAATGATGCTATATTAACTTTATTTTTTTTTTAATTATAATGATCTTATAGTTCAGTAAAACTGTTGAATATCATAACGCAAAAAAATATTGAATTATTTAAATCATTGTAACAAACTACATCAATTTAATTTTAATATTTGGATATGCTATTTATTTAAATATTATGTTAAACGCAGTAAGATAATGTATTGTTTAGTTAGCAAATATATAAAAACTAATTTATTTTTTTAGCTTAGCTTGTGAGGTTATGTTAAAATAAATGAAAACATACACAAAACTCACAAATTAATCATTTATTAACTCATACGCGTTTCAATGACAAAGTCATCATCATCAGTGAGTGTTACTACCACAAACTCTAACTTACAACCTACACATCATGATAACTTTGTCATTGAAACGCGTATGAGTTATTAAATGATTAATTTGTGAGTTTTTTGTATGCCTTTATTTGTTTTAATTTATTTTTACCAATTAAAAAAGCGTCAAATTTGCCCAATTTTGTAAAGAATCAAAATAAAATTCTATTACAGTACTAAAGAACAAAGTACTGTTTTAAAAACTGTATTGTCTTAAAATTACATTTGTGAGTACTTAGTAACGTTGTTATTTTATAAATAAAGATACCACAGTTGCTTGGTAACTTAGAGTGGAGTGAAGGGCTAATTAAACAAGTTCATATCACAGTTGAATAGGTAAACTTACTAATTCAGGACGACATTTTAAATCTCTATCCTTAGAATCTGTTCTCTCGTTCACAATTTTAACAAAGATGTAATAACTCCATATACCACAAATAGTTTTTTGTAACAGGACCTACTTATAAAATAAAGGACCTTATATGTTTTTTTTAATATTTAAATGAACATTTGTGTTCACTAAATAACGCAGCTACTCTACATGTTATATAATACAATATTACAATATAAATATTATTATTAAAAATTCATACACGTGTTTTTTCTTTCACAAAGTAGATTTCGTCCAATGAAATGTATTTTCAACCTGTAAAACCTTTTTCCGAATGTTGATGTTTTATTCTTTGTTTTTTCTGGGACTTAATATTTTTGTATTGCACTTGTGAAAAACATTTCATCCTAAATGTTTCTAGCGTGTGTTTACTAATAGTTAGCTGATATCTATTTATCATACCTTTAAAGGCAGCTGCTTTAGGTTCTATTGAGTAAATTCATTGAAAATACTATATATCAATTACTGGTATTGGAATATTTATGTGTTTCTATAACGTATAAAATTCTCTTAAAATTAACTGAATGTATACTTTTTATTGTTTACCTAAAATTAGTTTTCAATATCAACACCTGAAAGTTTCCGTAATACTTCCGTATATTGTATATTATGTTTGTATTTACTAAACTTAAGTCGTATAAGTTGAATATTTCTTTTCAAGTGTTTTATTGATATAGTGCATAACGATTCTTGCTACGAATTTTTTCTCCTCAGCCTTTAGCTTACATATGTTGACAATTTGACATTAATATTAGATTCCCCCGTATTAACTGACACTTTCCGGATTTATATCTTGTACAAATTTTCAAACGATAATAAAATACGTCTTTATTCATCCAATCAAGTTCAAATAGTTTTTTTTACCTATAATAGATGGTAATTGATTTTAATACAGTTCTTTCAAACATTTATTCAGTAACTAAATTATAAAAATTTGGGGGTCTAGGTCGGATTTGAACTGAATACATTCATGTTCGAAGTCTAGCGCTTTGGCACTGAACCAACTATCCCATAGCTAGAAATTTACTTTTCAAAGATGTAGACTATATGAATTTTTTTTGCCCCCATCGTCGGCACGTCTATTGCACGACCTTAAATTGTTGACATGGTTGATATACAATATCATAAATAATGCTCTAGGATTAAAGATGAATCAAAAGAATAATATTGCATGTATCAAACCTTGCTTCACAAACAGACCATTCGAAAAGAAAGCGAAAAACAAACTACAACACAATGCAAGCGACGAAAAAAAAATAAAGCGTATAAATAGTAACAAACAAAAATATTATTTCAACGCCATACATAGAAAAGAAAATGGAAAATTGCAGGGAAATTCGCTTTCTATTTTGCCACTTGAAATTGATATTCTGACTTTTGTATAAACATATTTATATTAATAGTAATTATGAAATAAAAAGAAACTAAAATAATATTTTCCTTAAGATTTGGGAAAGAGTTGACTTTTAAAAAAATGTATATTACTTAATTCATAGTAAGTTTGCCATATATTGACAATATTTTGTTACACTAATACTTTCGCTAATAATACTACAGGCGCTATCCCTAAAATGGCGCAATTGGTCTGGAACCACTAATAATAGGAGGAACTATCTTAAATAAATAGAAAAGAGCGAATCCGTCGTTGAAAGTAAAATTTTGTTTTGTAGTTGACATGCTCAACTGAACAAAAGTAGAAAACTAGCCACTACTCAAGGGGCGAGATGAACTGGCCCATTTCGCACATATATTCAGCGCTACCTTCTGCTCTCGGGGTCGTCACTCCCTGCCTACGCCAAGCAATTTCCATATCACAATATACAGGCGAATGTGCACCAGTATCGAACTCCCTATGCATCGGGAGTCTGAACTATCAGTGTTGTAAGGCGTTTTAGTTTCGTGTGTCCTATAATTAAATATTTTTAATATTGTTGTATAAATGTTGTTATGGTTTTAATTATTATAATAAAATGTTTTATTTTTGTTTGTCGGATGATTAAATATAATGGATCGTTTATTTTAGTTTTATAATTTCGTTTTCCGTTTTATGACACAAAAATGTCAAACTACGACATCTGGTTCAAGCTAGTTTTGGATTCCAAATACAAGTTATTTAAGCAAAATTTGAGTAATTATAGAAAGTTATGACTGATATTATTTTATATCAACTGAAATATCGACTTCACAATTCCTAATTAATTCATAGTTTCAACCCTGAATCTTTCATAGTTTTCATTGTTGATCTAAAAATAATTATTTCTTTACGAGAAATATTTACAGTCGCTCTATTCTAATCAACACTTTTTCTTCAACTTACAACATATTTTTGCTAGAGAAAAGTTGTCCAAAGAGCTAACTCTACGACTTGTTACTTTTCCTATCTAAACGATAAGTTTAAAAGCGTTGATTTTCTAGTATGTTTTTTCAGTAGCTCTTGTTAAATATTCTTTTCAAGATTCTACCTTACTCTCTATTAGTCCAAGCTACAGTAGTTGTAATGGCAAAATATGAAAGATGTTTTAGTACGTTGATAAAAATAAAAACGTATTTAGGGGCGATGTACGCCAAGGGCGATTTAATTCTTTGGCTTTGTTTTCTATTCATTAAGGGGTAGAATTAAAGTAACTAATTTAAATAACACATTTATGTTTTATCTACTAATCAAAATAACAACCGAGCTCCTCTACTCTACAAATACAACAATTAAATGCCATATAGGCTATTCTCCATCTTCGGTCTGCAGTTTACGAAGTAAGTAGCATTTTCAGCTCCCGGTTTGTAAAACTAATTATTTTTATGATATACCTTTTGAAATTTGCTTTAACGCAAATTTAAACTGAATAAGCTTGTCAGTTCTGCCAGTGAATGTAGATCAAGAGCAGCCTTTCAATAACCTCTTTTTAACTACTCGGACTTGATACCTGTTTTCCTTCTAATACGTTCACAGGTATTTTCTCAGCTTTGTATATTAATAATAATAATAATAATATCATAGGGTACAAACGAATACGAAATAAGATATAATTATTTTATCGGTTCAAGTAACAGTTTTAAAAATGCAAAGTAGAAAATACTTTACAGTTTATTTCAGCGATAAATTGAAATTGTATAAACTGAATATAAACATGTGTGACTCAGGGAATTCAATTTTTCAAACCTATTTTAATCTATTTATTTACCCATCCGTAATATGTAAACGTTTTGTTAAAAAAACGCTGTTGTCAATTTGTTTTATTCTCTCACAAAACAAAATACATGTTGGCAAGTATCGCAAGAGAGGTACAGTCCGTTTCATAAGGGACGTGTCGGGAGAATAAAGCAAGAACCAAGCTGTCGCCCTCGACTAATCAGATTGTCTCTAAGTCAGAGCGCTTTCCGCTTCGATGCCAGTTGGAGATGCTCTTCTTGGATATTTGAATAATGCATTACACCCGTGCCTTTATGCAGGTCTACTGTTTGTATACAGCCACAGTTTGCAAACAGCCTAACTTTGCACTTGTACCATTTGTTCAAGAATGTTTTCATAATTTGTAAAGTATTTTTCCGTTGGGAAAGTTTTGAATTATTTCCTTATAAATTTTTATACGTTGAACTTTAAATTATTGCTACTTTAGTATTATAGTATTTGTGATACAATATATCTATACGTTAAAATAAAGCTATTTTAGTGATATATTATTTGGGTTACAGACTAGCTATAAAAATTATGAAACAGGCGTAAATTAGTAATTGGAACCAAATCGTTTAGATACTAAAGCTCGTTAAGACGAGGAGTATGTAATGTGCCAACTAAGCCTCGAGGGAGATACTTGCTTCAACTCTCCCACAATCGGTCACGGGATGTTTTGTTTGATATAATTAGTTATAGCGTAATGATCTGTTACCGTAAAACGTGGCATTACATTATTCTGAGTATATTCGTCCCATTATAGAGAAGTAAGCACTTTGTGTCATTGAACGCTATATTAACCTAAGGTGGAGAGACGATGGACATTAAACAGAATTTCTCGTATACTAGTGACAGTTTATTATAGATAGGTACCCGTTGAACTATGAACAAAACTGTAACGAGTTTCCGTAAAACTTGTCAAAGAAACCGGATTGTTGTTAATTAGGAAAACTACTACAAGAAAGTCTGTTAACCTTCATAGTAAACATTTATTTTAACTCTGCAATTATATAACTATAGTTTCAAAATATATGTATTAAAATTATTCTTGTTTTTAAAATATTTTTAATATATATAAAAGTAAATGTGTGTTTGTGTGTGTGTGTGTGTGTGTTTCTGTATATGTGTGTGTGTGTGTGTGTGTGTGTGTGTTTGTGTGTGTGTGTGTGTGTGTGTGTGTGTGTGTTGTGTGTGTGTGTGTGTGTGTGTGTGTGTGTGTATGTGTGTGTGTGTGTGTTTGTGTATGTGTGTGTGTGTGTGTGTGTGTGTGTGTGTGTGTGTGTGTGTGTATGTGTTTGTGTTTGTGTGTGTGTGTGTGTGTGTGTGTGTGTGTGTGTGTGTGTGTGTGTGTGTGTGTGTGTGTGTGTGTGTGTGTGTGTGTGTGTGTGTGTGTGTGTGTGTGTGTGTGTGTGTGAGAGAGAGAGAGTGTGTGTGTGTATGTGTGTGTGTGTGTGGAATTTCCAAAAAAACAAATATTTTAATTATATCAAAATTTATGTACCCAAAATTTATTGCACAAAAAAATCATTTTTTTTAAT
>JBAIZL010000005.1:194177418-194212418 GCA_036971475.1 Prosapia bicincta
GGTATTTATTTCGTTGTTCTGAACGTTAACGAATTATGGTTATTTATTTTGTTATTGGGTATTATTAGTTTTGGTATGTATGGTAACTGTTCGTGAACAAATACTTTTTGTTCTGATTGGAAACAATCGTTGTTATTTATGTTTAGTAATTTTAGTGTTTTGTATTTTTAAGGGGCATGGCCTTTGGCGTAGGCAGGGGAGGCCACAGGGGACACGTACCAATCAAAACAATCAATTTTAGCAAAAATATGTTAACCTTTAAAACAACGCTGGATTTGTAGCAAAACCTCTACCCGACGACCCAACAATTGTGTAATTGTAAAGCATCAAATATTATTTCTAGAAATAAAAATGTTCAAAATCTCCCCAGGAAGGTTCTTTCCTCTGACCCGCCGTGTCGCCATCCCCCCCCCCAAACCCTAATCCTGGCTACGCCTCTGGCCATGGCTATCTATTTTTGTTGATGTTTGTCGTAATCGAAATGCTTAGTTACATTGTCGCTCTGCATATAAAATGTGTTTACACTCTGTGTTGTTCTGTTTGGTTCTGACCCTGGTTATTTACTTTGTTGTTTTGCAAAATCAGGGTCATGGCTATTTTGCTAGTTATTTGGTGTGGTAATGGGAACAATAGACTGTTAAATAAATAATTATTCACCATCCTCAAAACGTAATTGAGCATGTTTCGGTAATATGTAGTATTTAGGACAAATCCTCAAAGAAGACATATTACAACGATTACTAAGCGTGAACAGCAATGAGAAACTATGCTATTAAGGAGGTCTCGCTTGAAACTTTAAAAGGTAAATTCGATCTATTCTAACGGTAAGGATATCGGCAATGGCCTCAAAATTTTAAAAAAAAACATTTCAACAGATATATATCTTTAGGCATTTCAAAAATGCCAATAAAAATCTTCATATTCTACAAACTATTCACTTATGGATAAAGTGAATAGGCCATTAAAAACATTGTTTAGGAGGTTTTAGTTAATAAAAGATAATAAACTTTGGATTAAAAAAATAATAGTTTTTAACAAAATGTGTCAATTATTAATTTCTTATATTATTCGGGTGAATTTACTACTTATTATATATTACAGGCTAATATTTTATAATAGATTAATATTATTATAATATTAATATTATTGTATAACAACTTGGGTTGTTTTTTTATATATGATTGTATTTTTCATTCCTGATGATGTTGGTAGTGTTTACCAACAAAAAGCTTTGAATATAAATAATATTCTTGTATTTGAATAACCTATGTTGTTTTAAATTATTAAACAAGAAAACATGTTATATATATATATATATATATATATATATATATATATATATATATATATAGAATGTGAGCTTTATTGTATTTTTCCAAACTTTCAGCGATGGGTTTTCGTTGAATATTTGTAGAAAATCATGCTTACCAAATTTAATTTTAGATGTTCAAAATATTTTCAAATACATTCTAAGCGTTGTGTAATGAATAATTATGAATAGTGGTAAAAATTATTGCCGAAACTCATTTAAAAATTTTAAATTACATGTTTAGAATTCATAATTTATATTCTACATCCAAAATTGACTCCCTTTCAGCCTTACTGTGTAAGGTTTGTATGCATGTCTTGCGTACGCGATCTCCCTTGCTCCTAAATGTGCAGGGAGGATTCCGTATCGTCACCCTTCTACCTTAAAATCTTATTTTACAACCCTTTTGGCCTAAACGTAAGATAGGAATAGTCGTCAGAAGCCAGTATCATCAGAGGAATATTAAAGTCTGTGTTTAAAATAAAATGTGAAACTGTCAAACGTATGCAATACGTACATTTAACACAAAATAATAATTGCTTCGAAAATTTTCTTTACATTCTTCAGGCATTTCATAAACGCTTTACCTTTTTAGACAATATGTATAATGAGCGAATTCTGTATAAAACATTTCCGACTGTGTTTAATAAATTTATAAAATATATTTATTAAACCAATAAATTATTTAAACATGACAAATAATTTTAAACCTTCTCTTTAGCGTAATAATGATGTTTACTCGAGTCGTATGTTTTTACGATGTTAGTAGGTTTAGGCTACAAACAATTTAAGGTTTTGTGAGGTTTCGATGCGGTCAGTAAACAAACTATCTGACTACTCTAATATCCCTACTACACTTATAAACACAAGTAAAAGGATACTATTTATTAGGAATATACTTTGGTTGAATTTATTAATAAATACATAAAAACCTCTTAACCACAAACTTACTTTATTTTACCCTTATGTACATTTCAGTTGCCAAGTAACCATCCTCAGAGGGATAACATACTAAGACTCCTTACTTACAAAGGCTTCCTTACTGAAATGTACATAAGGGTAAAATAAAGAAAGTTTGTAGTTAAGAGGTTATTATGTGTTTATTATTAGAAGTAAAAGGAATTTTTATTTTAACCACATTCCATCAGACTGTAATACGTTTAACTACATTCAGTTTCCTTACTTTACAGGCGACACAAATATCTAGTTATATAGATATATGAGATATTGTGCTCATGAAGTGTTTATTATAAACTTTACATTGAGTTAAGCTTGAGCATTAGGATGAAATGTATTTTTGCATTAGGAGGTAATTAGACTAATTATTGAATTATGATATAATTGTTTTAAACAAATAATTCATTAAATGAGAAGTACATTTTTGCACCTATAGACACGAAGATTTATTTTATAGAGTTCAGATTATTATCATCAAGTATAAATCCATCTAAAATGACAGCGTGCAATTTTCACCAACAAATAAGTACTGTAATTTACCTGTCATTGTAGGGAAAAAAACTGAACCAAGCGTTATTTATAGTTTTATTTTTTATATAGAAATAAAAACAACAGTTGACTGATTTGTTAAATCTTTTTGATTGGTGTGGAAATTTATTTTTAACTGGTTCCATTTTAGAGAGCGCATCAAACATCAGCCTCCAATGTAGTATTTTCCGGATTTATGTTTTTCTTACCTTCAACAAAAATGTTGAATTTACCTATGTTTTAACGCATACGCATAGCACAAAGCATTAGAAAAAGAAAGCGAGCTAAAACTTCGCTAGTAAAACATGTTACTTTCAACGAAAACCTAACTCAAAATGTCACGTGTTACAGATGGTGTCACAGATTCACATATTATAATTAATAAAATCTAGCGTAGATACATGAAGACAATAGAAACCACATGACCACGGAGTTTGCTTGAGACAGATAACAGATTATGGCTTAAATAGGTTATACTAATGAAATTGTTACTTAAAGTACGACTTTTACCAACGATATCGAACTAGGTCTTCCTTAAAGTTATGTTGGCATGGATGACGATTTTTGTAACAGTACATTACAAAATCACGTAAATTGTTGTCATTTAGCACAGTGACATTTTACAACATTTTTTTGAAACTGTAGGTGAAAATAATTGTTGAAGGTTGAATTTTAAACTGTTCAGCGGTTCTATTTTATTTTACATAAAGTTCTTTTACATGAGCAATTTTTTTAAAACTTTTTACAAATTTTCATTCAAATAGTAATTTTTAACAGAAATTAATATTTAGTAATATTACACAATACTAATTGATGAATGTAACTTCCTTTTCAATTCTTGAGATAGATTGTCATAATTTAAATAAATAAAACCTCAATCACAGATAAAAATTGTTATATAATTTCTTATCTGCATTACAATTGCAAAATATTATTCTTCCCAAGATTATTACAAAAATGTAAAATTACATTTTACATTCGTATATTTTTCATAGAAAATTTACCTTTTTGTAATAGTTTCCTCTAAAGATGATTGATTTGGAATTGAAACGTATATAAAGGTTTAAATAAAAAGTTTAATTTGTGGCCAGAAGGTTTTATTATTGTAATTAAAACATTACGCATAAGTTGCTTCAAGTTGTTAAATGGTCAACTGTTAATATTTGAAGTAAATATGAAAACATTTGTAGCTATGTTCTAAATATATAAATTCAAAAGATTTATTTTAACTTTTATTATCCAAATTAAAAAATATATAAAAAAGGTAAAGTATTTATTGTATATGTATATTTAGTAAATTACTAGTAACTAACTAACTTTGAATGAAGTTCTGTGGCTTAGGGTGTTTTAAAAACACTGAATTCAAAGATAATCTAAAGATTTATAATAATTATTTTAACATACAATTTGTGTAATATAAAGTATGATTCATAAGGTAGTTTGGGTTTATTACCAATACAGATCAATTGAAAAATTTATAGAATTTTTATAGAACTTTTTATAGAGTTTGTAGAGAATTATATAATTTTAGCTATTTGTATGATGGAATGGTAAATTAAAAAGTTTCAAACCATTTTCAAACTATGTATCGTAAAGTAAATCTTATAAACCTGTATTTCTATTTAATCTATTCCAATAATTACCGAATATTCATTAATTGTAGATTAACAAGTTCCTAGGTTTTGTAGAATACCAGTTAGGATATAATTTCAGAGTAAGTTTAAAGCCAGGTTCAATGCAAAGATAATGGTAATTGTAATGTTGGCCCAATGATTCTAACTTATTTATACCCGTGCGATCAGCTGATGTATTGATCGAATGGGGGGGAGTTGAATGGGGAGTGAGCTTGATGGATCTCTTAGCGTCCACGTGGCCTCCACCCTTCTCAAAATCATTCACACTCATATCATGGAATGTTTTGTAAAGAATTAATATTTTAAATTTTAATAATTGAACTTTTTAGGGAAAATAACAAGTTCTTTTTCTCTCTAGATGACACTTGTGGAAAAACCTGTAGGTTGAACTAGTTATTACAACATATTTAAAATATAATATTTTTTTTTTTTTAATTATAGTAGCACACACAAAATGATTCAAATACAATTTTTTTCACTTAGAACTTGTTAAAGGGTATGACAGTGGGATTCCGTCTTTTAAAATAAAACTCTCATTTAATTCCCTCTATTAGCACACTCTCTCCTGATATAATTTAAGTCTCGACACGTCTTGTACAAATTTTCAATCGTACATAAAATACGTTTTATTTACACAATAAAGTTCAAATACATTTTTTTAAACCTGTAGTGGATAAAAAATTGATGTCATTTCAGTTTTTCAAATATTTATCTAATAAATTAATTTTTAAAATTTGGGAGTCTAGTTCGGATTTGAACTGAATGACTTTATATTTGAAATCCAATACTTTAAAATAGCTAGAAATGTATTTTTCAAATATGTAAATAAATTTGTCTTGGCTCTTAAATGGTAGTCGTCGAAACCTTCATTGTACAACCTTAAATAGATGTCATGGTGTACTACCCATTATCGTAAATAATGCTCTAGGATTGAAAATAAATGAAAACAATAAAATAAACAAACGAACTTGATTAACGGTATCGACCCTTGTTTCACAAACGGTCAATGCGAAATGAAAGCGAAAACAAACAACAACACAACGCAGGCGACGAACAAAATACAGAGTATAAATAATAACAAACAAAAATATTAATCCAGAGGATTCATATAATGGGAAATGGAAAATAGCAAGGATATTCGTTTTTTTGCAACTCAACTTGTTATTCTGATATTGTATATGCATATTTATATATATTATTGTAATTATAATATAAAATTAAACTAAAATATGTTTTGTTTACCTTAGTAAGAATTACTTTAAAAAGATATTAATCACAACCCGCAAAGTGTAAAAATATTCAAAACAAAAAATAATACATAGCCGTAATATGGCATTAAATTTTATATTGCTTTTATTTTTTCAGTTGTCATTAAATATAGTTTTCTTAATAAACTCTTTTTGTTAGCATTCATTTTTATTAGTTTTACCAGTTTATTTTCGGTATATCACAAAATGTGCGGTCTAGAGAAGCGGGGTTGATCAGTAGGATTTACACAAGCACAAAATAATACAGTAAAACTTCTGGTATTATTAAAGGATGTCTATATACGAATCAAGTTCTGTTAGACTGAAGCATTTAAATTTTGAAAACAATTGAGTATAGATTAAGGAGTAGTTTAAGTGTACATATGTAAGATTTATAAATATTTTAAATGTTACATGTGTGTATATATATTAAAATTTAAAGAATGACACAAAATAAGTGATATAATCTCGTTCGTAAATATAATTCGTAGATTAATTGACTGCTCTCTGAAATGAAGTTAGCGAACTAGAACATGTGGATAGAAATGAACACTAGCAATTACATACATTTAACTTAGCTTAAAAAATCAATAAACAAACATTAAACTAAAAAAATATGAAATTCACAAAAAAATCTAAAGCTATTCTTAAACACATGTATGGGTCATTATTCCTTCACATGTGTGTGTGTGAGAGAGAGAGAGAGAGAGAGAGAGAGAGAGAGAGAGAGAGGGAATAAAAGAGAGAGAGTGTGTGTGTGTGTGCGTGTGCGTGTGCGTGTGCGTGTGCGTGTGCGCGTGCGCGGGCGCGTGCGCGTGCGCGTGTGCGTGTGCGTGTGCGTGTGTGTGTGTGTGTGTGTGGTGTGTGTGTGAAAAAGAGAGTAGTGAGTGAGTGTTTGTGTTTAAATGATTAGTTGCAAAAAATTAAAGTTTTAATAAACAGACATTTATTATATAGAGAGTGTAATAAATATATTAGTAAAAACTATAATTCATATCCTGTTATAATATCCGTAATGAAGTAGCAGAAAAAACAAATAAAAGGCAATTTTTTAGAAGTAATCAACCCCTAAGGTAAATATTTGTAACTATTATTGAAAGGAAATAACATTTTAAGTAGTCACAAGTAATAAATATAACGTAATAAAAACCTACGTAAAGATGTAATTAAATATTTATTTTATTAGATAGAAGTAAAATTTTGTACCTTCGCTATAATATAATCTGTAAAACAAACTCTGATGCACTAAACAATACAGATGCATAATAGTTTACTGTTTTTATCACAATTTGTTTATGACTGCAAAGTCTGATAAGTAATCAAAACATTTCACATTTGAAAAATTCATAATACAATTTCACATTGAGTAAAATACATCGCAAAACAAATCCTTTTTAACGTTATCTATTTGTACAATGATACAGAAAACAATTGGACTACAGAAATGTGTAATTTAATAAACATTTGGAGTATAATGCCAGATTAGTTAATCTGTGTAATTCTATTATAGTTACATAGATTTTATCATAAAAGTTCATTTTACTATCATAAAAGCATCAAATTAAAATAATTCAAGTAAAAACATGCAATACATTGTTTACCGATTTAAATATTAAATTTAAAACCTTATACTCGTATAAAGGCCTTATAATAATTATAACGTTTAAGTGCATAATTTGGTCGAGCTGTAACTACATTTCTTTAGGCTTGGTTTTCCCCTGTATTGCTGTTAATACATTTTAACATTAAAACTATTCCCAATATAATTTACTGCAAATAAATAATAAAATACAGGTACTTATATTTAAAAACGAAAACATTTGATTAACTATCGCAGTACGTAGATTGTTCGATTTAATATAGAACTAATCGATAGAGTGATGACCCTACCGAATGTACTAATTTATAACATACTGTCGTTATCTAACCGAAATTGGTATTTAATAAGTAAGTCATTGACTATATCACTGCAATGTTTTACTGGATAGTTTCGTCGGTTAAACAGTATGTTTAAATAGTACCAGGAACTAATTTACGAGAAAATTCATATATATTGACTTCATTTGCATTTGACGCTACTTCATTTCATGTCATTATCTAAAATTTGAAAATTAGCTTCTAGGGGGGGGAATATTACTTTTTTTCTTTCTTATCTTTACTCACCGACCATTATGGCTGTATTTGTGTAACTAAGATTGTGTGTTGTTCTCGGACATGAATTGTAACAAATTAAAAATTAGTTTATCAACATATTTTATTTTATTAATTTATTTTTTATGAAGTTGTTAGTGATGAATTTTTTAACAAAGGACGGAAAACATAAAGAACTTCCTCGGAAAAGAAACTGACAGTTTCGGCCATGCAAAGAAATAATCTATGACCGGAAGTAAGAACCTAGCCAGAAAAACATTTTGGATGACGTTAAGATAAAGCATCACAGACACACGTAAAGAAATAATGTTCACTAAAATTTATTGTGATAAATAACTGTATTTACCTTTCTGTTTCCTTCCATTTTGGTATATTTGTATAACTTATTGATTAACGCTTAACTTGAAAAAATAAGACTTCCATCCTGTTTGTAATTCAATATAATTTAAGGATACGTTTGTAATTATTATAAATGTAAATATATAATTTATGAGATTAAAAATTGCTATATACATTTTGTACTAAATATCTATTTTAGTGTGACGTTTTCTCTGTAACGGGAATAAAAGTAATTGTTCTTGTACTAGTTTCCTCATGTTTTCCTAACGAGAGATATTTTTATGTTTGTAAGATATGAAATCTATCTTACCTTCATAATATAGATATAAGAAGGTTCGGCCTATTTAAGTTTAAGTAAAGCCATAAACCATTCATAGTATGAATCATCCCATTTATATGTTGTTACTTAAATAAGGAGGTATAATAAATTTAATTGTTGTGTAAATTTTAGTTATATAATATTATTATGACAATGATAAAAATATAGTTCAATATCGTGTGTAGCAATATAAACAAGAGACCTCCTCATTGGCCAATAAAAATATTTACAAAGTCAGTTAAAAGACCATTTTGCTAAAATAGTTAGTATTATCAGAAAGTGACATTACAACTGAGGAAGATAGGTATTAGCTATCGTTACCTTAGTCATCACAACATTAACATGTTTTAACCTGTTATCTCACTCATCACAACATTAACATGTTTTAAGCTGTTACCTCACTCATCACAACATTAACTTGTTTTAACCTGTTACCTCACTTATCACAACATTAACATGTTTTAACCTGTTACCTCACTTATCACAACATTAACATGTTTTAACCTGTTACCTCACTTATCACACCACCATGTTTTAACCTGTTACCTCACTTATCACACCACCATGTTTTAACCTGTTACCTCACTCATCACAACATTAACTTGTTTTAACCTGTTACCTCACTCATCACAACATTAACATGTTTTAACCTGTTACCTCACTCATCACAACATTAACATGTTTTAACCTGTTACCTCACTCATCACAACATTAACATGTTTTAACCTGTTACCTCACTTATCACACCACCATGTTTTAACCTGTTACCTCACTTATCACACCACCATGTTTTAACCTGTTACCTCACTCATCACAACATTAACTTGTTTTAACCTGTTACCTCACTTATCACAACATTAACATGTTTTAACCTGTTACCTCACTTATCACAACATTAACTTGTTTTAACCTGTTACCTCACTTATCACACCACCATGTTTTAACCTGTTACCTCACTTATCACACCACCATGTTTTAACCTGTTAACTCACTCATCACAACATTAACATGTTTTAACCTGTTACCTCACTCATCACAACATTAACATGTTTTACCCTATATCAAGAGCACAGTGGTACAATATATTACAATAAAAATATTGAAAAGAACCCCAATACCACAAAAATAATCAAAAATAACAAATAAAACAAGTTACTTAAGATTAAACCCTACATTTCGATGACCATGTTGAAGATTTTTTAAAAGAAAACAACATCGAACCTATTAAAATAAACGAATATGTCAAATTAACTGAAATATGTATGTACCAAAATTTCTTTAAATTTAATAATGAATTTTATAAACAATGTGATGGAACTGCTATGGGTAACAGTTTGTCTCCTTTCATTGCTGAGCTTTTTATGAGCAGATTTGAAGAAAACTTAAAGAATAGTATTACTTATTTTCCTAGGATTTGGTTAAGATATGTTGACGATGTTTTTGCGATCTTTGATAGCAGTAAATGTAATGTTGATGTTTTTGTAAACCAACTTAATAGTATACATAGTTCCATTAAGTTTACTTATGAATTAGAAACTAATAATCGTTTACCATTTTTAGATATTCTGTGTATTAAAAATCATGAAAAAATTGAATTTGATATTTACAGGAAACCTACTAACAATAACAGATATATTTTAAATAGTTCCAACCATTGTTATACACATAAAATAGCAGCATTTAACAGTTTGGTTAACAGAGCTATCAATGTACCACTTAGTCCTAGACGATTTTATAAGGAAATTAATTATATCAAAGGAGTGGCTAGATATAACGATTTTGATATCAAAATTATAGATAATATTGTTAGAAAACAAAGATTAAAATATGTTTTGAACACAACTACCACTCTTCGAAAAGAAGTTAAACAATGTAATTTTATTAGTTTACCTTTCGATAATATTTTAACAAAAGGGTTAGACTCTATTTTTAAAAAGGTAAATGTTAAGATAGCCTATAAAACTCAAAATAAACTCAAGCATTTATTATGTAACCCGAAAGATAAAATTCCAATGTTGGAAAAATCAGGTATTTATAAGATAATTTGTAGTACTTGTAGCGAGATGTATATAGGTCAAACAAAAAGAAAAATTGTAACCAGATATAAAGAACATCTTGCCCATATTAAATATGAAAGACCTGAAAAATCAAGTGTAGCAGAACATGTCCTTAGTAATCAGCATGATTTAGATAAAAATGTTATTTTAGCTAAATGTATAAACTCAAAGAAGTTACTTAATAGTTATGAAAGTGTTTTTATAGTCAAATCAAATTGTAAATTAATGAATGCAGATAAAGGACCTATTCCTTACTCACCATTATATAGTTTACTTAAATAGCTTTCTTCAAATTACGATGTTTTAATCTAATTACTTTTAGTTTATTAATTGTTATTGCTGTAGTTTTTATTACATATGTATTATTAAAATGTAATTTTTGACATAACCTATTGGGTTCCTGATGGCCGATCGTTATTTGTCGGTCGAGGGCGGAGAGGGGGCGGAGCTTACCTAACGCCTATATATAGCGACCGCGGAGAACGATTGGTATCATTCTAGTTTGTAACTTCTTGTGTGCTAGATTGTGTTTTGTAACAAGACCCTCTGATGATGACATGGTCATCGAAATGTACATAAGGGTTTAATCTTAAGTAACTTGTTTTATTTGTTATTTTTGATTATTTTTGTGGTATTGGGGTTCTTTTCAATATTTTTATTGTAATGTTTTACCCTGTTACATCACTCATCAAACCACCAACATGTTTTAACCTGTTACCTCACTCATCAAACCACCAACATGTTTTACCCTGTTACCTCACTTATGTTTTCACTACTCAGTATAGATATATTTATGGTATAATTTCAAATTTGAGTCAACATAACTTAATTTTCTACAGTATATGTGTACAAAAACAAATACGTATATGTAACGTATATATATATACATATATATATATATATATATATATATATATATATATATATATATACAGAGAGAGAGAGAGAGAGAGAGAGGGAGGGAGAGAGAGAGAGAGAGGAAGAGAGAGAGAAAGGGGTATCCTTACACACAGAGAGAAATAAAACAATAATAACCTTTATAACTATATATGATAATTGAATACATATTTTAAAGTTTTATTTTTATAATTCTCTATAACGCTTTTAAGAGTTTAGAAAATGAGCACCCAAAATGTTCTGGAAAACCTTATTTAATGTGCCCATATCAGAAGATCTGAATCAATAATATCTACAGGAAATCTCTTATAAATGTTAGGTAGTATGTTTCAAACGCATTTTGCCATGAGTAGTAAAAACAGAAAAACTATATAAGGCTATTTATTGCGGAATCCTTGTAAATGAATAAAATTTTCAATTTGTGCCTTATTCACCTCAAAAATCAAATAATAACGATATAGTAAAAATTTGGTGGCCCAGTATATCTGATACCTGTCATATACCCGTTAGGTTTTTTTTTGTTGTAACAAAACATATGTAAGAGAAAATTATAGTAGGTTTTCAAAAAATATTCATGTTTTATCGATTTTCCAGTACTGTTGTTTTGCTTCCCAAGAGTACTAAAATGAAGCAAAGCTTTAATGCAGCCCTCACCTTATATACATCTGTAAACAGTTCAAAATTCTAAGTATTGATTTTTACTTTTGAATTTATTTTTAATGTTTTTAAATAGTGTGTATCTATATTGCCTATCCAGCCCCTTCACTCAGTCGCAGTGCAAAATAAATACCAGAAACTAACTGCATACTCTAACTGCACATTGTTTATTTTAAAAAATACATATTGATATTTTTATATTCATAATATGTTATCAAATATCATTTTCTAACATATAAGTACTCCTATTATTTAATATTAAAGTTTTTTTAAATAAATTATGCTTTAATTTTTATTTAGCTTATTTTGAAAACTTAATAGTTATAATTTTATTTTTATTTAGCTATATTTTATTCTTGTTTCAGTTTCTCTTCATGTTACGAAGCACTTCATACAGCATTTATATTTTAAACTTGTGAACATAAAACAGAATAAAATTGTTCTATTTTCTCCAACAATGCATATATTGTTATACGGTTATCAGTACGATTTACAAAAGTAAATATCACCTCAATTTTCCCTGATGTATTAACAATATATACTCTCGCTGTCATTTTCAACTGTTATATAAAACACAGTATAACAAACAGTCTTCAACTGTTATAGAAGACAAAAAATATATGAGAACAACATTTCACGTTCTTTTATTTTTAACAAATTCGAATAGCATGCCATTGTTTGGATCATCTGTATTACCATATCCACATACAAAACATTTCGGATTTTTTAAAGTATTTTCAATACATAATAATTTTATTTTTTCACCGGATTGATTAAATTCCGTTTACTTGTATTCCTACAATAATCGTGCAGTTTACCCAAACGTTTAAACTTTTTACTAATCTACATTGTTACGTTACACAAAATATTTAAATTTATTGTAAAAATGTACTAAAAACCATACTACCACATTAGGGTGAAGTTTAGGGTAATTGCTTTAAACTAAATCTCTTAAACATACTGTTTTTCTCTTTAATATGTTATTTCTATTCGTATCTTAAATAAAATTATTTAACAAATGAATATTTTATGATACCTTTGATTAAAAAACAAATTAGTTACGAACTTAAAAGTCAATATATTGAACAACAAAATTATTCCTTGGTAAAAAAATAAAATAAAAACATATCTGTACGTTATAAACTCCACTCTCGTAAATTTAACACTATATGAACAAGTGCCGTAGAATACATCAATATTTTTCTGGTCTGTATCTTACAGTGGGTATGATTTAATAAAATGAAAATTAAATCATCTACATTGAAGTAGTAATTGCTATTTACAAATTTAAAAAGAAAATCGTCATTTTAAGTTCCCGTCTTCAGTATTCCCTTTTCACATTGTTAATAAGCATTGGTTAAAAATGTGAACAATAATTTTATTTGTTATAATTTTACAATTCTTAATTTTGTGTTCTCGGAGTTAGAGTTTGTTAGGCCTAATTAGGATATTCTGACGACTATGTGATAACTGCTAGTAGTATGGAGTTATCTTATGGTTAAAATAGGAACGAGTGAATATGGGCTCAAGTTGAACATCACAAAACCAAACGGATGTTTTTGAGGGCTGATCAACAACCAACAAACTAGTTGATAATATATGGTCAAAGGTTGCTACACATTGAGTAGTAAATGTATCTAAAAACAAAGGCAAACTAAAAATGGAACCCGGCAAAGGAAACGCTTAAGAGAATGGAAACACTAACATTGCTATTAGAAATGTTGCTAGTCGGTTTACACGATTGTTCGAACAAAGTTGCTCGTTTAGTTGTCAGTTATGTCGTCGTCAGAGGAAGATTGTCTATATTTTAAGAAAGGAAATACAGAAACGTTACAAACAAAGACAATTCAGTGCAAGCCTACGTCTCTATAGCGTTATTCAAGCGAAACAAACTCGATATATTGCTGTGCAAAATTCACGACATTACCCAGACCAATTTTTTAATTATTATCATATGAACATTAGCAGTTACGGCTACCTTTTAAGGAATGTATTTTGGAACATCAAGGAAAAATAAATTATTGGCGAGAAAGATGGAGAAATAAATTTCAGCTGGAGAAAGATTAACAATAACACTCAGCTCGTTTATGTATTTATTTTTATGCATCACTGTAAAACTTAAAATAACGTTACATTATAATGAAATGAAAATTAATTTTTAAACAAATGAAACTTTATAGTTCAAGTACCGATTTTATATATTTTGAATAAATTGTTGATAATCATTCGTCTTGTCTTGAAGTTGCTGGATACACAAATCATGACCAGAACCAGAAATATTTTGTGACATGATATACCACTATATTAAAACACTATTCAAAGAAACAGAAATACAAAAAAAACAAATGAAAATTATTATCATTTAAATACGGGAACATTCTTGAGAAACGCATACACAGC
This sequence comes from Prosapia bicincta, assembly GCA_036971475.1. Classification (NCBI taxonomy): domain Eukaryota; kingdom Metazoa; phylum Arthropoda; class Insecta; order Hemiptera; family Cercopidae; genus Prosapia; species Prosapia bicincta. Next base: position 194,191,914 of record JBAIZL010000005.1, read on the forward strand.
ACAACAAATATTGCTGGCAACTGAGAAACTGAGCAACGAGTTTACAGCATGTCGTGACCGGAGCAACTCTAGTTTCTGTATCACTCACTAGTCGCGTTCTATCACTTCTCTATGAATATGCGCATGCAACTCCGTATGCTGTGAAAAAGCAACTCAAGTTTGCGTTGCGTTGCCGTCACCAGTTGCCTTATGTATGTCCACGGGCTAAGTTCAGCATTGCTCAGTTGCTTCAACTCTATATTTACAAAAACAGCATAAACGTTAAATAAATTTGACTTCTCAAATGTTACGTGTTTACGTAATACTATAGAGCGTATTACTATAGTAATATTATACAGGGTAAATGCTTAAACAATTACCACAATTTTAAATGATAAACTCGACAAGGCAATGGGAAAAGTTGAAGAGTATAAGCAGGGTTATAAAGATGAAGGTCAAACTTCTCGGATCTGCTATTTCAATGATACAGAAATAATGAGTCGATTGGGTAGCGAGAGAGAGATAAGAATAACGATTAAAAAAAGAGAAGTAGAATGCTTGGATCATTTTATGAGTCAGCGAATGTGATAATTTTGGACAGATTTTCGGTAGGGGTTCAGTGGAAAAATACCAAATTTATTAAAAGGCTTGCATCGATGCTTTGTATGGTTGTCTGGTACACTATCCAAGCACTCTCCAGTACAGTCTAGCTAATAAACAACGTCCTCAGCAGAGAAGTCACATGGCGAATAAAACATGATGGCATTGTTTACCTTCCCGCACACAACTTGTATTGTGCTAAGAACTAAAAACATTATGCTATTTTGGAAAAAATAGTAAATATCTCTATTCATAGTACTAAATGTACTAAATATTGCTTTAAATTACCTTTAAATATTCTAAGTTAGACGTTTCTTCATTGTACTCATTTTATTTTGCCTGGGTTCTTAAACAAATCAAAGCAAAAGAGAAAAACGTATTCGATAATACAATATGTGAATACCAATAAAAACAAATTCTTTTTTTCTTCGAATTCCCCTCCCCCCTAATTCCGCACTCAGTATTGATCACAAAATAATACTACCCCTAAATCTTTTAACTCCATAAGAAACGAATAGTTATTTTTATGTTATGTCCCTCAAAAGCCTATTAACCCCCGCGTAAATACCCCTTTCCTATACTAAACACTGTGTTTGTTTTTTTTTAACTCCTGTGGCCAGAAAACTCGTTCCAAGTAATTTGTCCGTCGCTACAAGATGACGTTTTCACCTCATATGACTTTGATCTCTAAAACACATTTCACGGCTGACTAAAGCGCTCAAGTCAACGCGACATTTTTATGATCTACGAAAGTCGGGATTTGTTATTCAGCTTTGTCGCAGAAAAAGATAGTCCGACGTCTTGTAGAAGTTTAAGTTGGAAGAGTAAATGTTTCATAGGAACATTATTTTACAATAAAAATATTGAAAAGAACCCCAATACCACAAAAATAATCAAAAATAACAAATAAAACAAGTTACTTAAGATTAAACCCTTATGTACATTTCGATGACCATATCATCATCAGAGGGTCTTGTTACAAAACACAATCTAGCACACAAGAAGTTACAAACTAGAATGATCATTCCAGTTTGTAACTTCTTGTGTGCTAGATTGTGTTTTGTAACAAGACCCTCTGATGATGATGACATGGTCATCGAAATGTACATAAGGGTTTAATCTTAAGTAACTTGTTTTATTTGTTATTTTTGATTATTTTTGTGGTATTGGGGTTCTTTTCAATATTTTTATTGTAATATATTGTACCACTGTGCTCTTGATATTGAACATTATTTTGTTTAAATGAAAATTTAAAACGTTAATAATTTTTTTTCAAAAAAGCTAAATACGAAAGAAAATTTAAGTACTTTAATTTCTAAGTGGCTGTAAATTTTAGGAGAACTAAAATGATACTTTTTCCTCGGGGAGAGAAATAACCAAGAATGTACTCATTTTTCCCACATTTTCCCTAGATATTCAAATATTACTAGTCGTGGAAATACTAGGTTAGTTTAAATATTAAATACACAAACCACGTTTTTGCATTTAGTATAAAGTAATGATCTACATTCAAAGTAAAATTATTCTAATTATTTTTTATAGTTAAAGGTTTTTATTTTTAAAAAATCCTATTTTTAAATTGATACATACATGCACAAATATTTCAAAAATTCGTTTGTTTTTAACAAAACATTGTTCCAAACTATTTTGATAAAATAGTATATTAGTTTTTAAATCATTTTAAACTTCATTCATTTTTGTAAGACAAATGTAGTTTCATTTTCATAAATTATTAACAGGATTTTATAAAACTTTTGTAAAACAAATGATACGTTCCTTGATAGCGGTGGACCTTGAAAATAAATAAAATATTTTTACAAAGCTTTCAACTCTTACAACACAAGTTGAAATTACAAGCGGCGGCTCTGGTAGCGTTAAACACGCTGTTTCGATAAACAATTCAGCCTTGTTAGAGAAATTACAGTCTGAATACAAACAAAAACTAATTACGTAACGCCTGATGATTCTGTCGGCACAAACGTGATTAACAATGGAAATGATCAACGTGTTTGGACGCGGGAGCAATAACTATGTTATCCAGCGTAATTTGTATTTGGGTTTTAGCTAATAACGTGGGGCCAGAACCTGGCTATTGATCTGCAGTTGTGTCCGAATATTTTGGAACTACTTTGTTATATTTGGGTTTTAACTAATAACGTGGGGCCAGAACCTGGCTATTGATCTGCAGTTGTGTCCGAATATTTTGGAACTACTTTGTTATATTTGGGTTTTAGCTAATAACGTGGGGCCAGAACCTGGCTATTGATCTGCAGTTGTGTCCGAATATTTTGGAACAACTTTGTTATATTTGGGTTTTAGCTAATAACGTGGGGCCAGAACCTGGCTATTGATCTTCAGTTGTGTCCGAATATTTTGGAACTACTTTGTTATATTTGGGTTTTAACTAATAACGTGGGGCCAGAACCTGGCTATTGATCTGCAGTTGTGTCCGAATATTTTGGAACTACTTTGTTATATTTGGGTTTTAGCTAATAACGTGGGGCCAGAACCTGGCTATTGATCTGCAGTTGTGTCCGAACATTTTGGAACGACCTTGTTATATTTTAGTTGAACTATCATTATTACAGGTCATTATTTTTATATATCAGGCTGAGTTCGTGTATTTGTAGCAGGAACACTCTCTTATTAAAGGATAAACGTAAAAAATGTAAACAATAAGTATTGTAAATGAACAATAATACACAATATGATTCATATATAATGGCACCCAATATGTGCTTATTGCGTTATTAGTAATTATTGGTGTTGTTGCTGCTATTATTATTATTATTATTATTATTATTATTATTCCTATTACTATTATTATTATTATTACTATTATTATTATATTTAATATTAATATTATTATTATTGTTGCTGCTATTAATATTATTCTAGCCGTGAAATGTTTGTACGAGAAGAAAACATAGCAATAAAAATGCTATCAAGTATTTCGGCATTATGGTTGATAGGAAGTCGACTTTTCAAAATCATGATAAATAGGCAGCTGAGAAGATGGTCAGTGTAACAACAGCAATGAGTAGGCTTCTAGCTAACGTTAGGGGCCCTTCTCAGAGCAGACGACGTCTTCCGATATCCTTGGCACAGTCTAAAATGCTGTACGGAGCCGAAATCTGGACGCACTCAGAACCGAGAGGCATAGAAGTTGGATGGCCTCGGTTCAAAGAACGGGGGCATTATAATACCGTTTTCCTATCGAACGATCTCTAAGTCGGCGGCCCTAGTGGTGGCAGGAATAATTCCTTTTGACCCTCTTTCACTAGAAGCAAATACCTTTTCAGAGCGGCGAAACAATATGAACGACAGGGGTAACAAAAGGAAATTGAGAAGGTTGACGATGGCCAAGTGGCAGGAAAGATGGTCTGCGGAACCCACCGAAGAATGGACAGCCAGAATAATCGAAAATCTATCCAGTTGGACTGATATGTGGCATGGGGAGGTAAACTTCTACACAACACAGTTCCTAACAGGCCAAGGTCGCTTTCAGGCCTATTTCTACAAAATAGGGAAGGTGAACAACCCAAACTGCTCTCATTGGGGCGAAGAATCACCCGAAAGCCCCGAAACATCATCTATGTGTGCAGAGGGTGGCAATTGGAGAGATCAACGCTGGAAAACTATGTCAGCCCAATAGACTTGGACACCATTTTGGTCATGATGCTATATAGTGCCTCCAACTGGATAGAGATACATCGAGAAAATACTACGGAAAATGAAACAGAAAGGTGGTCGAAGTCAAGTCCTGTGACCAGCCCAAACAAGATCAATGACAATGTTTTGATGAAATGGCAGGCTCAAAACAAATTTCAAAGTTTACTAAAACAAGAGAGGAACAACTTATGAAAATATTTATTGACTTTATTTATTTATTTTAAAATTTCCGTATTTATATGTAAATATGTTGAGGTCAGGATTATTGCCTTACGATAACAAGCAAAGTAGTAACGATTCTAAGCACTATTCCCCACTTAGAAATGCCCTAATCAAGTTATTATTATTGTCGTTTCTGAAATAACCTTTTTCTTTAAAACATGATGTGGATAAACTTGTGTTTGTGCTAAGTTCGAATTTATATATTTAGAATCCGGAAAGATGAATTCTTTGTAAAAAACACAAAACGACGAGCAGTGAAATACGTAAAATGTTGTATGGAATGTTTTTGTTTCTTTTTATTCTAAGAATCATCTGCGATTACCATCGAAAATTCATCTGAAGTTAGTCGAGAGAACATTCTATAGATAAAAGCAGAGTTTCTGTTTTTACTTCAGTTTTGACCCGCCAATATCTTCTTTCTTTACTTTTTGCTTGTGTGTGCTTTTTATTTTTTGTTTTTGTGTACAAATAGTGTTTTAAAAACTATGTTTTAAACAAAAATTATAAATAATTTTAAACAGAAATGACGGCATAATAATTAAGTTTTTTAAGCTTATTCCCAAGGAGTGAAGCCACAGAGCACCGTATTTTCACAATCATTTTTCTAAGAGGGTGGACTTTCTCTGAGACAATTCTGAACGCATTTTTCATTTATTTTTAATTACTTTTGTGATTCTCCAAGGCAACTTTCATTTCCGGCCCATACACTATCTGTCGTAAATTTTAATAAATAATGTTTTCACCAAACGACATTAATAGGTTTTTAGCTTTAATTCCTGTTTTTTTCATTGTTAGAAATTGAATAACTTGTAACTTGTGAAATCAGGCTTCAATATTACTTAATTTGTATTCATATTTATGTCTCAAACCTTGATTTAAAAATTATTTTAAAGTCATTAAATGTATATATTACTTTAATTTATATAGCTTTTTTTATTAAGCGTAGGTTTTAATCATTCTGAAATATGTTTGCCTTCACCAACCTAATATTGTTTAGACGCAAAAGAAAGAAGTTATTACGATAAACTTAACAGTAATTGAATGTAAAGAGTTGAAAGATAGGTAGTTTTATTAAAGAATAAAAAAATCTTCATGTTGACAATTCCTACCTTTTTAAAAAATAATTCCGAGACTTGATTACGCTTTTGTGTGACAGCTCAAAACGGAGTTAAGTTACTTAAACTCCTCACAGCTCTTGACACAAGTGAAATACTTTGGTGTAACTAGTCTTTGTCGTTACCCTCAGGCGTTCCTTTCCCTCCCCCTCTCCATTTGTTTCTTAATTATTACGAAATGAAATCAAGTAAATTTACTTGTCTCAGTGGTTTTTTATTTTTATTTTTGTGTAAAAATAATATTTATTTTCACTCATCCTTCAACAGAATTGAACGTTTCCTATGCATTTCGTAATAAATAGCTTCATTTTCATAGTCAGTGTCACAGAGTTCAGGCCGAGGTATCCCCTCTTTACTTTATTATATATTCACCCGGTTTCGAGAGATTCTCGAACATTTATGTTTGCTTTAAGGATTTAAAAAAACGACATAACGTATCCTTCCTTCAGGGTTTGATCATATAGAGTTTAACTGAACATCGCAATGAACCTTCTTTAATTGTGTCTAAGGATGGGCAATTAAATTTAAGAATAATATTTGGGAATGTTCATAAGGTATACAATTTCTAACATGTTTGAAAAATTTATGGGCGAACCAAAAAGTGTGACCTGGGAGGGGGTCTTTAAATACGAGGGAGTGCTTTAAATTTAGAGCTGGGTACTTCAAGTGCGTAAGGGTGTGCTTTAAAAAATTCAATGTTTACAAATAACTAAATAAACATGTCAAATAGAAAATTCTCATATTATTCCTAAAACAAAATTTTACATATGAGTTTCACTCATATAACCTACTTGTTAATAAAATTAATTACTTATAAACCAAAATATAAGACATCATAAATTTGAAACTATTACATTAAACTGCTATGTATTTATCAGTTTTTATTTTTGAGAATAAACCTTTAGATTTTAATGACGTAAAATAATTCTTTCGTGAACGTATGAACAACCTCATCTGAAATAAAACTAAATTAAACAAATTTTTTTTTCAAATTTTATTAACAATTTAAAACAGATTTTATTGCAGCTTCATTTTAATAAAAACCAATTTCCATTCTTTAAAAGTAGTGTTTTGTAAATTATAAAACTCTTTTGTTATTTTTTAAGTTAAGCTATCGAAACAATGTTCTGATCCTTCAGTTTGTTTCCAAACAATCCAAACAAATTGGAAAAGGTAAGTGGTGATCTACAATTAACTAGCGTAAAATGTCACTGTTATACTAGAAAAACCGATTTAAAATTGTATATTTTCAAAGCCTGTAATTTGTTACTCAATTAATTTAAAATACACACAAAAAACTAAAATCATGTAATAATATCACCACTGTTTATCTAAATAACTCTTTTACTTATAGTCTTTTTTGTACAACAAAAATAGGGAGAAAACCACTGACGCTTGGTTTGCACAAGTATTCGACGTAAATTAAAAAATGAAAGCTTCCCATGAATAGAAGTTTTTGTTATTATAATGATGTGATGTGGGATGGGGCAGGAAACTAAGCTACCTTGGAGGCTGCACAAAAGGGAAAAACAAACAAAAAAGAACATTCAGAAACAAAGTCGTAACCGGTAAATCAGCGCGCTTCACCCCTTCTCTGAAAAAAGGTTCAAAACATGGGACAGGGTTATAATGTATTTTTGTGTATTCGCATTGTGATTTATTCAGTACGGTTAGACATCGATCGCTGTTTGCTGGTTTTAATTTGTTGCTTTAAATATTGGAAATTGGTCCGAGACCACCTGAGACGATCCGTTCACACCTTCAAATATAAAAATGTTTAATGTGTTATCTGAAAACAATTTCTGATTCGTATTTATTATCTTGTATAAAAAGAAACAACATCCATTTCAGAATCATAGAATTGGAATATTTTTCAGTAGCAGTCTAACCCTTATTTCAAAAATATTGATTTGTTAAATTGCATTTCAAGTATTTACCCAAACTCAAGAAGAAGAATTTCCATTTGCCGAAAGTAGAACAAAACTTTGAACCGTTATATTTCACTGATATATTAAATTCTTAATGTTATTTTTCAACCGGATCCAGTTATTATCTGTTGTGAATAAACAGCACCTACTTAAAGCTTTTTTTTACTACTCAAAAACATCTTTAAATTCATAATATCTTTGAGGTTTTCACTGAACTACTACATCTAATCAATGAACAATAAAGTCGAATTTTAATGAACTTCCTATTCATTAACGCATATAGTTGAGAAATGCATTTAATTTTAAAGAAATTAATTTTAAAAAGTGTTGAAACATACTTTAACAAAGTTATATGAATGTGTTTACTGATTCGTTGTACTTTTTCTCTTTATTTTAAATTTCTGTTTAAAAATTGCTAATTGATTTCTATTATTAACAATATGTTTATATAAACTGTGGTTCAGAAAGAAGATAAAGCGTTAGCTTTTTTTAGTGACATCTCTAAAGTATATAACTCCTTAACCCACCATCATGAACTCATTTCGAAAAAACGAGTTATAAAGTCTTCAGCAGCCGCATTGATTAAGTTCGTAATTACTTATATCTAGATTTTTTTCTAAGAATTAATTAAAACAGACATTTTATTTAAAATTATAAATCAAATATAGATAGTTTTTAATAGAATTACATGGTTTAAATATATATATATATATATATATATATATATATATATATATATATATATATATATATATATATGATGAATAGTTACTATCTGGAGTACATCCGTTCATTCTGCAGTCCATAAATTCGCAGTTCCGACGTTTCGCTAGAATCTCATCCAGCATTGACGAGGTGAACCCAAAAACAGTTGAAAAGCGAGAAACTGTCGCTCTTCTACTGTTGTTGGGTTCACCTCGTCAATGCTAGATGACATTCTAGCGAAACGTCGGAACTGCGAATTTATGGACTGCAGAATGAACGGATGTACTCCAGATAGTAAATATTCATCATATTTTTCCATCGGTGAAGGAATACGTATCAGCATATATATATATATATATATATATATATATATATATATATATATATATATATATATATATATATATATATATATATAATTTAAGGGTATTGGATTTTTAGTTTTGGATGTTTACTTTCCCCTTTATATATCTTATATATGTGAGGCTTTTTCGATATATCTCAATTTACATTTCAATACTTCAGTAATGAATGACAGTAACTATGACTCACTATGTATTCAATATAATATAATACCACAAAGAAAACCAGTAATTATTATTTATTCTAATAGAGTAAGGAATGAAGCAGACCACTACATACCTATTTTCCGCCCCTATTTTTTGCAGTCTTTTCTATCGCTTATTAATTACCGTCCCTGACAAAATATTAGCTCTAAGAAGGAGGGAGGTTTTCTGGTGATCGCTATCTAATAGCTAAGAGTTATTGAGTGCATAGACATATCACGTAATTCAATGACACCAACATACTTACATGTTGTTACAACCTTGATCTTATCCAATTACGTTTTTAAATATAATAAAACTGTTTAGCTAAATATTAGTTTGATTTTTTTATTAATTGCAAGCTGGAAACTTTTAAGTCTAGCCTTACCTTCGGGATCGAAGAGCGTCTCCGGCGCTCCTGTTTGTATGAAGGTCTCAATGGTGGTGAAATTTGAGACACGCCGTAACAAGAAAAACACTATACACACCCCACTCACTGTATATAACAAAGTAGCACCGAACTTAGCAACTATAACTGTAAAAAATATAATGTTTAAAGACACTCAGAGGTATAGGCCTATTAGAAAGACGTGCAGGGCTGGTGTCCTGGAAAATAGAAAACAAAATCTTACTGACCAGAACACGATCATACGGAAAACAATTACGGTAATTATATTTAGATACATTTCAAAGGCTCTCTTTATTACAATATTAAAATTATATTGTCAAGTATTATTTATAATTTCAATGTAGTGACATTTAAATCTTAGTAAAATTGTTTTAAAATAATCGATACCGCATCGTTATTTCGATAAATACATCTTTAAAATATTTATTATTAATATTTCCTTGTTTATCGCTAAAATGGTTTTTTTAAACCTTATATTTGTTTCTAAAATAATTTCAAGCCTATTATATGTATAAAACAATATTCTACTTTAACTCATTAAAATCATAATTTGTAAAATGACAATCTTTACTGTAAATATCCGAAAAATAATGTAACAAGTAACCTAAGTTTTATGTCTAAGTTTTATATCCTATATTCCAGTTTCTTTTATAAGTGAAATAGACAAATGGGTGTCCAATTTATACATGAAACGATCAAAAGAAAAACTTTTAAAGAAAAATAAGTTATGAAGTAGTTAAAGTTTAGTCTTCTTTTTAGAAAAGAAACCATCACTTTGAAGAAACTTAGTTCTTTTTAAAAAAATAAACAAGTAGCTCTTTTTAGTTGTATTATTAATGTACTCTGTTCTACTTTAATTGATTTCCTAAGTTATATTTTTCAGTTTTCACCTAAATGTCTTTAAAATGATTTTATTTATTTTTAAAGGAATACATTTCTGAATATACTCAACACTTGAGTAAAGTTAAAGCTGAAATGTGCAGATGAATAATCTACTTAATGTTAGTAGTGTGCTTAAATATATTGCAGAAAGTAACGTCATGATTAAAATAATAATAAGCTCCAGATTTTCTAGCTTGCCTTCATACTCTAACAGGGACTGTCACTGACAATTCTTCCTTCAATACTAGAAGTAGTTTTGCTCATTAGGTAAATTTAAATAAATTTTATGAAATATCTATAATAATAAAATAGAAAAAGCAAATCTATGCAGAAAATGTTACTAAATTTATTTGTAAATATCTTAGCAGAAATAAGCATAAATTTACGAATTACGTTTACCATTATTTTTTTCTACTGTATTTAATACACTTTTTGTATTTGGTTTTATTCATGAAATTTGCAATGTAAATTATTAGGATAGTGTATACCTTTATCTGAACAGTAGTAACATTGTGTCTTTTTTATTATATGTTATAATATATATATAAATTTTCTTTATTTTTTGCTTTTTAAATTGCTAATTTATTTATGAACAATATTGATAATTTACTTTTTTGTTCATTTGAAACCATATATAAGAAACCTGTATAAAAATTTTCAAAATTACTGAACGTGTTAGCTGTATATAATTGTAACTCAAATACAGTGCAATTAATTGTATTATAAAAATAGATTTCAGTAAATATCATCCCAAAAAATAAATACTATAACTTCATTAGTATATTATTTATGTTGAACTACAATATCTAGAAACTTTTATCATTTTCAGACGTTTGTAAAGCTTGTTACGAGTTAAATAAACTAAATAATAAATAAGGAAGAGACTATTTGTCAGAATAAACGCACTATCGTGATGTAAATCAACTTGTTTTACCCACGGCAAAATACTTTCCCCGTCGACTACACAGTCTGTACACAGATTAAACCATAACTCTTATCTCTGGTTAATGCTGTTTTTACGACCGCCTATTAACCGGCAACACTACCCAACAAGACATGGATGGGCGGCTTTTTGTAGAGCAGTATTTGATACGATCTAAGAGAAGAGCTGCCGGATATGTTCAGCCAACATTTTGTATCTACAATCTCTCTCTCTCTCTCTCTCTCTCTGTTTCTTTTTCTTTCACTTTTGTCGTTATCAGAAATTAGCTTATAAGATCAAAAAGGACAATAAATATTTTATCCTAGGACGATTTTTTTAATCATAAATGGGGTTAGATATTATATCTACTCATCATACACACACTAATTTATTTTAAATTTATAAAAACCAAAAATGTGGCATTTATTAAAAAAAAGGGTTAGGTTTAACGCGAAATCTTACTTTTGAAACGATTCAAATTGTACTCTGCTTAGAAATTAAAAGTATACAAATGACCGACAAAACATATAAAGAGGATTTTGGACAATATAAATGGTTGTCCATATAGAGCAGAAAATAATTATTTACAAATGATAGTAGCAGCAAGCAAATTTACAAAACATTTCAATTAAATATATGGATTATTTAATAAAGTCTCTGAACTAAAAATATATAAAGCCTCTGGAATACGTTTTTAACTTTTTAAAATGGCATTTTATTTCTCTTTAATTTGTATAATTAGAAATCCGAATATAAAAAACTTCATAAAAATTTTATCTAAATTTCAGATACATATTCATTTTCTTCACCGTCTTTATCTACATTCAATTGTAAATAAAAATAACTGTTACTAATAAAAACATTATTATCACTATTATTGCTTGGATCTTTCTTTTTGTAGTTTCAAGATTAGATAATAAGTATTACTTTCCCTTGCGAAGTGTAGGAAATATCACGAGCCTATGTATGTAGCTAAGATATGAGTATATAATCTTGATACACGATATAAACCAGCACCTATATTGTAGCATCAAATGCTCAGGGCCGTCCCGCCTACTATTTTCTGACAACTTTGTAAAGGGTTATCCTCCCGTTACATCCATTTGTAATAAAAAAAAACATAGGAAATGTTAGATAAAAAAGAAAAATCTATGGGAGAAGAAATCTGTCCTCTTGTAGTGAGTTTAGGGAAAAGTTATAACATCACATGGACAGTCATTTACCTGAAGTTAAACTGATTTCAAGCGAGCTGTAGAGAGGTATCTTCCTCTCTTTTATTATTATTTTTTTATTTAATTTTCGAATAGCATATATAACTCTAGGAATATTATTACTGTTTTTGAAAATAAAAGAGGATGTAATTTTCACTTTCCGTTAACAATTAGAGCATACAAGGCTAAATTTGTAATATTGTAAATAGTAGCCTATATTTATTTCTGTCGAGTATTTAGCGTTTGTTAGAAGCAACATGGAAGGAGTAACAGCTGTATTAGGGAATTACATTTCTTAGATCTATTTAATGACGAACTAACCTTAGGTAAAGAAACATTAGTGTAAATTTAAAGATGTTAATTATTCACGTTACAAACATAATGGAAGATTAATTCTTGATATCTCACAGTGAGTATAATCAACTTAAATTTTTGTAAAATGTATTTCATCACGAAGAATGTAGGTTCAGAAGAATGAAGAAACGTATGAAAATTATACGTTAAATCACTCCCAAACGTAATAAATTTGACGTTACTGATTACTTAAACAATAAATAAAAAAAAACAAATACCATCTTATTTTTATATCATATTTTGATACAGCATGCTGAGGCCGGCGAAAATTACAGTTAAATAATTCAGTGCCTTGGCTTCCGTTTAATGAAACCGCGGTTGTTGCTCTCAAGGGTGTCCAATCATAACTAATCTTGCGGCACGTTAGTACATCTGTACCGGCAACCTATCAGAGAAGCATTATGCACTACGGTTATTTCTAAACTAAATTGATTTCTTAGTCTTTGAAATTACATACACGGTTTATGAAATAATTATGTATATCTGCTTCCAGATGTATGTAAAAAATAAAAAAAAACACATATGCGCGCGAACGCGCGTGCGTGTGTGTGTGTGTGTGAGAGAGAGAGAGAGAGAGAGTGTGTGTGTGAGTGTGACTTAGCGCATGTCTTGTAATGTCTTCAGGCCGAAAACGACTCTGACTTCTGGAAAACAAGTTCTTGAAGCATTTTGTAATGTACGGTTTCTTAGTTTGCCATGTTTTCGAAATACAAAAACGTTTCTATAAATAAGACTTTGAAATAATTTAAATAATCCTTGCTCATGGAGTGTATATATTTAATTAAGCAATTATTTAATAAGAAGCTAAGTATTATCTGGCTTGTTATATATATATATATATATATATATATATAAAACGCATCAGAAACAAATTGCTCCGTCTTGATATCTAAGGACGAAAGCAACAATCGTTTTCAGACAAAATGAATAAATTTTTCAATCAAGTATCAAGAGTAAAGTAAGACATGAAAAGCAGTGGGGCGGAATGATTAGCCTTAGGGTAAAATCGATAGCCAACAGAAAACTCTTCTGACCCTAAACTACCCTAACAATTTCTTCAGTACAGTAAGCAAAACAATGGGCTTCTAGTAAACAGTATGAGGTTCTCAAGCTGAACATTTTTGCCCAACAAATGCACAATAAACTTGTTTAATTTAATTTATCATCATAATTATATAAAAATTTCTGGGTTGGATTGGGTTTTGATAATAGAAATATAAATTTAGATTATTCAATTTCATTTTAAGTTAGACTTCTTTTTTTCTCCTTTATCACTTTTTATTAGTACTGAAGAAATTTATTATTGCTAGTACGTTTTTATAATAAATATGTTTATAGTTAGTTAGTAATTAAATCTGTGTGTATGTGCCTGTGGTTGTGTGAACATGTGTGTGTATGTGACTGTGTGGTTGTGTGAACGTGTGTGTGTGACTGTGTGGTTGTGTGAACGTGTGTGTGTATGTGACTGTGTGGTTGTGTGAACGTGTATGTGTGTGTGACTGTGTGGTTGTGTGAACGTGTGTGTGTATGTGACTGTGTGGTTGTGTGAACGTGTGTGTGTGTGTGTGTGACTGTGTGGTTGTGTGAACGTGTGTGTGTATGTGACTGTGTGGTTGTGTGAACGTGTGTGTGTATGTGACTGTGTGGTTGTGTGAACGTGTGTGTGTATGTGACTGTGTGGTTGTGTGAACGTGTGTGTGTATGTGACTGTGTGGTTGTGTGAACGTGTGTGTGTGTGTATGTGACTGTGTGGTTGTGTGAACGTGTGTGTGTGTATGTGACTGTGTGGTTGTGTGAACGTGTCTGTGTGTATGTGACTGTGTGGTTGTGTGAACGTGTGTGTCTATGTGACTGTGTGGTTGTGTGAACGTGTGTGTGTTTGTGACTGTGTGGTTGTGTGAACGTGTGTGTGTGTGTGTGTGTGTGTGTGTGTGTGTGTGTGTGTGTGTGTGTGTGTGTGTGTGTATGTGACTATGTGGTTGTGTGAACGTGTGTGCGTATGTGACTGTGTGGTTGTGTGAACGTATGTGTGTATGTGACTGTGTGGTTGTGTGAACGTGTGTGTGTATGTGACTGTGTGATTGTGTGAACGTGTGTGTGTATGTGGCTGTGTGGTTGTGTCAACGTGTGTGTGTATGTGACTGTGTGGTTGTGTGAACGTGTGTGTGTTTGTGACTGTGTGGTTGTGTGAACGTGTGTGTGTTTGTGACTGTGTGGTCGTGTGAACGTGTGTGTGTGTGTGTATGTGACTGTGTGGTTGTGTGAACGTGTGTGTGTATGGGACTGTGTGGTTGTGTGAACGTGTGTGTGTATGTGACTGTGTGGTTGTGTGAACGTGTGTGTGGATGTGACTGTGTGGTTGTGTGAACGTGTGTGTGGATGTGACTGTGTGGTTGTGTGAACGTGTGTGTGTATGTGACTGTGTGGTTGTGTGAACGTGTGTGTGTATGTGACTGTGTGGTTGTGTGAACGTGTGTGTGTATGTGACTGTGTGGTTGTGTGAACGTGTGTGTGTGTGTATGTGACTGTGTGGTTGTGTGAACGTGTGTGTGTTTATGTGACTGTGTGGTTGTGTGAACGTGTGTGTGTGTATGTGACTGTGTGGTTGTGTGAACGTGTGTGTCTATGTGACTGTGTGGTTGTGTGAACGTGTGTGTGTTTGTGACTGTGTGGTTGTGTGAACGTGTGTGTGTGTGTGTGTGTGTGTGTATGTGACTATGTGGTTGTGTGAACGTGTGTGCGTATGTGACTGTGTGGTTGTATGAACGTATGTGTGTATGTGACTGTGTGGTTGTGTGAACGTGTGTGTGTATGTGACTGTGTGATTGTGTGAACGTGTGTGTGTATGTGGCTGTGTGGTTGTGTCAACGTGTGTGTGTATGTGACTGTGTGGTTGTGTGAACGTGTGTGTGTTTGTGACTGTGTGGTTGTGTGAACGTGTGTGTGTTTGTGACTGTGTGGTCGTGTGAACGTGTGTGTGTGTGTATGTGACTGTGTGGTTGTGTGAACGTGTGTGTGTATGGGACTGTGTGGTTGTGTGAACGTGTGTGTGTATGTGACTGTGTGGTTGTGTGAACGTGTGTGTGGATGTGACTGTGTGGTTGTGTGAACGTGTGTGTGGATGTGACTGTGTGGTTGTGTGAACGTGTGTGTGTATGTGACTGTGTGGTTGTGTGAACGTGTGTGTGTATGTGACTGTGTGGTTGTGTGAACGTGTGTGTGTATGTGACTGTGTGGTTGTGTGAACGTGTGTGTGTATGTGACTGTGTGGTTGTGTGAACGTATGTGTGGATGTGACTGTGTGGTTGTGTGAACGTGTGTGTGGATGTGACTGTGTGGTTGTGTGAACGTGTGTGTGTATGTGACTGTGTGGTTGTGTGAACGTGTGTGTGTATGTGACTGTGTGGTTGTGTGAACGTGTGTGTGTATGTGACTGTGTGGTTGTGTGAACGTGTGTGTGGATGTGACTGTGTGGTTGTGTGAACGTGTGTGTGTATGTGACTGTGTGGTTGTGTGAACGTGTGTGTGTATGTGACTGTGTGGTTGTGTGAACGTGTGTGTGTTTGTGACTGTGTGGTTGTGTGAACGTGTGTGTGTGTGTGTGTGTGTGTGTATGTGACTGTGTGGTTGTGTGAACGTGTGTGTGTATGTGACTGTGTGGTTGTGTGAACGTGTGTGTGTGTATGTGACTGTGTGGTTGTGTGAACGTGTGTGTATGTGACTGTGTGGTTGTGTGAACGTGTGTGTGTGTGCATCAATAGTTATAAAAATTTAGAGATCTAAAGAGCGTACTACTAGTATTTTATTAGATTATATTTTCTAGTGCTAATACCATGATCATAATTATTAGTTAGAGGTAAAATTATTATTGTTCTACCCAAATCTCAGAATATAGTACTAGGATATTAATTTCTTTCGCCAGGCAATACTTCTTATGAAATATCTAGAGTAGGTATATTTTGAAATATTTTGCATCTATAAAAGTTTCTAATTTTTAATTTAATACAAAACAAACTCTTCTTTCCATACATATATGTTTTCTTATGAATTTAAAGCAATCTTTACCAAATAATACAGGTTTGTCATTAGCGTCCAATCAATGTCTAAACATTTATGTTTCATAAGTTACGTTTTTTTCAATTCATTTTCATTATATTCTGAACGAAGCTAATACATCCCATTAAAAATGTCTACACTTAAGCAATTTACAAAGATTAATTTGCAAAGTGTTTCTAATCAATTTATTCCCATTTAACCATGCAACCTTCCTCATTTGCCACTATTGTTAAAGAAATAATTGTGCTGGCGTGGGGGGTGTAGGAGGGTCACGACCTCTCGATAGAAACCGGCACACTTGCCACACGTAAACGCAGCGGGTTTCTCTAAACAAATCCGTCCAGAATTGCTACTCACTTAAACATCTATTTTTGGCGCATACGTCTGTTCCGTCTGTACAACCTAACCTAAATATCGACAGCTCCAGCGTTCCAAACTTTGTAACAAATTGAGCAAGAAGTGAGTACGATATTGCAACACCTATCCTAGCATCAGTTAGAAAACTCAACAAAAACTTACAACATTTTTCAAAAATTATAAATTAAATACAAAATCAATAATGACACATTTTCCGGATATTTCCCATAAATATCATTTACTTTGGAGAAAAAAACATTTTGTGTGCTCTATTTTGACATTTCGTTGCATCATCCTCTAAAATTATACAGGCCTAATTCATGAAAATTATGAACAATGATATGTTCTATCAAAAGGAAATTATAAAACGTCAACTAATATTTTTCACCGAAAGTTCTTTGAAAAAAATACATGAAAAATTCATACAAAACAAACTCTTACCAAACATGTGTTATATAAAATCTTCCGTAAAATCCTATATACGCGCTTTAATTATCTGTTTTATAAATCGTTTTTAAACTAATATTTTTTTCAAATTATTAGTAGGCCTACGTAGTCTGAACAGTATTCTTAATAAACAATATAATATAATTCGTAGTCAGTCTACTTAAATTAAATCATTAATTTCATTATTATTTACTAATTAACAATATCTCGTTTCATATAATTATTCAAACAGATATGCATTGAAAGGTTTTTGCCGACGAGATATATAATGTTTTTATGAATCCTAATAGCGTGTATGCACTTAACGCTTAAGGCCGTAACGTCGTAATCACTGAGCCGTTATTGCTGTTTTTCTATCCGAGTCCATAGATTCTTTCAAATGGAATTCAAGATAAAGGATAATTGACTTCATCCCTTAGACAGAGAGAGCGTGCGAGCAAGAGTATTAGTGATAGAAAATTATTTTTGTTTGTGTTAAAAATTCCTTTGCATGCAATCCACGCTGAAAGTGTAATCCACTGACACAAATTTTCTGGCAACTAAATGACAAAATTATTGTTATCATCTGCATTGTATGGGAAAAATAGCTTCCAAGACTCCTCAAAATGTTAGAGAGGCTGGAACACGCAATGAATAGGCCTCACTTCAACTCGATGATAACAGGTATTCATAAAACTATCCACTAACTTACAACAACAACATAGAATTTATATTTATGTCCATGACAAGACTTGTAGAATACTACCTCAAACGTAACTTTATAAGGACAACTAGTTTCATAGTTTAATGCTTGTGTTAGGGATACGTTGCAGCGACAGGTCTCGATAAAATAGTGACGTCCATTCTATACGTTGTACTTTTCCCTTACACAATTTTTAGATTTTTCAAACTGAAACGATTCCTTGTATTTTATACATCATGAGCACAATTTAGTCAAATTTTAAATATTGGCTAAGTTAAATTAGAGAGATATAGCAATACATTCTTTAATATAGGTAAAAAAATGTTTGAAATAGTAAGCTTTCTTACTTATTCCGAAAATATACTTTGGGCAAGGCCGTAACACGCTTATTATACTATTCGAGAGTTACGTAATCAGTATATTTAGAATGGACATTCCAGTGGTACTAAGCTGATACAAAAATGATCGAGTTTTGAGACTGTTAGCGTTTTGACGTACCTTGGCAACTCCAGAATGAATATGAAATGAGTTTCTTTGTGTTTTTAATTTTGCTTCGAGTGTTTATAACTAATTTTATTCAAAACGTTCAAAATTTAATGTAAGAAATTAAAATACTGGGAACTAGGAACTTCGTATTTAACCAGGATATTTTCTTACGGAGGAAGAAAATTCCATATTTGATCATTTTTAATTAATTTTGTAACAAATAGCCTAATAACTTTCATGGATTACTGTCTTAAAAATTAAACAATTTATATATATATATATATATATATATATACATATATATATATATATATATATATATATATAGATGTATATAAGTATATGTATATCCTACATGTCGGCCCATAGGAGTACATTAATTTCAGAGCCAGAAACTCTGGCCATTGCCAATCTCGAGTCCAGCAAGTACCATGGATGAAATACAGTGTCTGAAAGGGAATTAGCTGGCAGGAATCAAGGAGATATAAACTCTTACGTAGAATACGTAGCAAAGGAACAGACGTGCGCCGGCACCGGTTGGACGATTTGCTTATGCAAGGCGAAAAAAGTAAGGTAGCATTTTATCTAATTAGGTTTATGACCTGATGTGGTCATTTGTTTAACCTGCATATATCCCACTTTAGAGCCGAATATCATTTAAATATTATTTTCACATTTTCTTCGAAGATTGGAAAACGCTATAAAACAGTTGCGTAAAATACCGCTAACACCGAAACAATGACATGTAAGTTGTATATAGTAATATTAAAACGACCAATAAGTAATTCGAGAACCTTGAACATTCAAAGAAGTAAAATCTTCAAATATTGATTTTAAGGAGTTTTATTTCTAATTATTTTTATTTTATATCAAACAAAGTTGTTCTATTCTTCTTACATATTATTTATTGTTGTACAAGTTGCTTCGTTCTAATAATATTTTACCATTTTTTTAAAAATATTACTTAACAAGTAGTCAAAAAAACTATTGTATCTTAAAAATATTTTTACTAATAAACAAGAACGTCATTGAAATTTATAGTTGTTGACACGAGTTGTTTCCTTCGTCTAGTTATTAGGGTATACGTGTTCTCAAATAGATTTGTTCCATATACGTAATTTATATTGTAATATTGGATGATCCAGACACTTAAACATATCTTGTAGGTTCTGATAAATGATCATTAGAAGTTTTGTGAAGTACCTAATAGGTGAACACTCGAAAAATATTTTAAATGGCAAAATTTACAGTTTAATTTGGAGGCGCTAAATTTAATTATCACTAAACTAAACTACAAAAATTATTTAAAGCATTAAAACTTCTTCATTTTTAGCTGAGATAGTATTTAAATTTCACGAAAATGAACATCACTATGTGCTTGTATTGTACCTAATTTTTTTCAAGCAACAAAAACGTTACAATTATTCTGCAAAAAAACAACCATAAAAAGCAATTAATATTAATGGCATTCAACACACCAGACGTACGTTATAAGCCTCTACAACGTTGATGTCTACTAGGGTTATCTAATTAGTGAAAAGATAAATTATTTTTATCGAGTAAAATGGCGGTCATCTGTTATCATACAATGCACGAAGTTAAACGAGGTGCTCACCGATATTTTATGATGCAACAACGCCTCAGATAGACAGAGTACATCAGAGTAGTCAAGTTGAGGGTTATTAAACGATGTCTTTTAACGAATTTGTTTTCTTTTCAGGTTGGTTTTATGTAATAGTATGTGACGTTAATTATCTGATCGTAGTCGAATCATTGTTTAAAATTTGAAGCTGTAAATATAATCCATTCCAATTTGTACATGTTCCTAAATATTGTAGTTAAAACCTATTTTAAATAAATATTACAAAAAACATCTAACTACAAAAGTTTTTATTTTAGTCTTAATATTTCTATCTAGAGGTTTTTGTGTATT
>JBAIZL010000005.1:194217418-194249918 GCA_036971475.1 Prosapia bicincta
TTGGATAAAATAAAATGTATTTCTTACAATTTGAAAAGTACTAAAATTACAACAAAATGTTTTCTATAATCTCTTTAGCCGGACAAGCACAGTTTCAACACTATCTTGTGTAAATGCAATTTTAAATTATAAACCTATTGAAAAACAATTGGTTAGCATCATAAGTTCAATTTCCGTAGGTTTTAAATACGGTAAAAAATACTATTTAAGACTTTAAATTTGTTGAAAATACGTTGAATTTAAAATAAACGGGTAAGAAAGAAAAGATAAATTGTTTTAACCTTTTTCTTTAAAGCGAGAAAACTTGGACAAATAAGGAATATTTCGGATTATTTTTTTTACTTAATCATTCAATAGATTGCAGTACGTTAAACGTTTCCTATTTTCTGCCAATAGCACATAATTATGTAATTTCAGTACAGGAATAACTAAAAACAAATGAAGAAATATAATTATATGGGAAGATATTTCAATTTAAATATTATTATATAATAAAGTGATATATCAACGTAAATATTAATATATAATAAAGTGATATATCAACGTAAATATTATTATATAATAAAGTTATATATCAACGTAAATATTATTATATAATAAAGTGATATATCAACGTAAATATTATTATATAATAAAGTGATATATCAACGTAAATATTAATATATAATAAAGTGATATATCAACGTAAATATTATTATATAATAAAGTTATATATCAACGTAAATATTATTATATAATAAAGTGATATATCAACGTAAATATTATTCAGTTGATACTTAATGTAGCTCTAAATGTACTGGAGGGAATTTATTTTTCTATATGTACGTACCCATTACTTTTTAAAGGAAATTGCATATTGAAGAAATGGTAGCAACAAAACGTGTAATGGGGGGTTGCAATACTTCACCAACTGGATTTAACATCTATTTAGACCAAAAGCTCCCGGATTGAAAGAGGAAATGCTATCGATTGGTAGCACTATTTGTATTACATTATACTTTAAAATAAGCACATAATAATATTATTATTTTGCATGATAAGAAGTTGTACTTGCAAATTTTTAGTGATGTCACTGATGATGATGACAAAATTTATTGAAACGCGTATGACAATAACATATATATGTTTTGCGAGTTCGTGCCTGTATTTATTTTTTTACGATGAGAAAGAATCATTTTATTTAAAAATATTTTAAATAAATTTTAAGATGACACAATATTTTTCAATATGGAGGAAAACCTGGAAGTAGAGGATTACTCAAGTAGTTGGCTGTTATAGACTGAACTACTAAAGACAAAATTGGCCGAGGTAGTTTTGGTTCATGAAAAAGCAGTTTTGGCACGTTTAGATAGTAAAGAACTTCCCTTGTAAATTATTATCAGAATTTAACAAACCCTCGTTTTATAAAAGTTATATAATATTTAGAATTTATAAAATTTAGATTTAAGCTAAAGTTTAATGTATAATGAGGTCTTGAAAATTATATTTTACTTTTGGTTTTTGAATTATTTGACCGAATTGAGTTTGTTTTCTCAAACGTATTTCTTATTTATATTACTTTTTATTATTATTATTATTAACTCTTTATCAAATTTCCTCATTATTATCGTGACTATATTCTTTGAATAAAAAAATTAATAAAACGATAAAACCAAATAAATGAACGAAGTTAGTCTTCTGAATATTTATTTAGAAATATTTTTTGAAAATTCTAGGTTTACTTTTGTTATTGTGTGTTCTTGTTTCAGAAAATTGTAACCGTCTCAATGTTTTTGCAATATAAAGTGGCTTTTAAAAAGTTATGAGACTTAACTTTTGCAAGTTATTTTTGCATTCTAAGAATATCTCTTACTATATCTATTAGGCTACTAATTATATCAATCTTTTTAAAAACTTCGAAGTGATTTTCACTATATAACTTATTTTAGCAAATTATTAAATAAA
Source organism: Prosapia bicincta (assembly GCA_036971475.1). Classification (NCBI taxonomy): domain Eukaryota; kingdom Metazoa; phylum Arthropoda; class Insecta; order Hemiptera; family Cercopidae; genus Prosapia; species Prosapia bicincta. The sequence goes on from JBAIZL010000005.1 coordinate 194,219,363, forward strand.
TTAAATCACCTAAGTGAAATTTAAAGCACATATATATTGTCTAAATACGTGAAAGTAATTTACAATAACCGATTTGCACGGTAGTTTCCCTGATAAGGTTAAACATGGAAAATCGACGAGAGCTATTTAATATTCCTTTGATAAACTGGAGGAACATGGGCGAGAAAGAGTCGATTCTACCCCTTCTGACAAGAACATTTCTGTCGGTCTTTCGAAATAAAAGGACTTTGGTCTGTCTTTTAATTACATGAGATGCAAGTGATTATTTTTTTAAAACGACTTTTTTCAGAAAACTAACCCTTTTTCTTTCCTGCAAACATGTAATATAATAAATAAATCGACAAATAAAATACAAAACATCAATATCCTCTTTAAAGCTTTCTAGTTATGAAAAATAACATAGTAATTCTAATAAATAAAGGCGTTCATTTAAAGCTAACAAAATGCTTAAGACCGTTTGTTAACTTAGTTAAAAATGTATAATTTTCGAAATCTTCAACAGTTTTTGTAATTTTTATTTCCAATGGAAAATATACTAGACCGAGCTTTAAAGTTTTATTTATAACTGTAACTTTTATTAAATATATTAAATAAACAAATATTGTTTAGAAAATGTTTATTTACAGGTGTTTATTTTAGGGAGAACAATAAAAAAATAAAAGAAATATCTTTAGATCTCTTAAAAAGTTGAATAAGTCAATAAAATCATAAAATTAAATTTTTAACTTCCCAGGAATATCAGTTTTTTTTAAATCAATGGTAGTATACTTTCGTCACTGGCCTGTAGATTTATACAAATTCATGAGTGAAATGTTAATCATAATTGTTACAGTTTTCCAGAGTATTTAAAAAAAATAATAAAATAGAAATAAACATTGTGACAACAAAAAGGAAGTAGGCGGGAGTAGTTGAAACCTATGTGTCCTATCAGTTTGTCTATCACATACAGCTAAACGTTGGTTTTTAAAAATTGTAATGTCTAACCCCTTTCCATGATTCCGACCTCAAAATTTTCACAAACGTGTTGGGGGACGATCTCCAAGTCCTTAATAGAGGTGTCACCAAGCAGTGGTGCGTAGACGTGTGAAGGTGTGGACTGGTTTTCTATAGAGAATAATAACAAATTATTTGTACATGAAAATTAGAAATTTACTTTATAGAGAATGAGCGTCGTGCTCTAACCGGATAGTAAGGTTTCGACGGATTTTTCACAGATAATAAAAATTAATATTAATAAAGGTTTTACCTTCCGTACCGCTAACAATTATTTCAAACACACTTTAGCAAGTGTCCTTAATTTTCTCTTTCAAGTCGATAATTTGTATAACACCGCGCTTTATTTAGGCAAACTAAATTATATATATATATATATATATATATATATATATATATATATATATAAATGCAATACATAGATATATAAATGTTCATCATATAATAAAAACCTGTCATCAATCAATTCAAAATATATACATTATTCAAAATATATTCAATAAATGGTTAAACTTTATTTCTTCTGATTTATTTAATCAGATATTAGAGTATAATAGAAATTTCCAGTTTGAAAATTTTATTCTATTATCAATACCTAAACATTTTAATTAATAACAATTGAATGGTCGTTATTAATTATCTTTATTTTTAATTTTGCCTCTTTTATTATTTCTTATTTCAATATCTGCAAACGCTATTGAAAGGATGAAGTATGTACGAATTAGAAAAATTCATTAAACGACAATTCAGTTAACGATAAGAAATAAATATATTTTACAACCAAATTTAAGAACTATTAAAAAATTTATTTTTGTCTTATAATTTTGTTCAGTTAGTTAAATTATTAATTTAAGGAAATTATTCCCATTCTCACTAAACTAACCTTTTTTTCCTCATTGTCATAGAAAAACGATAAATCCTACATAATTCTAATTTACTGTTCTAATTGAACCTCATACATTTTCACACCTACGAAAGCATATTTACGATTTAAGCCCCTTTATGATCGTTTGGGAATAAATGCTAAAAGTTATTTAAACGCCATTTTAGACGGATACCAGTTAGTTTTAGTGTTGTTATCAATATTCTAAAATACCAGATAATCTACACTACATATATTTCAATTTTTTATCATTACAGTTGTTATGTACTTATAGAGATTGTACTACAAAGTAAGTAAACAGAAAAGGCCTTTCCTTATGAACATTACTTATAAGAATTTTCAATAGTTTTTTTAGTAATACATTTTTCAATATTTAACTCATTTAATATTTGTTTTCAACTTTTAAATTTAATTTTTTTTTAATCATTTTTTTAGCATATACCATATATTACATTAAAATTTATTACAAAATAAAATTAAGTACATTTGATAATATTCGTTATACTCGTAATGTTAAATATAAAAACGACTGTTCAAAATTTAAATCATTTACTAAGAAATGATTTCCATTAGTACATGAAAAGGATATATAAAGGATTTCCTCCATTAGAAATATTTTCCATTTTTTAATTAAAACTAATTACAGAGCTGCATTCTTTTATAGCTTCGTTGGCATTCGAGGGGATATGTCAGATACTAGACAACAATTATAACAAAGGTTACAAAAAAAAGTTCCTTATAAGAAATTTATTCGGTAAAAATATAGTTTTAATGACGTTGGTTTAAAAAACTTTTTTGGTTTTTAAATTACTTGTTTTAATGTGTAGAACACGAATATCAACTTTTCTTTCAGCGGTAAAATAGGAAAAGTTACTTTTTTCAAATATTAAATGTTAGGTTGTAATGACATGTAGGCTATAGCGTATACGAGTCTTGATATTGTAATTTTTTTTTAGTCACTCATTTCAATGTGTAGAACATTAATATTAACTTTTTTCCGCGGAAAATACAAAAAGTTAATTTTTCTGCACATTTTTAATGTTAGTCTGTAATAACATGTAGACTATAGTGTGAAAGGGCCTTGCAGTAGCTACAGCGCACTGCACAACGTCAAAGTCAATTTATTTTAATACTAAACTTAAAATCTAAATATTTAACTTTTGGTTATAATTTTATACAACATGAATATATACCTACATTAAAATATACTTACGAGGTATCCAGTAAGGATAGATTTGGTTATAATTTTATTCAACTTTACTATCTACCTATATTGAAGTATACCTAAGAAGTATTCAGTCAGGAAAGATATGGTAATAATTTTATACAACATTACTATATACTTATGAAGTATCAAGTCAGAATAGATTTGGTTATAATTTTATTCAACCTTACTATCTACCTATTTTAAAATATACCTATGAAGTATCCAGTCAGGATACATTTGGTTGTAGTTTTCTGCATCGCCAATAAGTCTAAATATTTACCAAAATTACAACTAAATCTATTCTGACTGAATACTTTGTAGGTATACTTTAATACAGGTAGATAGTAATGTTGAATAAAATTATAACCAAATTTTCCTGACTGGATACTTCGTAGGTATATTTTAATATATATAGTAATGTTGTATAAAATTACAAATCTAGACGTAGTGCCGTACACTGTAGCTACTGCGCGCCCGGTTCACGCTATAGGCCTACATGCCTTTACAACCTAAAATTTAAAATGTGAAAAATGTAACTTTCCGAATTTTCCGCGGAAACAAAAGTGGATATTCGTGTTCTACACATTAAAACGAGTAATTTAAAAACAAACAAAAAATTTTTAACCAACGTCCTTAAGACTATATTTTTACCCGTTCTACTGCCTTTGTACTTTCTTGCTATTATTAATTATTTGATTATTTGTATTAATAAGCAATTAACAATTGTAAATTAACTCATCTTTATGAAATAATAATAAGTTCTACATACGCTTTTACGTTGTTTGTGAGACGTTAATATTTTATAAATTATTTTCAAGTACTAATAAAATGTGGAATATATTTATTATAACCTATTATTTTGTTTGGTTAAAATATATTTAAAATCTTTTGGGATAAAACAATTTATTTTATTTTTTCATATAGTATTTCAGTATTTAAGATCTTCGTAATATTTTATTTATTTTCTTCATTCTTTATGTTATTAGCTAAATAAAAGCCTAATAAAATAATTTTAAAATATTACTAGGCCTATTTCTGTTATTATTCTCTTTAAAACGTTCATGATGATACATTTTACAAAACTAAATGAAGGATTTTGCTATTTTCCTATATATATATATATATATATATATATATATATATATATATATAATTATATTTCCTTCTATATATTTATTATAACAGAAGTAAAACTAAATATTGCATTAATTTACACACATTATGTTATATTAATTTCAATATGGTATGTAATGTGTTTTATAAATTTTAAATGATATATGTAATGTTTATGTCGGATAAAAGCAATTTTCATTTTTTTTTTTTTATTAAAATTAATCTAAATTTGTACATTTGATCTATATTACCCGTTTGTAAATTATTTTATTCTGCTAAGATATTATCAGTCTTTTATGTACTAATTTATCATAAAGAGCCAAATAAAAATGATGTATACCTTTGTTGACTTAACACAATAATTTTGTTTACACACACACATACACACTTGGGTCCCAAATAGACCCTAGCACACTACCACCATCACCTCACACTACACTCTAAGTATGATTGTGTACCGGTCAGTAATATCCACGTGGCGACCGGATATATTACAAAACGGTAGGGTAGAGGGAACGCACCAAAAGCCCGGACACAACTGAAGCACGGAATAAGAGTGACGTGTGTCGGTGGCGCTGGGCATGCGCACTGTGATCATCGTCACGTATTATTAACCATTTCGAAAATATCGGCAACGGGATCATTGGACCCCTGTTTCTATGGTCATGACCTTGAGATGTTACTACTGAATCTCTAGGATTTAGGAATAATTGCATGTCCCTGATGTGTACTGCTTGGACACAAATTAATTTCGATGATGTACAATCAGACAGGGATAGCGTTCTGTTTCAAAACAAAAAAAAAGTTTCTTCTGTGTTCAAAACATAATAATTTGAATTACTCTTGCAAAAATATTTACACTTAAATTTAAGGTTTTGGATTCCACAATATGTTAATGTTGATCGTATCGTTAAAATAAGATGTATAAAGCGTTAAAATACGATGTATAAAGCCTTATGCCTGTTAATTTTTATTCAATGACAGAAGTAACTTTTATAGAAATAGAAACGAATTTATAAGTAAATAAAGAGTTTAACCTTTAACGGGTTAAATAGCAGGTTAAAAACTTATTGGTTTAAAAGAAATTTTAAAAACCAAGTTAATGGTATTTTTTTAATACTGATTGTAGTCACAATTTATTATTATACAATTCCATAGTTGCATATAATATTTACTTTGCGTTAGATACAGTTTATAACCAGTCTTACGATGTTTCAAATCATTGCCCTCTGGACTAATGGTCCATAATTATATTATTTGTAAGTCAGAAAAAATATATTAAGAGATATATATATCATTCGCGCTGTTTTTACTTAAAGTATTTCCACATTTATTATGTTTATGACTTTTTTTTATATCAAGTTCAATTCAAAGTTTATTCATTTTCAATTCAAAAACTTAATAAAATTATAAACCTTTTTCAGCGTCATTTCCAGCAGACTATAACAATCCTTAGCACACACACCTCTTTAGAAAACATCCAATATGTACGCATTCTATTTCTTCTTTCTGGCAGTCTTTTGAAGAATACAAGCTCAAAAAACGAATATTTTTAAATAATATTTTAAATAACATTTAATTTATTAGTGCAACAAGGTTGCAAAGAATATAAAAAATCCCTCACAAACCATCATGTTCAATCAAACTTTCCTGAATAAACCGCATCTAAACAAACTTACAAATCCTCCACAGACTTAAAATAAAAATCTGATTCTACACAATGAACAATACGAACTATAATAACTTTCCAAGTTTTTATAAAACACATACCCTACATCCAATTATACATGTAAATGTGAGATGGAAAATAGTACCTTCATGTTGACATCATTACTCCAAACATTCCATCAAAGCCACCTAATACAGTTTCTCTACCCCTACCTTACCCTTAAATAAGCCTTTCTCAGGTTCTCGAAACATATATATAACGTGAAATCACTCATAACCTTATATGAATACAACTATGGAGTGGCCACAAGAGGAATGGGTGTGTGTGTGTGTGTGTGTGTGTGTGTGTGTGTGTGTGTGTGTGTGTGTGTGTGTGTGTGTGTGTGTGTGTGTGTGTGTGTGTGTTTGAGTGTGTGTGTGTGTGTGTGTGTGTGTGTGTGTGTGTGTGTGCGCGCGCGCGTGCGTGCATGCGTGCGTGCGTGCGTGTGTGCGTGCGTGTGTGTGTTTGTGTGTGTGTGTGTGTGTGTATGTGTGTGTGTGTGTGTGTGTGTGTGTGTGTGTGTGTGTGTGTGTGTGTGTGTGTGTGTGCGTGCGCGTGCGTGCGTGTGCGTGCGTCGTGTGTGCGTGCGTGAGTGTGTGTGCGCGTGAGTGCGTGTGTGTGTGTGTGTGTGTGTGTGTGTGTGTGCGTGAGTGCGTGTGTGTGTGTGTGTGTGTGTGTGTGTGTGTGTGTGTGTGTGTGTGTGTGTGTGTGTGTGTGTGTGTGTGTGTGTGCGCGCGTGAGTGTGTGTGCGCGTGAGTGCGTGTGTGTGTGTGTGTGTGTGTGTGTGTGTGTGTGTGTGTGTGTGTGTGTGTGTGTGTGTGTGTGTGTGTGTGTGTGTGTGTGTGTGTGTGTGTGTGTGTGTGAGTGCGTGTGTGTGTGTGTGTATGTGTGTGTGTGTGTGTGTGTGTGTGTGTGTGTGTGTGTGTGTGTGAAAGGATAATAGGTCAGAAACTATTTTTGTTTAACAAAGTATGATTAACAGCACCATATAAAACTCTTATAATATTTGTAACATTATTTTAGGCAAAAATGTTACATATTATGCAATGTAAATTTTGTACATTAAAATTTGATTGATTTTATTTTGAAACAGTTGGTAATTTTATTGAATTCACCCCTTTCATGTTCAATTTAGGAATGCTCTTGACTTTGCAGGTCACTTTATTAATTATGTAACAAATAACTTCAATATTTAACACCTAAATTCCTTAAGAATTTATTTAAAATAAATCGTTACAACGATTTTTGTGTTACATTAATTACGCCACTCTGCTATTTTCTTTCTAAAATTGAATCATAAATTTTAGTACGTTCAGTAGAAATTTTAAAATAATGGTTTATAGCATTGGATTGAAAAGTTTATTTTTGATTCGGGCAGTTGTAACCTGAAAGGAATTGGAGTCAGTGATGCTACTAGTATAAACCAGTTTTTTTGATAATGCGTAGTTAGTCGTAGCAAGAAATAAACGCTTGTTTGAACAAGGGAGTAGTAAGTCAGGCTACATTGTATAAACCTGTTTTTAGATAGTTGGAAACATAAAGAAATGGTTGTTTAAACACTCCAAGATTGCTTGTTTATTTAGTAAAACATATTCCCTTGGTTTTCTAAATAGGCAAGGAAATAAAGCACTAAACCTACGATAATTGGTGCAGTAAGTCGGATCGAAATGCGGTTTTTTGCATTCGATTCGGGAAGCCACCACGAAAGTTTGTGAACATAGCCACTTTATAAGAAATCAAAATTGCATCGGTGCATAAGAAAAATGCATTTTTTTTAAAGTGCATACACTGGCTCGATTTTAAAAAAATGTATAACTCGGTGAATAATCACAGAAATGGGCCGAATTTTAGTACTCGGGGGTTTTTGGGGTCGCTGAACACGAATATGATATCCATAATGACCCGGAGTACAGGGGTCATTATGACCAGGGGCAGGGCAGATGACATCAACCTCATCTCCTGGAATTTTCCGTAAGTACAATACAAAATTGATCGAAACTCGTTACTAGGGGGTTTTTGGGGTAGCTGAACACGAATATAATATCGGCGATGATCCTCGGAGTGCTTGGGGCCCAGGGCGGGTAATACCTACGGAATCTCCTGGAATTTTCCGTAAGTACAATACAAAATTGATCGAAACTCCTTACTCGGGGGTTTTTGGGGTATCTGAACACGAATATAATATCGCACAAGATACAATGTGCGATGAAAGACTTCATTATTTGATTGAACTCAGCCTTCAATTAATCCACCGGTCATTCAGCCTTTGAATTGTTCAATTTTAAACCGAATGACCTATTGTCCAATTTGTGGAGTTTAAACGACATTGTGGATAGTTTAATCTCGAAAACAGAAATAACCCACAGATATAACAAAACCATTAAAAATATTAAAATATCAATAGAAAGAAATAAAAAGTATGGTATCTATAAAGGTGATAATGTACACCCATTTAAAGTAGGTAATTAGGTGTATGTAAAGCATCAAACATTATCAAAAAAGATAGGTAAATATCAAGCTAAATTAGATGTTAAATTTAAAGGACCATACAAATTATTATATTCTTAAACCCTGTAAGAGTTTTAATACAAGGGATGGAAAATTTAAATGAAATATGCAAAGTGCATATTTCACAATTAAAAAGAGGATAGTGTTCATAACTCCCTCAATAGCAATTGGTAAAGATACAAATAAAATAATATTAATTTTGACTTATACTATACACTCACACAAGGGGAAAGACTATCCAGCCCCAGACTAATGACGTGGGTTGTACTTACAAGACGGACAGACTTTACAAGATAAAATAATATAAAATAAAACACGCACGCAATTAATAACGGTCTATAACGCAAACTATAAACAATTTGCAACAAAAGTATTTAAATAAAATTATGAATAAGACATAAGTATTTAACTATGTGCCTATATATCATATGTATGTAAGTTCATGTGTGAAATTAAGAAAATAAAGGACAATAGTTTGAAGAAAGACGAATTGAAGAGAAAACTAGTAAAGGGAAAAAGCTTAATTGTAAAGTAAAGTGAAATTTCTTTTAGTGTAATCAAGAAATTGATGGACATTGTGTAATGGTATAATATACATTAAAGATAAACATGTCAATAGAGATAATAATATAACTGTGTATTTATATGGAGATTATGTTTACATGGAAATTACAAATTTATTTTAAAAGTATTTTAAATCTAAGCCAGATTTAATATGGTTCATGTTATGTAAATAGCCTATAAAAGTAAACCTCTTTAATTCAAACTGAAGGTTTCTTTTTAATTTGGAAATGGTAATAAATGGGTTTATGATATGTTTTTTTAAAAAAGAATAGATTTGTCGTCGTTAATATATGTGTTGAATAATTAAGTCATTATCTTATTATAAAATTGAATAAAAATAATTATTTTGAAAATAGATAGATACAATTTTTTTTCTCAAGAGAGGCGATAAATATGTAACATTGTTTTAGGGGAAAATGTTACAGTATTACAGCATCATCAGAAAACAAACCGATATATTAGTTTAAAAATAAAAATTTTAAAAATTGTAAATTATAATTCTATGTACAGAAATCTATGTATTTGTGGACTGATTGTGATATGATTTCCACAAACCTTTATTTTTATAAAAACAGCTGACAATTAGAAATGCGCTTGAAAATTGCGCAGATGATCAGGAATCGCAAAATGAACTATGAACATTTATCTCTCGGTTAGGTCTTCGAACCGAAAGGACGCTGCAGATGGGGCGTATCAAAAACAAAATTTTGTTCAACAGTTTCAATTTAATTTAATTCAATTGTGTAAAGAAGTATCAAAGAGTTTCCTTTATTATTTTTAGAAATCTTTCATCACTGATTAGTCAACGTCTGGAGAGCTCCCTAGCCAACACGTATCCAAAATGAATTGGCAAGGCCTGATCCAAGAGCCACGCTGTACAACATAAATTCCAGTTTCAGATAAGTTATTAATTTTATGTAGGGTGACGTAAAATCAAAATATAACTTTCAAAATTTAACTCGGGACGGCACAATAGTGCACGTTTTCATATTTTATTAATGCAGGAAGTTATGATTAATCCATGGGATGCAATAACAAATTTACAACTGTTAGATAAATTAATTTGCAATGTATTTTATTTTATATAGAAGCAATCTCTTTGTGGATATCTCATGTCAATGCCATAAATTCTAAAATAGTGAAAATATTAGTGTAAATTCTTAACATGTTAAACAAAGGTAAAAACCAGGTCTAAAACAGTGTAAACGTTTCTAATTGTATTTTCTTTTTCTCTTTTATATTTTATGTGAATTTTGTAATTAAAATTTGAATTATTTTATTTTGAAACAATTGGTAAATTTACTGAATGCAGCACCCTCAAGTTCAATTTAGGAATGCTCTTGACTTTGCAGGTCACCTTATTAATTCTGTAACAGATAACTGCAATATTCAACACCTAAATTCCTTAAGAATTTATTTAAAATAAATTGTTACAACGATTGTTGTGTTACAATGTTTATTACTAGAAATTTAATTTTTACTACATACTACAAATTATTTCAATTATATCAGAGAGGTTTAAAAGATATATTGTAATTTATTTATTTCATCTTGTTCATACTCTTTTTACACATCTTAGATAAGATGAAATGTAAACGTTTATACTTAAATTGATTCAGAAAATAGATCCAACTACTCATAGAATAATACAAATGATTAAACTAAACGATAGGCGTCTTTTTAATGCTAAATGTATTGCGCTTTATAATAATACCTTAGATGTTTAGATGATAACACCACTCTCCGATGGTATATTGAGCCTATTTGAGACAAGAGTCCCAACCGTCTTTTTAATGCTAAATGTATTGCGCTTTATAATAATAAATTAGATGTTTATATGATAACACCACTCTCCGATGGTATATTGAGCCTATTTGAGACAAGAGTCCCAACCGTATTTTTAATGCTAAATGTATTGCGCTTTATAATAATAACTTAGATGTTTAGATGATAACACCACTCTCCGATGGTATATTGAGCCTATTTGAGACAAGAGTCCCAACCGTCTTTTTAATGCTAAATGTATTGCGCTTTATAATAATACCTTAGATGTTTAGATGATAACACCACTCTCCGATGGTATATTGAGCCTATTTGAGACAAGAGTCCCAACCGTCTTTTTAATGCTAAATGTATTGCGCTTTATAATAATAAATTAGATGTTTATATGATAACACCACTCTCCGATGGTATATTGAGCCTATTTGAGACAAGAGTCCCAACCGTATTTTTAATGCTAAATGTATTGCGCTTTATAATAATACCTTAGATGTTTAGATGATAACACCACTCTCCGATGGTATATTGAGCCTATTTGAGACAAGAGTCCCAACCGTCTTTTTAATGCTAAATGTATTGCGCTTTATAATAATACCTTAGATGTTTAGATGATAACACCACTCTCCGATGGTATATTGAGCCTATTTGAGACAAGAGTCCCAACCGTCTTTTTAATGCTAAATGTATTGCGCTTTATAATAATACCTTAGATGTTTAGATGATAACACCACTCTCCGATGGTATATTGAGCCTATTTGAGACAAGAGTCCCAACCGTCTTTTTAATGCTAAATGTATTGCGCTTTATAATAATACCTTAGATGTTTAGATGATAACACCACTCTCCGATGGTATATTGAGCCTATTTGAGACAAGAGTCCCAACCGTCTTTTTAATGCTAAATGTATTGCGCTTTATAATAATACCTTAGATGTTTAGATGATAACACCACTCTCCGATGGTATATTGAGCCTATTTGAGACAAGAGTCCCAACCGTCTTTTTAATGCTAAATGTATTGCGCTTTATAATAATACCTTAGATGTTTAGATGATAACACCACTCTCCGATGGTATATTGAGCCTATTTGAGACAAGAGTCCCAACCGTCTTTTTAATGCTAAATGTATTGCGCTTTATAATAATACCTTAGATGTTTAGATGATAACACCACTCTCCGATGGTATATTGAGCCTATTTGAGACAAGAGTCTCAACCGTCTTTTTAATGCTAAATGTATTGCGCTTTATAATAATACCTTAGATGTTTAGATGATAACACCCCTCTCCGATGGTATATTGAGCCTATTTGAGACAAGAGTCCCAACCGTCTTTTTAATGCTAAATGTATTGCGCTTTATAATAATACCTTAGATGTTTAGATGATAACACCACTCTCCGATGGTATATTGAGCCTATTTGAGACAAGAGTCCCAACCGTCTTTTTAATGCTAAATGTATTGCGCTTTATAATAATACCTTAGATGTTTAGATGATAACACCACTCTCCGATGGTATATTGAGCCTATTTGAGACAAGAGTCCCAACCGTCTTTTTAATGCTAAATGTATTGCGCTTTATAATAATACCTTAGATGTTTAGATGATAACACCACTCTCCGGCGGTATATTGAGCCTATTTGAGACAAGAGTCCCAACCGTCTTTTTAATGCTAAATGTATTGCGCTTTATAATAATACCTTAGATGTTTAGATGATAACACCACTCTCCGATGGTATATTGAGCCTATTTGAGACAAGAGTCCCAACCGTCTTTTTAATGCTAAATGTATTGCGCTTTATAATAATACCTTAGATGTTTAGATGATAACACCACTCTTCGATGGTATATTGAGCCTATTTGAGACAAGAGTCCCAACCGTATTTTTAATGCTAAATGTATTGCGCTTTATAATAATACCTTAGATGTTTAGATGATAACACCCCTCTCCGATGGTATATTGAGCCTATTTGAGACAAGAGTCCCAACCGTCTTTTTAATGCTAAATGTATTGCGCTTTATAATAATACCTTAGATGTTTAGATGATAACACCACTCTCCGATGGTATATTGAGCCTATTTGAGACAAGAGTCCCAACCGTCTTTTTAATGCTAAATGTATTGCACTTTATAATAATACCTTAGATGTTTAGATGATAACACCCCTCTCCGATGGTATATTGAGCCTATTTGAGACAAGAGTCCTAACCGTCTTTTTAATGCTAAATGTATTGCGCTTTATAATAATACCTTAGATGTTTAGATGATAACACCACTCTCCGATGGTATATTGAGCCTATTTGAGACAAGAGTCCTAACCGTCTTTTTAATGCTAAATGTATTGCGCTTTATAATAATACCTTAGATATTTAGATGATAACACCACTCTCTGATGGTATATTGAGCCTATTTGAGACAAGAGTCCCAACCGTCTTTTTAATGCTAAATGTATTGCGCTTTATAATAATACCTTAGATGTTTAGATAGGCGGAAGTGTTTTCGTGTAGCCTACTAAGGAAATCGTGTTTGTTTTTGCGTGTCGAAAGATTTCTGTGGATGAATAATCAGTACTTGTCCCAACATATTCGTTATTTAGAAATACTACGATATCAAGCATTGTTTTTTGTTTCTAATTATATTCCGCCAATCTACACATTTAGTAGGCATAGCTACTGTTTTTACTAATCAAATACTATTAATTATCTAATAGTTATTACTTACTAAAATGTTAATTATTTTTTTTGCAATAAACTAAATGCTTGTTAATTGATAGTATGCTTGCTTTTCTTTTATGAAAAACCAGAAACATTAAAAATAGAAATATCAAAGCATGTTTTCTTTTTAATTGTGGGAACTTTTTACTGAATAACTATTTTCTCAAAAATGGTCTAGCAAAACAAGTAGTTTTCATTCCACTCACAGACGTACTATAATCGGACGCTGATATTTTTAGAAGCCTGTTTCCCAAGACTATACTTTGCGAATCCTTTAGGACGGCTAAGCTTGGAAGAATTAATTGTAAAAACATACACAAATTTAACATCAAAGGACTGGTTCGAGCCTTGCGAACATGAAAGTGGTTTACCTTTCGTTGCTTCTATTTCCTTCTTGCTAGTGATGGGGAATATCAACATTGGCGTGAGCGATGTTTATTTATTTTGAAGTTAGTCTGTTGCTTAAAGACGTAAAACATTGCACAATAGACTAGTGCTGTTAGAATGCAGATTCTCTATATTACAAGACAATGCGGCGTGAACACAACCTGGATTCGTACTGCCCAAGAAAAATAGATTATAACCCTAAAGTCGTCGAATTTTAATCACAAAACAATATTCTAAACATTTTACTTAATATTACTGGTAAAATAGTTGCACAAATATTCTACGATTATTTGATGAAAATAAAAATGTATTGTTAATTACTTTCTTCGTATAGTTTATTCTAATTTTGATTTTTTGTCCTTGAACATCGGCGAAACTTTAGCGTTACTGTTAAACTATTTAACGTCTTACAGAAATAATAATTCAAGTATATCCATGACAAAAATATTGTGACAAAATATTTCCGATCTCATCAAGCACCAATCGACAGTGTCTTGAGTGACCGCTTGGAAGCTAGACAGTTTGAATATGCGGTAACGATTTCAATGGCAGGTTTATTATAATCTATAATCGGTGTGTGTTTGATTCGTATGTATACTGTTTTTTTTTGTGTATTTTTGAATTTTGTATGGTTCTGATGTGTTTCAATGTAGTATTTTTTATCATGTTTAGCATTTGAAGGTTATGTTATATTCCGTGTAGGTGTGGCCTGCCTTCTTATCTGTACCTTATGAAATTGAGAAAAGATGAGTCAGTGGCATTTGAAAAAGAGTGTTTCTAATATCTTGTTGAAAACAAAGATACACGGCAACCTCTTTGTCCAATGTAGGCCTATATTTTTTTCCGTATATATCTCGTACATAGCCTGATGCCTGGAGTTTTTTTTTTTTTTTTTGTTAATGTTGTACTTTGTTTTTAGTTTTTATTTTTTTTAATATAAACTGGTTTAGTTATTTTATTACCTGCTGAGTTTATTTTAAGCAGCCATTAGCAACAAGTATAATCCGGTTTTCTTTGTCTTTAACGAATTAAGTAAATATTCATGAATAATGTTGTTTATAATTATTGTCAACTGTAGGGTTCATTTTGTAACACTACCCATAATATCAGAAAAGCCTGAAATTTATTCCCAACCGGGCAAATATTAATAAGCAGAATGTTATCCTGTATTTATGTTTCCTTTCATTCCTTCAGGAGAAAAGTAAAGAATTAATTGCTTTGATTTATTTACCTATTTCGCTAAAATAAGAACATTCTACAACGTTGAATGTTTTCCTTATTTATAGACGATCTAGAACTCTTCAACTATGGTGGAAGTTGAAAGTATTGGTATAATACTTCTGCTAATATAAATAATATTAAGAGCATAAAACTATTTAGTGTCAGTAGTATTAATAGTATTAGGAGTTCATTTCGCAAATGTGTAAAAATATTTGTAACAGAAGTGAAGATGAGGTAGGCCTATACTAAGAATTTCAACTTAATCAGAAGGGTATAAAAATATCTCGCTGATCTCTGCTTTAGGGATGGTTTATTTTTGCTGGACAGACGTACCTGGAGTAGAATTTTTC
This sequence comes from Prosapia bicincta, assembly GCA_036971475.1. Classification (NCBI taxonomy): domain Eukaryota; kingdom Metazoa; phylum Arthropoda; class Insecta; order Hemiptera; family Cercopidae; genus Prosapia; species Prosapia bicincta. The sequence continues at coordinate 194,234,785 of JBAIZL010000005.1, forward strand.
TCTGCCAGAACCAAAGAGAGGTTAACCTTTACTTTACTTCTGTTAAAAGAGGGTCACGGACAAAAAAAAATTTAATAATGGTATGATTAAGGAAAGTCAAGAGCGTGGGAGAATGTGGACAAAGTAGCTTGCTTTAGGCGCCCACCCTGTGCCAGATTGTATGGATAAATGGTAATATTTAAAAGTACATGTTAGTGTGTATAACGTGTTGCTAGTGAATATTGATTGTAACAGTTTCCAGTGGGACACCAAATCCCCTCAGAAGGTGAGGCAAATTCGCATTCCCTATGGGATGTCTATATGCAATAAAGCAATAACCTACAACCCAATTAAAGAATTGCCTTAATGTGAGTGCATTTTACCTCACAAATTTCTATTTTAAATGAGTTTCGCCTTTAAAATACAGATACAATTTAAGAATAATAATGGAAGTAGTTTATTACTAATTAAACAATAAACTACGTTCCTAATTGGTAAACAGTTTGTTACCAAAATATTTTGAGTTGATATAATACTGTTATTTCTTCTACAGTTCTTTAGTAGAAATGACTCAGGATTTTTGTGAGATTACACCAAAATTTTAAATTCATTTCTTCATTTTTTAAGAGAGGTGGAAATATTATTTCTCGTTTCAAGTCTTTTAGATTCGTAATATAAAAATAAACAAACTGATATTAAAGTTATATTGAGGAATGACTTTATGAAACTAGCACGGCAGTACCACGGCATAAGTTTTAATTCAAGCAAAACCTGTTCACGGTGGAAGAGGGTGGACCAGTATTTTTTGTCTTCAGTGTAGTATATTCTGTGAATTTTGCATTATATGGATTTCTTATGCAAAGACTTAATGAATGAATTGTTTGTATAATGAGTGTATTGCAATAATTTAACTTACTTGTTTACTCTGGTTATCCTGGTTTAAATTAGGCTTTAGAGCAATCTATTATAATCCGGCTATAATTGTTTATTCCGGCTTTTAGATATTAATTTATTATTTATTGCACAGCGTTTTAACGACGCCGTCTTCTTAATTTGAGAAATTACGTGGAAAATTCCAATATGTATTGTAAGAAAAGTGATACTAAATACACATTCTTAATCATTATCTATCGCTTCTAGAATTGAGTGTGTATGAGTGTGTGTGTGTGTGTGTGTGTGTGTGTGTGTGTGTGTGTGTGTGTGTGTGTGTGTGTGTGTGTGTGTGTGTGTGTGTGTGTGTGTGTGTGTGTGTGTGTGTGTGTGTGTGTGTGTGTGTGTGTGTGTGTGTGTGTGTGTGTGTGTGTGTGTGTGTGTGTGTGTGTGTGTGTGTGTGTGTGTGTGTGTGTGTGTGTGTGTGTGTGTGTGTGTGTGTGTGTGTGTGTGTGTGTGTGTGTGTGTGTGTGTGTGAGTGTGTGAGTGTGTGTTAGTATATATATATATATATATAGGGAGGGAGAGAGAGAGAGAGAGAGAATAACTCAATCGATTTTTTTCACAAATTTAATATATCGATATCATCAGGAGCTTTACACATTATTAAGGTTCGGTTTGCCTTAGTTGTAGGCAGTATGCTTAACTCTTAATTAAATCAAATATCAAATTGACAAAAGGTTTTAAGTCTATTATTTTTTACATGTTCTTGGAATGTTTGTTGTTTAATAGAAAAGTATTTCACATAAAATATGTTATCTATATATCTATTTTACAAAATCTATTTTCAATATCTATCCTACATTTACAATATATATTTTTAATTCTCATTCACCCTCTGTTACAACAGTTTAAACTCCAATTTATAATACGTCAATATATGCGTGCATTGTAATACATGTTTATATTACACATTATTCAAATAGAAATTTAAAACGTGATGGTTCTTATTGAATTATGGATATGAGTTATTTTTATAAGTAGGAAGCATATCCTCTTTACTATTTATAGGTAAGAGTGGATCCGCAACAAAAAATGGAGCCCTTAAGAAATTTCACAAACTTTACCGCTGTGAAACCTTTTACCATCTAAAATTAATGAACTTACTTTGGAGATGGATGGTAAAATGTAGGAAGTCGTTTTAGAACTACTGTATGTGCTAACTTTCAGCGTTATGTTGGCCAAAAACCTCTAAATCTCTTAGTAAATATCTAATAAAGTAAATTAGGCAAAATGTAGGAAGTCGTTTTAGAACTACTGTATGTGCTACATTTATACGTTACGTTGACCAAAAACCTCCAAATCTCTTAGTAAATATCTTATAAAGTAAATTAGGCAAAATGTAGGAAGTCGTTTTAAAACTACTGTATGTGCTAACTTTCAGAGTTATGTTGGCCAAAAACCTCTAAATCTCTTAGTAAATATCTAATAAAGTAAATTAGGCAAAATGTAGGAAGTCGTTTTAGAACTACTGTATGTGCTAACTTTCAGCGTTATGTTGGCCAAAAACCTTTAAATCTCTTAGTAAATATCTAATAAAGTAAATTGAGCAAAATGTAAGAAGTCGTTTTAGAACTACTTTATGTGCTAACTTTCAGCGTTATGTTGGCCAAAAACCTCTAAATCTCTTAGTAAATATCTAATAAAGTAAATTAGGCAAAATGTAGGAAGTCGTTTTAGAACTACTGTATGTGCTAACTTTCAGCGTTATGTTGGCCAAAAACCTTTAAATCTCTTAGTAAATATCTAATAAAGTAAATTGAGCAAAATGTAAGAAGTCGTTTTAGAACTACTGTATGTGCTAACTTTCAGCGTTATGTTGGCCAAAAACCTCTAAATCTCTTAGTAAATATCTAATAAAGTAAATTAGGCAAAATGTAGGAAGTCGTTTTAGAACTACTGTATGTGCTACATTTATACGTTACGTTGACCAAAAACCTCCAAATCTCTTAGTAAATATCTTATAAAGTAAATTAGGCAAAATGTAGGAAGTCGTTTTAGAACTACTGTATGTGCTAACTTTCAGAGTTATGTTGGCCAAAAACCTCTAAATCTCTTAGTAAATATCTAATAAAGTAAATTAGGCAAAATGTAGGAAGTCGTTTTAGAACTACTGTATGTGCTAACTTTCAGCGTTATGTTGGCCAAAAACCTCTAAATCTCTTAGTAAATATCTAATAAAGTAAATTAGGCAAAATGTAGGAAGTCGTTTTAGAACTACTTTATGTGCTAACTTTCAGCGTTATGTTGGCCAAAAACCTCTAAATCTCTTAGTAAATATCTAATAAAGTAAATTAGGCAAAATGTAGGAAGTCGTTTTAGAACTACTGTATGTACTAACTTTCAGCGTTATGTTGGCCAAAAACCTTTAAATCTCTTAGTAAATATCTAATAAAGTAAATTAGGCAAAATGTAGGAAGTCGTTTTAGAACTACTGTATGTGCTAACTTTCAGCGTTATGTTGGCCAAAAACCTTTAAATCTCTTAGTAAATATCTAATAAAGTAAATTAGGCAAAATGTAGGAAGTCGTTTTAGAACTACTGTATGTGCTAACTTTCAGCGTTATGTTGGCCAATAACCTTTAAATCTCTTAGTAAATATCTAATAAAGTAAATTAGGCAAAATGTAATTATTTAACTTGAATAAAATTTGAGCTTAATTATATTGTTCATTTTTTTAAATAAAAGCTACGTTATTAATTTATGGTTATTTAGCTAATGTAACGGTCAAGATAAATTAGGCTCTGTTAACAGAAAGTAAGGCATTTCTGTTTGTTGGTAATTATCCGTTAACAACAGCACACATCAAAAACCCAAATTGGCTATATATAGCCTCAATTAAATTAAATAACAGTTTTTGTACACTTATTATATAGCAATATTTCATTACAATTCTGGCAATTTTTAGTCTATTTTCGTGTCCTATATAGATATTTGTTATACTCAAAGGTTTCATTATTTTGTAATGTTACGTCCCTAAGCTACAATTGCACCTAAAAATAGCCCGCTTATGCAATAACTTTTTTATCATATAGAGGGCATCAAGTAAAAAAAACTTCGCCATTTATCAACTACTAACACCTGGTGTATGATTGCTTTTTACATGCGATACAGTCTTGCATGTTTAGCAAAATGGGTGAAAATAATTCATCATTGAATCGTTACATACTTCCAACTGAAGGAATAAAATCCTAAACCTATTTCTAAAAATAAGTCATTCTCTAATCTTGTGATGCATTGATTAATTCAGGGAGAATTTTTATGCTCAAAAGAAACAATCGCGACCAACTTAAAAACTGATGGAGGTTACAATGTAAACATTTAAACCTTAATGTAAATTGTGCGAATGTAACATGTGCACGGTTTTCAGCTTTATACAACTTCAACGAATAAGAGTTAAATTCGCTCTTTTTAATTCCCTTTACACAAATTTATGTTACAACAGATTTCTCAAAATTCAAAAAAAATGTTATTTTAAACATTTTCTGATCAAACTGTTTCTTCAGTCTGGTACCTTCCTTTAATGTTTAGGCTTTTCACCTATAAGCTAATCAATAACAAGTTATAAATGTCTCTTCGGGACGTTTTGTTCCATTTTTACCTAAATTGTCTCTAAAATTTTAACAGCAACCGCCTAAACTATTTATCATCATTTTTTTCAATGAAGGTTTGAAAATAAATATTCCAATTTCTAAATGTTATTTCTCATTACATAATACAACATTAAATACAATTTAAAAAATGTTTCTATCAAACTTAAAATAATTAGGAATTTAATATTTTTCATCGATCCTTTTACTTATATAATCTGTATAGATTATCTAAGTTTTGTATATTTCTAAACACTGATTTTCCCCCAAAACATTTTCAATTTTCTAAATATGTATATGTCTTAGTCTAACCAAATCTAAAAAAAAGAACTTTCAAACCGATAGGTTTAATAGTTTTACGATTCGTGAAAAACAAATACGTTTTAAAATATTTGCTCAAGTTATTGTTTATAGAAAGTACGCACGGCCGGGGCTAATATACTTTTTTGGTTGTAGCACTCAAATCTGCCGTTCCCAGGTTCATCAGTAAGAGTATGCTTACTACTTAGCAAGACTCCAGATAGAGTCGGGTGTAAACAAACCGAGGAACCTAGGAATTACAAAAACCAAGGACTGCAAAAAAAAATAATAACAATAGATTATTGTTTCGCATGGTTCCTGCCTGCTATTACTTTAAAAATACCTACAAAGTCAAGGTGTATCTAGGCACCAGTTAACGTTTTGGCGAAATAAGATATCTTTGTGTTTTTCCATTAGCTTTTGACTAATCGATTAGTTACTTAACACAAATTAGTGCTCATATAGTATTGCAAGGAAAGTTAATGATTGGTCTAATAAAACTAGTTTTAATAAATAAATAAATATATATATATATATATATATATATATATATATATATATATATATATATATATATATACATAAAGAACTAAGTCAAAATACAAATACAAGAATTATAATTGAATTTACAATTCAAAGCTTTTCGTTGGCTAACTGTACCAACATAATCAGGAATATTAAATAATTAATTTCCTTATATGTGAATTATTTAATATTCCTAATGATGTTGGTGCTGTTAGTCAACGAAAAGCTTTGAATTGTAAATTCAATTATAATTCTTGTATTTGTATTTTGACTTAGTTCTTTATTAATACACAATAATATATATTGCGATATATATATATATATATAGTATTGGATGACCTCTCATAAAACTTCACTTATGTCATTATAATGCTAATTGTGGGTTTCTTCTAACTGCCGATGTTTGCATAACAACTGTAGACCACAAAACGATCGGTCTTATTAGAGATGATCTGATACTTCCTTCACTTGTTTTGGGGTTTAACGATTTTGTGCTTAACATTTGAGTTTAAATTTAATCCTAAGCTCTGATATAACATTTGTAAAACTTGAATATAGGTATAATCTACATATGATTCAACTATTATGTAACCACAATTTAATGAAACTTTATCATTATAGCTGATTAACTTACTTACTAGTCCCAGTATTTATTAAATATCCCTCCGAGTATTTCGATTTAAATCATCTCTGTTGGATATAACTACACAAGCAGCCTTAGGCCTTTCTAACCATTGCTGGAGTTTGGGAAGTTTCAAGATGAAGAGGGTATCGCTGAATTCTCACGAACCTGCGCAGCGTGTTTGAAACTTAGTAAAGTTCGAAACTTGTAACTTTTTAAGGTTCCATTTGTTCAATACCACTTTCTTATTCGATTATCTCGATCAGCATTTATTTAACTGAGTTTAAATAAAAAGAAGCGTTGTGGATATTCAATCGATATAATGAAAGAATAAGGTTTAAATAAATGGAGTATAAAGACACAGGTGAGAAACGTTTAAACTTCACACAACCATCTTAGCATAAGTAATTGAGACGTTGCTTCCTACATGCAATACATTAACATAACAGTTTCTTTTCCTTGTTTGAAATTCGTGAGGAGAAATTATATTTTCTAAAAACGCAGTCGAGTCGCAAAACAAAGCATACGTTTCATAGAAATTTAACATTGCAATATTTCAGAGACTAAAGCTAGACTATGTCATTTTTTGATCGAACTGTTGCCATGATCAATCTAAAAAGAACTTTTTCCCGTTTGCTCCTGGCGCATTTAAGACGTTATTTTCAACTCTGTTTTTTATCATTTTCATTTCGCGATTATGGATACCCTTATGTTCACTCCTTAATTCGGGGATGCTTGATTGGACACATGATTGGAGATCACCGGCATTGTAACTTTGTTTGTAGCTCGAATCCAGATTAGTCACAGCTCAGGAATCCCAAATCACCTAAACATACCAACAACGTGTTTCGATCACGACATATTATCACAAAAGTACCTCGATTAAGGTGAATATTAATTCAATTTAATTTAAATTTAGATGAATAATAATCTGAATGGGATCGAAGTGGATATGTTTTTTTTTTTTAATTAACAATGTAGTTGGGAAAAGGTAATGTTTCACACTTGTCTATAGTTGTCGCAGCTACTAAGGCGAGTGTTCCCTTCGCTTGCGGTGGATGTCGCGTTTGCTAGTAGACAACTGAGCGTTAAAAGCACTGTTTTTTCACTAACGCGAATATTTTACCGATGATAAAGAAATATAGATAAAACCAACTTTGAAGCGGTTTGCATTGTAAAAATTCGATGCAAATTTTTTTTTCAGTTTTCAAAACGTACACAAACCAACTTAACATTTTTATAGTAAAGGTCCATGTATAAGCTACACCTGTAGAGGAAGCTAATATTTCACGTTTAGAGAAATTATCATACCATTGACATTTTGCACCTTATTCTTCGTGGAATGTATATCCTATGGCATTCGTTTAGTTAAAACTATTACGTTCTAGGAGTTTAATTTCATTTAATTACCTTTTTTATTACGTTTTTAAGAAATAAAATTACAATTTCTGATGTAAATATAGGCCTACCTGGCAATGTGTATGTTTCTAAGCATATTTTGACGTTAATATACTTCAATGTAAATTTACTCACTACGTTTTGTATTATTTGTTTCACAAATTTAAAAAAAACTTTTGTAGATAATTTTTTATATCAAAAATGTTTAATATCAGTAGTTGAAGTAAGTTAGGAACTACAAATATCTTGCAAGTAATATAAGTTACATTAGTAAATTTATATTTTAAGTTTTTTAAAAAAAAGAATTTTATTTTATCAAATAGCACATTTTTAATTTAAATACTCATTTTTTTCAAAAATGACAGATTCTAACAACTGTGTTTGAAAATCATAATTTGGAATTTGCATTCCCAAATCACCTAAACTTACTAACAACGTGGCTCGATCACGACATGGTATCACAAAAGTACCTCGATTAAGGTGAGTATTTAATTTAGATAGAATGTAAATGGGATCAAAGTAGATAATTTTTTTTCACATTTGTCTATAGTTGCCGCAAGCTACTATGGCGAGTCTTCCCTTCGCTTGCGGTGGATGTCGCGTTTGCTAGTAGACAACTGCTAGTATGACCGTTAAAAGCGCTGTTTTCTCGCTGTCACGAATAAGCTACCAGCTTTGAAGCGGTTTAAATGTCATAAGAATTCATGCAGAATGTTTTTAGTTTTTGAAAACGTACACAAACAAACTTAACATTTTTATAATAAAGATACATCTATATGATACATATACATGTATACACCAGTGAGAGGAAGCCAATATTTCATGTTCAGAGAACCATTGACATTTTGCACCTTATACTTCGTGGAATGTATATAATATAGCAACCGTTTAGTTGTATTATTATGTCCTAGGAGTTTAATTCCTTTTAATTACTTTTTTGATAAGTTTTTAAGAAATAAAATTAACAATTTCTTATGTAAATATAGGCCTACCTGGCAATGTGTATGTTTTTAAGCATATATTTTGACGTCAATGTACTTTAGTGTAAATTTACTCAATACTTTTTGTATTATTTGTTTCACAAATTGAAAAACACTTTTGTAGATAATTTTTTATATCAAAGGTTTTCAATAGCAGTAGTTGAAGTAAGTTAGGAACCACAAAAATCTTGCAAATAATATAAGTTACATTAGTAAATTTGTATTTCATTTTTTTAAAGATTTTATTCTATCAAATAGTACATTCTTAATTTAAATACTCATTTTTTTCAAAAGCTACAGATTCTAAGAACTGTGTACGACAACTTTGACTGTAACCATTCAAGACATATCATCATGTGTTTAATGTTGAAATAAAACCACTGCTAAAGCATACACCATACTAGTTACTTTAGTTCTAATATAGAATCAGTTCTTTTCAATTACTGGTAACACATTTATGTTGAAAATTGTCGACAGTTTCAGTCAATTGTATAAAAAAATGAACAGCACATTCTATAACCAATCTATTCTAATACAACCGAAGTAAATTACATATGATGATTTACATACCAAATTTTAAGTTACTTTTTTTAATTAACTATAGTTTTAACATTAAACAGTTAATGCAGTTTTAATATACATTTTTCAAATTTCTTTATTGTGTTTAAAACCTATTCATAATTTTCATCTCATACCTAGCTTTTTAGAAAAAGTCTAAAATGCTGTAACTTCATTGAGATTGTCTAGAAATTATAAAACGAAAGCGTGGTTTGGCACATTTCCTCCGTGTAGTCAGAATATATTGAAAACATATTCCCAACCCTTTTCATGTATCCTGCGAATCTAACAAAGCATCCCCAGAGATTGTGACGTCACGTGCTTTCTACTACCCGTTCTGTAAACGTTGGTTCAGCTTGGGTCAATTATTCAACCCGCCCAATTAGAGCCTAGTGAAAGTAAATTACTTACTTTGTGAGCAAGTATGCCTGGCAGTTTCAAGGTCGTCAGAGTGTTCAAATTACCTTTAAACGAAGTGTTAAATGTAGTGAAATAGATTTATAATCTTATGTCTTTTAATGAAATTGTATTTTACACAAAATATAGTTTTAAAATCTATTTTTACCTAAATTAAAAAATTTCGAGCGTCATAATTTATTAGACACCTAATTGTACAAGAAAATGAAAGAGTATTTAATTTTTTTTTAATATTTGTTGTAATATATTTCTACTTTATAGTGAAATAAAATCAGCTGTGTGCAATGGGTCTGTCATTACCTCAAATATGACAGTTTCAACAATTTTGTTACGGTTTGTTACTTCAAACTCTAAAGCAGCTCGGAGGCAGAAACTGACATCACGACATTACTAAATTATGCCTCTCTTAGTGTCTTAAAAATTGTTTTCTCAATTGAAATGTAAAATTGTTTTTGAATATAAATATCACAGACTTGAAAAGATTATTAGTTTTACAAAAATATTAATCTTTATGCCTAAAATTAACGCTCGATTTTCCACAAAACGTTTTATTAAGTTTTAAAGAATATAGTTTCAAATTGAACGACAATTATGGTTAAACCATTTTCAGAAATTCTTTCATTTAAAATTAATATTGTTTTTGTAACTTGATTAGGGAGTTCGTCAAACAAGAGATTCTCTTTGGATCGATAGATATTCTGGAAGACAAATCCTATTCTCTGAGTGCGAGACAAAACGCCTCCCTTAAAACACTTTCTTCCATCCACTTTAGCTCTATCCACTTTATGTATAATTGAACAGTGTCTTCTACTGTCGAGGATAAGTTTACAAATTCCATCATGCTTAATTCAGTGTTGCCAACATTTTGCAGTGATTCTTTCTCTTTTTAAGAAGCGTGCTGCATTACGTTGGTGCTAAAAATTATAATCATGTTTTTATACCGTTTGTAGGACATTTCAAACAATATTATTGAAAACTTTCATTTGTTAGCGCCAACATATTTATTCACAATTTTTAATCTCTATTTATTCACAATTTGGTATATCTCTATTTATTTCTTATAATTCACATTTGGAATTTGTTAGAGAAACTATATAATTTTAAAATATGTCCTTTTTAATCTGGCAAACAGCCCAAGCGTTTCTAATGCAAATCTCTCAGTATAGTCCCCTAGTATATTTCCGTTCCATCTCTTTGTGTATGAAAACTTGTTTATCCCGTTTGAAATTGTTTACTGTTTGCTTCAGGCGTGGTTTCAAACTCTTTGCATTATTCACGAACTATTCAGTTTTATAAATTGAAATGGTACAGTTAGAAGAAAATAATAAATCCCCTTGATCGATTATCCAAACACAAGTGGGCGAAGTGGCATTTGCTATCCAAACACAAGTGGGCAACGTGACATTTGCTATCCAAACACAAGTGGGCAACGTGACATTTGTTATCTAAACACAAGTGGGCAACGTGACATTTGCTATCAAACACAAGTGGGCAACGTGACATTTGTTATCAAACACAAGTGGGCAACGTGACATTTGCTATCCAAACATCCACCAATAGGTAAGACAGGCATGGCTATGTTTTCCAATTTCTATTTAAATTGTTTATTTATACATTATTTTTAAATATCTCTAATCCAAAAATATTGAGCTAGCCTGAATAAAAACTTTGATATGACTGGGACAAATATATTAGCTTTATCTAATAAAAACATATTTAATAATATACTGAAAATATGATCGATTTGTCTGTTGAGGGCTCAAAGCGGAAACCAAAAATATTGATACCGCTAAATGTCTTCTTGTGTATTCACTTATAATTCAAACCTATCTAAAACAAGATGATAACAGCATTCGCTTTACTGGCAATTCCGCTTTCTAAAAACCTACATACTTTTATTGATTTGTTCTGAAATTAAACCTTCTAGCTGCTAATTAAAATAAATTGTACTGAGATGTTTTACTTCTGTGGTTTGTCAAAGCAACAAACCTCAGACTAACTTTTCCTTTACACACATTACTTTGTGGTAGCCTTTATCTGTTGTCAAGATCACAACTTTTCCTTATTAATTCTTAATAAGGCAAATATGATCCAGTCTACCACTTCATCACATTACAATATGTTTTAATTTAGTTGTTGCCAGACGAAAACATGTATACTAACACGTCAGCACATTACAATATGAATTACTTTTTCTAATAACATGCAAAAACTATTGTGGATTACCATTTTATTACATTACATTATGTTTTGCTTTGTCTGTTACCGAGCAAAAAAGTTGTGGATTGACATTTATTACATTACATTATGTTTTACTTTGAATGTGGCCTAGGCAAAAACATGAATACTAACACATCAACACATTACAGTATGTTTTACTTTGAATGTGGCTTAGGTAAAAACAAGAATACTAACAAATCAACACATTACAGTATGTTTTACTTTGAATGTGGCTTAGGTAAAAACAAGAATACTAACAAATGAACACATTACAGTATGTTTTACTTTGAATGTGGCTTAGGTAGAAACAAGAATACTAACAAATCAACACATTACAGTATGTTTTACTTTGAATGTGGCTTAGGTAAAAACAAGAATACTAACAAATCAACACATTACAGTATGTTTTACTTTGAATGTGGCTTAGATAAAAACAAGAATACTAACAAATCAACACATTACAGTATGTTTTACTTTGAATGTGGCTTAGGTAAAAACAAGAATACTAACAAATCAACACATTACAGTATGTTTTACTTTGAATGTGGCTTAGGTAAAAACAAGAATACTAACAAATCAAAACATTACAGTATGTTTTACTTTGAATGTGGCTTAGGTAAAAACAAGAATACTAACAAATCAACACATTACAGTATGTTTTACTTTGAATGTGGCTTAGGTAAAAACAAGAATACTAACAAATCAACACATTACAGTATGTTTTACTTTGAATGTGGCTTAGGTAAAAACAAGAATACTAACAAATCAAAACATTACAGTATGTTTTACTTTGAATGTGGCTTAAGTAAAAACAAGAATACTAACAAATCAACTCATTACAGTATGTTTTACTTTGAATGTGGCCTAGGCAAAAACATGAATACTAACACATCAACACATTACAGTATGTTTTACTTTGAATGTGGCTTAGGTAAAAACAAGAATACTAACAAATCAACACATTACAGTATGTTTTACTTTGAATGTGGCCTAGGCAAAAACATGAATACTAACACATCAACACATTACAGTATGTTTTACTTTGAATGTGGCTTAGGTAAAAACAAGAATACTAACAAATCAACACATTACAGTATGTTTTACTTTGAATGTGGCTTAGGTAAAAACAAGAATACTAACAAATGAACACATTACAGTATGTTTTACTTTGAATGTGGCTTAGGTAGAAACAAGAATACTAACAAATCAACACATTACAGTATGTTTTACTTTGAATGTGGCTTAGGTAAAAACAAGAATACTAACAAATCAACACATTACAGTATGTTTTACTTTGAATGTGGCTTAGATAAAAACAAGAATACTAACAAATCAACACATTACAGTATGTTTTACTTTGAATGTGGCTTAGGTAAAAACAAGAATACTAACAAATCAACACATTACAGTATGTTTTACTTTGAATGTGGCTTAGGTAAAAACAAGAATACTAACAAATCAAAACATTACAGTATGTTTTACTTTGAATGTGGCTTAGGTAAAAACAAGAATACTAACAAATCAACACATTACAGTATGTTTTACTTTGAATGTGGCTTAGGTAAAAACAAGAATACTAACAAATCAACACATTACAGTATGTTTTACTTTGAATGTGGCTTAGGTAAAAACAAGAATACTAACAAATCAAAACATTACAGTATGTTTTACTTTGAATGTGGCTTAAGTAAAAACAAGAATACTAACAAATCAACTCATTACAGTATGTTTTACTTTGAATGTGGCCTAGGCAAAAACATGAATACTAACACATCAACACATTACAGTATGTTTTACTTTGAATGTGGCTTAGGTAAAAACAAGAATACTAACAAATCAACACATTACAGTATGTTTTACTTTGAATGTGGCTTAGGTAAAAACAAGAATACTAACAAATGAACACATTACAGTATGTTTTACTTTGAATGTGGCTTAGGTAGAAACAAGAATACTAACAAATCAACACATTACAGTATGTTTTACTTTGAATGTGGCTTAGGTAAAAACAAGAATACTAACAAATCAACACATTACAGTATGTTTTACTTTGAATGTGGCTTAGATAAAAACAAGAATACTAACAAATCAACACATTACAGTATGTTTTACTTTGAATGTGGCTTAGGTAAAAACAAGAATACTAACAAATCAACACATTACAGTATGTTTTACTTTGAATGTGGCTTAGGTAAAAACAAGAATACTAACAAATCAAAACATTACAGTATGTTTTACTTTGAATGTGGCTTAGGTAAAAACAAGAATACTAACAAATCAACACATTACAGTATGTTTTACTTTGAATGTGGCTTAGGTAAAAACAAGAATACTAACAAATCAACACATTACAGTATGTTTTACTTTGAATGTGGCTTAGGTAAAAACAAGAATACTAACAAATCAAAACATTACAGTATGTTTTACTTTGAATGTGGCTTAAGTAAAAACAAGAATACTAACAAATCAACTCATTACAGTATGTTTTACTTTGAATGTGGCTTAGGTAAAAACAAAAATACTAACAAATCAAAACATTACAGTATGTTTTACTTTGAATGTGGCTTAGGTAAAAACAAGAATACTAACAAATCAAAACATTACAGTATGTTTTACTTTGAATGTGGCTTAGGTAAAAACAAAAATAATAACAAATCAAAACATTACAGTATGTTTTACTTTGAATGTGGCTTAGGTAAAAACAAGAATACTAACAAATCAACTCATTACAGTATGTTTTACTTTGAATGTGGCTTAGGTAAAAACAAAAATACTAACAAATCAAAACATTACAGTATGTTTTACTTTGAATGTGGCTTAGGTAAAAACAAGAATACTAACAAATCAAAACATTACAGTATGTTTTACTTTGAATGTGGCTTAGGTAAAAACAAGAATACTAACAAATCAAAACATTACAGTATGTTTTACTTTGAATGTGGCTTAGGTAAAAACAAAAATAATAACAAATCAAAACATTACAGTATGTTTTACTTTGAATGTGGCTTAGGTAAAAACAAGAATACTAACAAATCAAAACATTACAGTATGTTTTACTTTAAATGTGGCTTAGGTAAAAACAAAAATACTAACAAATCAAATCATTACAGTATGTTTTACTTTGAATGTGGCTTAGGTAAAAACAAAAATACTAACAAATCAAAACATTACAGTATGTTTTACTTTGAATGTGGCTTAGGTAAAAACAAGAATACTAACAAATCAACTCATTACAGTATGTTTTACTTTGAATGTGGCTTAGGTAAAAACAAGAATACTAACAAATCAAAACATTACAGTATGTTTTACTTTGAATGTGGCTTAGGTAAAAACAAGAATACTAACAAATCAACACATTACAGTATGTTTTACTTTGAATGTGGCTTAGGTAAAAACAAGAATACTAACAAATCAACACATTACAGTATGTTTTACTTTGAATGTGGCTTAGGTAAAAACAAAAATACTAACAAATCAAAACATTACAGTATGTTTTACTTTGAATGTGGCCTAGACAAAAACAAGAATACTAACAAATCAACACATTACAGTATGTTTTACTTTGAATGTTGCCTAGGCAATAACATGAATACTAACACTTCAACACATTACAGT
>JBAIZL010000005.1:194254918-194289918 GCA_036971475.1 Prosapia bicincta
ACATGCTTTCCGGTATAAATCTCCAAATTATTTCTGTAAACGTTTATAGTAAATGTTAAGTAGTTTGTAATATCAAGCGGCCGGTCTGGAAGTTCAAACCCTGAATAAACCTATAAGCAAGAAGATATGTATAGAACACTATTAAAAACAATTTACATGGCTATCCAACGACGAGCCCGTGACCTACGTCTCTCTCTCTCGCTCTCTCTCTCTCTCTCTCTCTCTCTCTCTCTCTCTCTCTCTCTTGATTAGAAATAGAAATTCAATAACATGGAAAAAATTGTTCATAGTAAATTACTTTTTTTTTCAAGAAAACCCGTGGTTAGTATTTTTAGCACTGTACCAGAATATATTGTAGCATGCTAAATAATTTTTTTTGTTAATAACAAATTGCATAAATATTTGTTTTATTTTAACTATTGTGTAATCGGGCCAGTTTAAAAGGAATTTTTGTTCCTAAAAATCTTTAAAGACAAAGCTAGGGAGAAGGCCATAATAAATAGCGAACCAATGAAAGGCTCTTTTTTGAATGTATAAGAATTGGGGCGCTGTTACCATGAGGAACCTTGGGCTTTTCATCTATCTTTCACCAGCTACGGTAGAGGAAAGATCGCCATATTTCAATATTTTCAAAATTCAATCTTTTTTTGAAAATACAAACGAGAACTGTAATGTAACCTTTCTTATTCAGAACGATTTGAACAGACAGCTACTCTGCCCAGGTCAAGTGGTAAAATACAAGTGGTAAGAAAAACAATTGACCCGGTGAGTCTTTTTAACGTATAAACAATAATTAATTTCTGAATAAAGGTATTGTTTATAAATTAAATAAAGCCCATACTCATTTACAAATAACCGGTGGGCTAAAATATTACAAACATACTTTATTCCCATTAATACTTTCAAATATTTTAAAAGGATATTTCATGCAGCTCAGTAACATTCAATACAGTCGAGGTTGTGTGTTCTGACTCTGTGCGTTTTGAGGTATGGTAAACCATTATTTTCACTCCGCTTATTCACTGCATCTGTTTTGCCTTTTCAGTTAAGTTTTTAGTTTAGTTATCACAAGTTTAAACAGCGTTTTAGTTACAATATCAGTGTTTTCCTGGTTGTTTCCGGATCTATTTATATAAAATGGGAAAGGTGAATAATCCGAATTGCTCTCACTGTGGTGAAGGATCACCCGACAACCCCGACAACGCCTTCTCTGTGTGCAGAGGATGGCAATCGGAGAGAACAATGCTGGAAAGAAACGTTGGTCCAATAGACCCGGATACCATGATGTTGTATAGCGCATCCAACTGGATAGAGGTAGCGATATATATCGAGAACATACTGCGGACTATACTAAAACAGGTAGAAGTTAGAAGTCAAGCTTTATGTACAGGGCAAACAAGATCAGTTTTAGAAATAGAGACCACTGGAGTTAATAAAGGGCCTTCTACCCAGGAAGAATGCTAATACAGGGATGCCCTGGTCAAATCTACAAAGGGACGGAAAGGAGGAAGGGTTTAGTGTGTATTCGCCATGAGTCCCACACACCAGGTCTGCCAGTGCATTCCAACCTCCACAGAAAAACAAATTATCATATATGTAACAAGAAAAGGGTCGAAGTCAAGCTCTGTGACCAGGTCAAACAAGATCAGTTCTAGAAATAGAGACCACTGATGTTTATTGGGGCCTTCTGACTAGGACGAATACAGTCTGGACAGATCTACAAAGAGCCGAAAGGAGAAAGGGTTTAGTGGGTATTCGCCAGGAGCCTCCAACACCAGGGCAGACTTGATGGTGCGTTAATGCATTCAAACCTCTATAGGTAAAACAATTATTATTATTATTACTATTATTATTATGTTATTTTACTCACAAAAAGGTTGGGCAAGCCTGAAATAAAGAGGTTACTGTAAGACTATTATAAGGTGTGGAAACGTAAATCCAACTGAACAATTATATTAAATAAATTCTAAAGGAGTAGCACCGTTAAGGCTTCGTTTAGACCTAAATGTTCTGGTAAACATTAAAAATGCTTGATCCGCGTTGAATATAAATTTAAAGTTATTAAAGTATACTCTTTAAAGTTTAATTAAACTGTCTGTATTTAAACAGATCGGAGTATTTTAAATACTCAACCAAAGTATAAAAGCTAGGAGCAAATAGAAGAACAAGTACTTATTTACCTAAATACTTGATGAGGTTTCATATTGTTTGGTAAACACTTATCACTAAATAAGTATTGAGTAAATGAAGCTCTTGTTCCCATACATTCTATGAATTATATTACTTTTCAAAACATTTTACAACCTCTGTTTTTGGAGCCTTTTTTAAAAAAAAGAACAGTTATAATTACAAAAATAAAATATCCTGTTTGAGTACTTGCAAGCATTCAAATTAATGATTGCTTCAAATTGTAACTGTATGTAAAAGATGTTATCCGGAAAGAAAAATTTTCATCAAAGCCGTAAAATATCGATCATTCATTTATAAATTATCTATAAAACTTTTTTTTCAATTCATGTTTTAATAATTCATTGTTTTGCAAAATAGCTTGAGTTCTTATAATTATTAAATAGATTTTTTCACTTCTCAACTTGCTTAAACAACTTTTTAAAACTATTTGTACGAATCGTTCATGCCAAATACTAGCACACAGTATTAATAATTACACATCATTCATCAAATTACGTAAGAGATTTTTCAAATAATGTTTTTACAGTTTTTTTACATTTTATCTTTTCCCGTCTGTAAATAAATAATTTTTGAATTCTAAGCTAGAAAGTTATGTTAATTTATATATTTACAAGAAAAGGAATTTAAAACACAGGAATATATTCTTCATACAAGAATAGCGTATATAAATATATATTTAAAAGGAAATTTTCAGTAATGTAGCAAATTTATAATTTTCTAAGCAGCCTTTCTCACCTACACATTTACATTCTAGACACGTTCTTCGAAAAACTGAAGTTCACCAGGAAAAACACCTCTTGCCGGATTCCCACTCCTAAGCAAGTTTAGGGTAACACTATCATCCCCATCCCTACGTAAAACGTGACTCGGGAAATTTTGCAAAGCACGAGGAAATTTCCCATGCACCGAGTGCTGCGAATCTATAATGAACTCCCGACCAAATTGAAACACTCCGGTGTACGTCTTACTTTGACGTCACAATATCGCTACTTCTATTTTATAAATTCTTGTTATCAGTGTAGCTGGTGTCTTTTATGTTGCCATGCATGTATTTCCTAGAGTTAAATGTCGCAACCTCCGTACATGTGCATCTGTGTTTCACGTATTAGTCAAAAGCTATTTCCACTGACGAGTTATTTAACTCAAGTTAGGTCATTCAGACTTAGCTGTGGATATTTTTTAATATTAATACGTTTATCAAGGTAAAACGTTCACATTGAATGTTTTCTTTACTTCTCTAAAATCTATAAAAATGTGTCTTATTTTTAAACATACATTTTTTGTGCATTAAAGTGCCTCCATGACTATGGCAAAACAGAATTTTTTTAATTTCCATTCAATGTTTATGCTTAAACAAAGTTTACTTTTTAAAATTTGAACACCAAGAAAGGAGAGACTTTATTGTGAAAAGTAAAAATAGAAACTCCAGTAATTTCATCTTCAACCTATTCGTCGCAAACGTGAGAAATCAGTTATTATTCGTAACATACATTTTGCTGATGTGTTTATGCTAATCAACCATGTATTATAAACTATGTACAAACCTTAATTTTATAGTAATTGCATAATTATGTAGTTTAATATAATTAGGTTTATTAGTTAATAATAATTACAAACAGTCAATGATTGTTATAATGACCTTTAAAAATGTCATTATAATAGGCTACTTATTAAACGATTATTTACACATTTTGTCTTATAAGAAAACATATAGACAATAAATGGTGGAAGATATATTTAGAATTCTGTAAAATAGCTATAATTCTGCATATTATTTACATAAATCAGCAACGTTATAGCATTCTTAGTGCAAATTTTATTTTTCTTGTTACTAATTTTGTAGTAATGTTTACTAACAACTAAGAAAGTTACAAAAATGTAATTAGAAACAAAAGAATAATTCCACCTTTACTTGTTAAAGTTGACCACTACATTAATTACGATCTGAGTTTACAATGGGATAAATCAAGTCATTAATCATTAATCAAAAATGTTAGCGTTACTTAACAATGCTATATGGCACACTAGGCAAATGTATCATATACATATTTGTTCAAGTATTTTAGGGAAATATAATTGGTTTTAATATATATAAATATACAGTATAATAATTATATAAGTAAAATTATTTTTAAATACCATTAATTGCAATTTTGATTTAGTTTCTCAAAACAATAAAGTCAACAAATGTGTCTTTCACTTCAACAGTACATCTTAAAGTATTCTATAGTATGATACTTTATGAGTTGGTTTCTCAGAGCCAGTCATTACAGTAAAAAAATCAATCATCATTTGCAGTTCTCTAACTAAGCAGTTTTTATATGTTATCCAATTAAAATTTTGTAGGTATGCAATTTTCTCAAATATGAAAATACTTTTAAATATGAAAATATTTTATAAAAATATTTTAAGCATTTAGGATGATGCATTTGTAACTTTTGCCATAAGCTGTGAAAGTCTGATAAATTAATAATGCAAGTGTGTGACCCGATGGAGATATTCCGGGGTCAAGTATAGAGGCTAAGAAAGTTTTGTAATTTGATAATTCTTCTGAAGTACTTATCTCACACCACGATAAAATAAAATTTAAATTCTTAGTTTTAGAAGAGAAAACCTCTTAGCAATTTTGGTTCCCAGTATTGAATTCCAAGTATCTGAACAGAGAACTATTAACAGCCTCTTCTCAATCAGTCATAGTGGAATTTGTAAGTTTTATGAATGTTTTTAACCGCATAATTATTTTAATTGTTCATTTTGTCGAGTCTTAAAGATAAAAAAGTGTGAATGTATTTTTCTGTATTACTTTTTTTGTAATTATTTGTTTATTTATAAATATATTAATTTTGATATTGTATCACCGAGCTAAGACAGATTTTGTGTAATTTCTCATATTTTATTTATACGTAAAACGTTCTACCAATAATAATAGCCATTTTTTTAAATCAAATTCTTGGCAATTTTGAAATATTCATTTTCAAATAATATGCGATGTTTCTCCTTATAACACCTTGTATTTATAATGTCTCTTATTACATTATATATAAAGGTTTATCAAAAACATTTGTTAACCTCATCAAAGCTTTAACTAACTGTGTGTTGCTTCAGTTGTATGATTGTGTTTTACTGCTGACATATATTTGTTAAAAACATAAAAACGAATTTGACATCGGTTTTTACGTTTTAAATTGAAAAGTTATCCACTGGCCCCAGTGATTATTTTCACAACTTAACGAGTTTTTGAGGGTGGCAGACACGTATTTACTTCATTTTGCGGAACAACC
The DNA here is from genome assembly GCA_036971475.1 of Prosapia bicincta. NCBI lineage: Eukaryota > Metazoa > Arthropoda > Insecta > Hemiptera > Cercopidae > Prosapia > Prosapia bicincta. The sequence continues at coordinate 194,260,390 of JBAIZL010000005.1, forward strand.
CCTCCGCACAACCCCAAGCGACTAATCCTCTGGCTGACTGACTCATCTTAAAAAGATTACTCTTTGGCAATCTAAAGAAACATTCCTTTTTTAAGAGTGAAGCGAAATTTCAGTTTGAACTAATACAACTTGAACATTTCCATATTTGAGTAGTTAACCATTCAAATGATTAACACTTTTTTGAGTAATTATTTAAAGTATTTTTCTCTTGGAAATAAATTCGCAATAATTTACAGATAACTATTGATTTTCAGTTTTTAAAAATAACAGCCCACTAATACAGGCTGTATATTCTAATCTTATGGCCATAACTTGACCTAGAAATGTATATATTTAAAAAGTTTTAAATATTAAGGTATTTTAAAAAGGGAATATGCAGATTTTTTATAATTTGTTAGGCAAAAACACAATAAAACAAAACCAAAACCGAAAATTTACATTATATTTGTAGCATATACTTATAGGAATAGATAGTGGCCTAATTATTTCAAAAAATTAATCCCTCCTACATAAAGAGAAGACAAAATAATTTATCAAATCCCAACTTCTAACAATAATTTTAAATATACTATAACAATATCCAGTTATAATAGTAATTAACTTTAATTTACTATGATGAGTTAATATCAAATTAGAATTTTTTCAGAACTTTTTATAATATTAAAAGCTTTAATACTTATTACAATTTTATTACCCTTGGTTGATGTAGAGAAACACTCATATTAGGGGCCTATACTAATGAAACGAATAGTTAAATTTACTTTTTTAAATTATTTGTTTCAATTACGTATCAGTTTCTTATTTAACTTTTATATTACAAAATATAATAAATACCATTCTGTTAAAACAGTCCTGTAAACAGTCCTTCGTTAAAGCTAAAAGATAAAAACAGAAATGGAAAAGGCAAAAAAAGTGACAAAGGAACGAGAAAGTATTTATGTGTCACTAGTGTGAGGAGCTGTTTAATCAATAATACTACTTAAACTTCCTATTATGGCCGAGTAATGTATTTAGCTGAATTGATTTATATTTTGAACGATATAAGCTATGCTTCTACTCCACAATCAATAATTTCAATAAATAACTACTTCTATAAGTTTTACCGGATAATTACTTTTATGAGTTAAGGATTTATTTTTATCTTAGAGGTTCAAATAATGTTTTACAAAACCAAAACCACATTACGTATGACTATACCCTATGTATATATATATATATGCCGATACGTATTCCTTCACGGATGAAAGAATATGACGAAGAGTTCATATCTGGAGTACACCCGTTCATTCTGAAGTGCACACAATCGCAGTTCCGACGTTTCGCTAGATTCTCATCCAGCATTGACGAGGTGAACCCAACAACAGTTGAAGAGCGAGCCAAACTTCATATATATATATATATATATATATAGTGTGATATTTCACGTTGTCCATTATTTTTCCGTTGCACTGACTTTATGAAGTTATTATTATTACTTGTAAATATTTTTTTCCACCACTAAGTGCAATAATTTTACCTTGTGTAATGAGGCACCTTTCGGTCACTTGACCATTTTCCAATCACACTTGTCCATCACACAAGGTAAATTTATTGCACTTAGTTGTGGAAAAAATTATTTACATGTAATAATAATAACTTATATATATATATATATATATATATATATATATATATATATATATATATATTAATCAATTAATTAGTAAATATTCTTGTATTTGAATAACCTTTGTTGTTTTATATTAATAAACAAGAAAACATATTTTATATATTTATGTATATATATATATATATATATATATATATACATATATATATGTATGTATATATATATATATATATGTATATATATATATATATATATATATATATATATATATATATATATATATATGTGCTATATATGTATATACACCTTATTCCATAAGACAATGTAAACTGCCTCAACAAGATTAAGCCTCTAACTCCGAACTAAATATTCTACCTAAGCTTCACAAAATATGTACTCTGAAAGATGCAGTTATATACCCATTCATAAGTTTTCCTTATCGCTTAGGTTCATCTCTCACTGAAATAAATATATCAGATGTATACATATACTGCAGATAAATTTTTTCCCGTGGAATATTTTTTTTAATATACATTTCAAAAGCGATTTTATTTTTTTTTTTTAAATAGTTTTAAGTTTGTAGTCAATTTACAATTACAGGAGTGATATGTATTGATATTGTTTAGTTGTTGCCTCTAGACTCGTTAATAATTACAACCAGACTGTTGTTCGAAAAGCTTCTAACAATATTATTGTTTATAAAATGTTTGTTTATAGATAATATAATGGTTTAGAAAGTTATATATATATATATATATATATATATATATATATATATATATATATACAGTAAATATATTCCAATCTTATGTCTTAAAAACAATCCACTTATCATTGCTCAAGGCTTCAGTACAGACAGCTTTCATAATTTTACATGATAATAAGCATACGCATGTTATAAGATAGTAAGTAGTCATGTTTTTGATAATACAAATATTGTCAAATACTGATAACCTTTAATTTGTGTGTTTTTGTTTAAATCATCATTATCCCCAGTATTTGAAATGAATGTGTTGTGTGTACGTGTGCTGCCACGGCCTAACCGAACCACCCCAACGTTGTTTCGACCACTCTAACGCGAATTAATATTTTATAAAATATTCCTGTTGGGGGGGGTGTAGGTTGACGTAGTCAGACCCCATGAGTGACCAACAGTTGGTGGCTAATGCTCCAGAGGCCGGAGGACTGGTTACTAGTTGTGACGCTTAAGTCTGACCCAGTCAAAATATTAGTCCAATCAAATAACCAATTATTGCTACCTGTGGTGTGTTGACAGGGATCTATCAATGGAACAAGACTTTATGTAAAGACCAAAAAGGTTATGTGTATATTTATATTTATACTAATAGGTATATCTTGCCTGGCCATTTACTGTGTGTGTGTGTGTGTGTGTGTGTGTGTTTGTGTGGGGGGGTGTATGTGTGTGTTTGTGTGGGGGGGGGTATGGGTGTATGTGTGTGTGTGTGTCTGTGGGTGTAGGTAAATTTCTCTCTAAAACCATCCGGAAAAAAATATCACTCTACAACCTGTTTTATCGAAAGCCTTAAAATCACACAACATTGTTAACGCGTTCTAGTCCCATGACCAAAAGAACATGATCAAAATATTCTCCCCGGAAACAACACTCACTTAACTTATATTAATGAATACCTCGATCCAACTGAAACTATAATTTCATACATTGATGGCAACAAATTCTGTACTTAATAGGAATGCCTGCACTAGCCTTCGTTCGGTTAGCCTAGTTCGTACTAGTCTCCCTGGTACTAGCAGAAATATACATTCACGATAAGTAACAAACATAAATACTACAAAAAACAATTACACCGTCAACATTGTTTAGATATACAGATACGTATAAGACCTAATGCCACTATACAATGATTTCGAACTACATCCAAGGTTAGTTCAAACACTTCAGTGCTTGTATCCTAACTCTAACCTACAGTATTTAAACCTAGTCAAACAGCGCCCTCAATTCCTTTGGCTTAGCCTTCATCCTGTAGAGACAACAAACAAACCAAATGATTATACCCGTAAACTCAACATAGATACCGCAAACCTATTAACACATACACCCCCATGAATTATTCTTCCCCCACACACATACAGGTTCTTAAAAATACCGTTTGAAACAAACAAACATCACATTAGCCGGTACTAAACAAAACTCAAGCAACAGACCCAATACTTTGGTAATTTAATATTTACACTAACGATGAAAAATTAAACTCATAAAATACACATAAAACATTTCTGACTAAAACAAAAAAAATGCGTTCATTACAGATTACCCTAAACTCATTAAATAACTAAAACCTTTTGTAAATATAACTTCTATAACATCCTTTATAACATAATTAAATGTCTAACCAAAAAAATGCTAATACTAGTACCATCGATTTCTGTATATGCAACTTTCTGGTATTTCTGGTAGTATGTAGTCTTGTAGTTCTTGACCAGCTTTTATATAAGCCAAACTCATTTCGAGAACGCTGACAAAATAACATCAAACGCCCATGGATAAGAACTCAATCAAGCGTTGCTTAACCACAAACCAAAACAACGCAAACATATCAAACCACTTTCAAATAAATAGTACTTAAACTCAATTAAAACAACAAACTTCACCCTACTGAGTAATACGAAGTATATAACAATTCATGTTACTTCCACACATCTCAACATCCAATTACACTACAATTCTCATATTGTCTTTTAATTCTCTCTTATGTCATATATAAGTTGTAAGAAGCATCTTTCAGAAAGGAGAAGATAAATTTACAATTAATATTTAAGTAAGTGTAATAAGAACTATTAAAGGATAAATGTACATGAACTATAATAGTTACGCTATTGCAGTATTCTGTATAATAGCGATTCTAGGGAGAACATTGGCTGGGCTTATAAAAAGCGATCCAGTACAAATATGTTAACGAACATAATTGCATAGTCTTAGTAAATTTCTATAATTAGTGATGATACATTTACAGGAGAAAAATTACAACATGAAGAGATCTTTCTTGACGTTATGAACAGAATGAATTGCTGCCTACTCACACATACACAATTTAATTACTCATAAATGTAAAGAATTTATAAAATTTAACATAATAATAGTTTTTCCCAAAATTGTAAGATGTAGCTCGCAGATGTTTTTAATGGACCTTGTTTAAACTACACTACGCCTTTTCGTCATCGAATGGCTTCAAACTGAGGCATAAAATCTACATAAGGAGACAATTTACACCAAAGAATCTCACTACTCGGGCTAACTAGAGATCAAAAAAATAACGTCTAATAGAATTGGATCGTAAATAAAATGTACAGAATATCCGAAGAGGAAAACACAATGACTCAGATTCCTATCTGGTAAAAGATATCATAGACAAGAAATAGATCAAACACATTTACAATCTCATAAAAGATATCTTAAAATATAAAGCATTTAAAATGAGTTTATGTCTTAACAGTATTTCATACGCGAATAAAGGGAAATATTTGGTTACTTGAAATCGGAGAAACGGAAACCAAAATAATGCAAATCATTGTATATAAAGTTATCTGCGAACAAAGTACTAGGGAAAATGAGACAGAAACCATTGAACCGAAATATGCTAAATATAGTCACACAGCTGTTCTACAACAGAAACTATAAAATATATTGACAAAAATAAGAGATTAGAGCAACAAGAAATTTCTTCATGCAATAATCTTGTGTGTGCGCGCGCTTGCGTGTGTGTGTGTGTGTGTGTGTGTGTGTGTGTGTGTGTGTGTGTGTGTGTGTGTGTGTGTGTGTGTGTGTGTGTATGTGCGAGTGCGTGTGCGTGTGTGTGTGTGTGTGACCACAGATAGGAATAAGAAAGACACAAAACCCTCTGGTAAAAGATTTAGGAGCATCATGGCATCAAGTGCACATCGAATACTTTTGTCTGGCCATATTCTCTATTGATGTTTTTACCCGTTATGCTCAAGAGAACAAAAATGGCGTAAAAACTCTTTGTCTAGCAAAACAAGATTAAGAGGAGGGTAAAAATTGAAATTTTTACAAGAGAGTAAAACTTTACAGAGAAGAGGAATGTATGTTGCTAGTACAAAAATGAATATTTTGATTGGGAGGTATGGTCATTGAATAAACACCTAAATGAAAATACAGTAGAGTTTCGAAATTCCGAGTTCCTATATTTCGGGTTTCTGTTAAATTCGAGCAAGGAAAAAAATAATGCGGCTTCCAAGAAATATTGATATCAATACGGTTTGCAAATGAAATTAGTTGGGCTTCCAAAAAATGTTCATATAAAATTCGATTCTCAAAGAAAAGAACCGAGTCGAATGGAGGAATTGAAGGTATATTAAAATGCTGCCTATAGCCTAATAAAGTTGATCTTTCTAACAATAAATCACTAATATGTTGAAAGGTAAGACTATAAGACAATATTTGTTTCTAACGATATCAAGTGACCTTTAAAAAGCCAGCACTAAGAGTTACCGAGAGGTGCTATAAAGCTTCACATTATAATATATGGTATATTATATATTATATTTTGACGACAATGTGACAACAGCAATAAATAAACCCGTCTTTCATGTACAACTAAAGAGTGCAGATATTTAATGTCTTGTAATGAATTTAAACTAAAGATATATTTATAAACTTTTATAAAAAAATATGAGAAACAATAAAACTTACACAAAACACAAGCATAATATGCCATAAAAAACACAAGATTGGGACTAAACGTAATGGATACCATATAAGTCAAAGTTGTGACAGGTAGCCTACAAATATTTTTTACAGGCAACGAAAATTATAGAAACAAACTTGACTACGGTGAGTAGAAAGCTATAGGTGAGCTTTTTCAAAGTAGCTTACTTACAAGACATTTGAAAATATCTCCTTAAATGAAAAATGAAGATCCCATGTACAATCAATAGCCAGTAAAAAAAATAAATAATCAATGAAGTTTTCTCGAAAATGCACAAGTCATATTTTCTTTCATTTCAAAAGATCGAGGTGGCTTGACCAATTGTTAAGTATATAAATATTGATCAAATAAGAATACTTAAATATAACAAGCAAATACAAAGCTTTTGTAAAGCATGCATATATGTTCGTAGGCCTATTATACGTTATATATATATATATATATATATATATATATATATATATATATATATATATTTAATAAATTAAAAATATTTCAAAATCAAAAATACTTTTATTGCATTTATATATATATATATATATATATATATATATATATATATATATATATATATAAAGAACCAAGTCAAAATACACATACAAGAACTATAATTGAATTTACAATTCAAAGCTTTTCGTTGGCTAACAGTACCAACATCATCATGTTGGTATCATACATATTGCGATATTTATATATATATATATATATATATATATATATATATATATATATATATATATATACATATATATATATACATATATAAATATATAATATATATATAATAATATATATATATATAATTCATAGAAGAATAATATATGCAATAAAAGTATTCTTGTTTTTGAATTTTTTTTAATTTATTAACTATATTACAAGAAAACAGATCACCATATTTAATATATATATAATTTCAGTCTTTTTGTTGCCAGTAATTTCGGTCTTGATGTTGTGCAAGACTTTACTATAAAAATAACGAATGTCTGCTCTTGGATGGTGAATGAGGTTTGCAAAGTGGGGCTCCACGATGTAAGATACTCTAAACAATAGTAGAGTCAAGGAGATTGTGACGAAAATTAAAACCGTTTTTGTTTTATTCAAAAGGCATTATTTCCTGAAAATAAATTCTTTAAAAAATTCTATTCCTGAACTACGTTTTTTAAAAGTGCAATACACAACTAATCTTACCCTTATGCATCCCGGTGAACTTGTCCTTGAGGACCGTAAACTCATATATGTGTCCAAACTCCTCAAACAGCGGCCGCAATTGCTCCTCTTCTAAATGTCTAGGAATCTGCCCGACAAACAGCTTAACCACCCCACTCCCGGAATCCACACTGGGCACTGGTGAACTTGATGACATACTGCATGAGCTGATGCTGCTCTTGTTGTTAGGTTCTATTATACTGGAGCATATCCTGGCATTCTGTCCGTTTAGTTGGGGAGTTGACGGAATGAGCATAGCGCAGTTAACAAAAATACTTATAAAAATAGAAAATTTACTTCATAAATTTTTACCAAATATAAAGCGAACTGACAATAGTATAAATTTCATCAAAAATATTTTTCTTAGGCCTGTGTATTCTTTTGTATAAAAAGTAGAGAATTATTTTAGAAAAGTAGTTTACAAAATCCAAGGCTTATCTTGTAACACCGATAACATCAATATATTTACAACACTATATTTTTTTATTTATTAGGGAATACTTAACTGAAATAAGAATAAAATATTAACCTATTTCACTTTTCTCTAAATTAAAGGTTGTGGTTAGTAAATAAACAATTGCAAATTAAACTAGGCTAGAAAGTTTAAAAGCGAGCGTTTAAATCAAAAGAATTATTTTCTTACGTCATTCAATGATCTATTTCAGTAATTTCTTACTGTACTGAAAATGAAGCAAATAATAACCAGGGTAAAACAACTTTGCGAAATGTTTTAATCAAGATATGCCAACACTTTTTTAAAGAACTAAATTTGCACTTATATTTCACTCAACTCAAACTAGAAATAACAAAGAACAAGAAAGCAAAACACCGAACAATTTTGAGATGATGAAAGAACTAAACAAAACGTTTATCTTGTTGCATAATCCACACACTGTAAAAACTTGAAGCTAACGCTAAAAAAACGTCAAATAATTACAGTCAAATTATAAAGAAAAGAAGAAAACACTACGTGGATACAAGCAAAAACACGGCGACCAGACACTGACGCACACACAACAATGATAGAGGCCTAACGTAATCTCACTGTTCAATTAAAGTACGGTACTGTCCCCCACCCTATATAGAACCCCTCCCCTTCTCCCTGTAAGCATGGCCACCCTTCAGAGAGTCATTCCGCAAAAAGTACTAGCCTGTTGGAAAACATCCTGAGTCAACACGTGGTGCCATAAACAATCGATGGCGTAGCCTAGACCTAGAATTTTATCGAGAGCCGAGCAAGTTGTTGCTTACTAAAATATTTGAAAACAAGTTTGAATTCCCATTATGTTCCGGTTATGGATATGGAAGGATAAGTCAGTAGTCGGAAAATTAAGGTGGAGATAAAAGTTTCCCTGAGAGTGTAATTTGTTCTTTGTCCATAGGTTTATTTCTCTCTTTATATTTGGCTAAATTTCGAATAGGTTTTTAACGTAAATAATAAATTATTTAACTTTTAATGCTAAAATATTTTAAAACTTGTGTTTATTACAAAACATGTTGCTTTATCTATTTTGTATATTTTCTTTCTCATAGCATTTTTGTTTTTGTTTTTATTTGTCATAATACATGACAAATACTGGGATTTACTGTATAATAATAGGCAATCAGATCCTACTTTTATAATATTTTAACAATATTGTTTCCTGTTTAAATAAAAACTTACATAAAGTTGTGTAGTTGTTAAATTAAATATATATCACAATGATAAAATAATAAAACATTATATCAAATGGAGAAATAGAAATGTTTCCAAAACCTAAGATGAACAGGAAGCTTTCACGACTCTGAAACTCCGGCGAAAAACCGAAACTCGTATTTTTTGCTTATTTGTTACGTAATGTCAACCACATTTTATATGTATCAGTTATGGAAATTCTCGTAAAGTAAAATTTGCATTAACTTACCAATATGCCTCTGGAAAGAAATATTATCTAATATAGATAACCAATCAATAATTATTGATTACAAAATTTAATAGGAATAAATATAGACAAATTATGAATACCATATAAAAGTATTATTGTTTATAAAAAATGTATTATATTAATCTATCTAGAGATATTATTACCAGAAGATATTATTCCTTTCATAGTCTGGAATCTTGAAAGAAAATACAAATTTGACTATGGATATTTTCACATTCAACAGGAAAATGTAAAAGAATTGCTGAAACATTTCTAAAGAAAATGTACGAGAAATAGATCAATATGAGCATTGAAAAAATGTATAGATTATTCCGCTTTGAAAACTACGTTAAATTGGATGAGGTCAAGAACGCCTGGTCAGTTCAACCAGGTAAAGTGAAAGAAGAGGCTTAGATATACTTTATTGAATGAAATAAAGAAAAACGTTCAGGTTAATTAACATCTTCCTTATAAGGCCTACATTCATTTTCCAGAATAACATTAGGGTGTGTGTTGGATTTATTACTGAATCATTTTGGAATATGAATTTAATAAGAAGTTGAACTCATTTACAATTCTTAAAGCGACTACATTATTCGTAACATAATAAAAACTGAGATTGTAATTCAAACTAACAGATAGTCGCTTTATTTGTAAAAATAACTATGTTAACTGAAAACATTAAGTTAGCGTTTTAATCAACTTAGTCTTGAAAATTAAAATTATTTTAATTGCTCTAATGAAAGTACTTGAGATGAAACTGTAAATTAAAATTTTGTTTACAATTTAATCAAAAAATAAGTATATTATTATATTTTGTGTGATTATTAAATCACTAATTAGTGTGACGATACTTATGATAATATAACATAAATAAATGAAACCTCTCAACCACAAATAACTTTCTTCTTTTATTTAAAACCTTATGTACATTTCGATTGCATAGCAATCATCCTCAGAGGTAATTTACAATTAAAATACTGTATTTTAATTGTAAATTACCTCTGAGGATGATTGCTATGCAATCGAAATGTACATAAGGTTTTAAATAAAAGAAGAAAGTTATTTGTGGTTGAGAGGTTTCATTTATTTATGTTAAACATTACGCCACAGTAGTGTTATACAGTTATGATAATATATTGCATTTATAACTTAGTCACTGTCAAAAAGAAATTAAACATTAATTTGATCTTTATACAAGGAGTTTTAAAGACATAGGCTTAAGAGTGATTTAGAATTTTAAGTAAAGTTTTTATGACATGTAAAATATATAAAGATAGCTTGAAAATTACTAAAAATCAAACAAATGGTTGTTATCAAATTTCTTTGGATGAGGGAGATATCTACACCATGAAACAAAGAGTTACAGATTAATTACGAATATTTAACTAATAATAAAAATTGGTGCTATAATAAATTCTTGTGTAAGAACACAAACAACAAGCACAAACTACCTATTTGAATTATTTAGTTCTATAATAAGCAGTAAAACTCTTTAGTAAAATGCGAACAATAAATCAAAGATAATTTCCGAAAGTCTGAACAAAAGTTATTTCTTTAAGGCACTATCGTGAACATAAACTCTTTACTAAGCCAATAATATAAACTTACAGATACCTCGTAGATACCTGTTATCATTATGTTTCACCTTAAATAATGCATAAGTGTCAAAAACGAATAGGTTTATCCTCAAGGACGTAATTATCCAGTAAGGGTTGAAACAACTTATTTTATAAGGGTATGTAGTCACGCGATCTACGGAACCCTAACATCATATATTAAACTTAACAAGTGGCACTTACTGTCAAATTGAAAAGTTGAACAGACGTATTAACTTAGCTATTCTGATATAGGCGGTTCATTACTATAAAGACAATCCTTTGAACTAATGAGATTGAAAGGTTTTGGAATGTAGCCTATATTTGTAGACGCTTTATAAAATTACCAATAAAATTACATCGATAGGATTACATATTAATCATAATTATAATTGATAATATTTAGAATGGTAATAATATAAATTTTCAAAATTATTTATAAATGTTTCTTTAACTATTTTCTATAATCAATTTTCTGGAATATACGAGTTCTTAGGTAGTTCTCGTAGTTCTTAGGTAAAACTTAAGCCACCTACTTTCACTATGAAAACGTTAAAGTCTTATAACAGTTGTTGATGCCTAACTCTTAAAAATTTCATAATATTAATGAACATTAATGGCACGTAAAATTAGAGGTTTAAATTTTTCAACTCTTACTATGCTTTTTCTCCTGACTCTGAGCCTTTCTTAAAGGAGTCCCTGCATTAAATCTCGCACAACATTAGAGTTCTGGCTTGATAAAAGAATTTTTACTATCTTTTCTTCACCATAACCTCTAAATGTTTGGTAGCCATGTTATCATACGAATATATTATGAAAATTCAATGTATTCTAAGAAAATGGTTGGGGTTTATCTTCGGACCAGCATGTTTATCCACGCTTCCACGAATCCGATCTTAATTTTGTGACTCCCAAACCGTCAGTCCTGAAACTAAGAAAATGATTGTCCAATGACCCCTGGCACCGGTATTTAAGAGCCCGAAATCCTTATTTCAAAGCATGGACTGGCCACAGGCTCTCCCCTGGAATGAAATGATAATACTACCATACACTACTGCTTCGTGGGCTTTCCATTGTGCGAAAGTTTTGCCATAGCGTGAGAGGAATCATTTACACAAAGTATCTCTGTTCCAACCGGGAAGATGAGGGGCATACCCTGTAACCTGAAATACTCCATTTTTGTGGAAGGGGCTATAAAGAGGTATCTACCACTCACGCCCCGTTGTAGACAAGGGAAAAGTAATTAGGTAGGAATCAGAAGGGCGATTATGATCTTCCGATAATAGCAATATATGAAAATAATGGCATCTTGTTGCCAGGGTTGTTTACCTCAACAGGGTTGCTTACCTGAAGTAAGGTAAGCAACCTAGGTGAAGAGAGGTTGCTCTCACCCGATCGATGGTAAGTATTAAAGAGTTTTTAAGTTCTGTTCTAGTAATGACAAACAGTGATAGTGGATTTTCTTTAAGTGGACTGACATAAAAGTTGCAGTTTGGCATAAAAATTAAGTTAGCAAATTGATTCAAAATTTCAACTTAAGTATAATTACCAATACTACAAAAATTAATTTCGTCTCCTTCATTTTGAAGATTTTTTAATTTTAAACATACTTTTAAATACTGCTATTTTCTTCAGTATATATCAATCCGTTGACAATATTTTATATATATATATATATATATATATATATATATATATAATTTATTTATTTAATAATTTATTTCTATAGTACAGAATTTCAAGAGCAAGGTACATTATATTACAATGAAAATATTGGAAAGAACCCCAATACCACAAAAATAATCAAAAATAACAAATAAAACAAGCTACTTAAGATTAAACCCTTATGTACATTTCGATGACCATGTCATCATCATCAGAGGGTCTTATTACAAAATTACAATCTAGCAAACAAAAAGTTACAAACTAGAGTGATTTTGTAATAAGATCCTCTGATGATGATGACATGGTCATGGAAATGTACATAAGGGTTTAATTTCAAGTTACTTGTTTTGTTAGTTATTTTTTATAATTTTTGTGGTATTAGGGTTCTTTCCAATATTTTTACTATAGTATTTCTATGGTGTCTATACTGAGCTATAAAATAAACAATTAACTAATTTCGATTTTCCTCGTCTATTAGTACTTTTAACTATTCTAATGAATATATAAATATATAAAGTGCAGACAACATAGAGGCAATTATATAAGTCCTCTTTCTAAGAACCATTGAATATAAGCAATATATTTTAAGTAATATTTATGATTTATACACACATAAAAAATCAAATACAAGATATTTTTAAAAATAAAGTAATTCTTACATTATTTTATTGTTGGTATTTCTTTCATCTGTTCTTTGAAAATTGATTATAAAAATGTAAGCAAGACAAGTTATCATAACCTTCTGACAATGTATATCCCTTACGAAAATAAATATAATTTTTGTAAATTTTTTTTAAAGAGAAAACTAATATGACAAAGAGAAGCAAGGGCTCAACGTGGCAACAAATCTAGGCCGCTACCCAGTGTTGTCACGCTTATGTTTATCGTGTGCAAGGTGATTATTACTTGACAGGTTGTAAATTGCTGATCAGCTGATGCGATTACATGTAACGCGTGTTTGGGATAAGTGGTAACACATGTTCGCTTTTTGTCAGATCTCCCCACATACATCCGGAGAGAACGTTTTAGGCTACACATTAAACGTATTTCTAGTGAATGCTACTTATTTATTTCTTTTTAATTTAAATAACAGATTTTTCAAGATGGTGAAAATGATTCTTGAACAAATCAGTACGAATTTCACGTTTTAATAGTTATAACCAGGAAGTTGTTTATCTGTGTCTTTGTTTATTATTTATAATTTAGAGAAATTTTTACACTAGCAAAAGGAAAAGTTTTCATTACTATCGGTAAGCATCACAAATCTTTCCACTTGGGTAAGTACTCAAGTACTATGTATCATAGTCGTGAATCGTATAATATGAACATTTTAGCAGATGTTTAATTTGGCAGATGTTCCAAATTAATTTGATTCTCTTGCTCTTATAAACACAAGGTAATTTTACATATTTGATTCAGTGTTGTCAGATTTAGTTTAATTTAATCAAGACTTAGTAACGATTTGGTCAGATTTAGCTGACGCCTGTCGCCGTAACTAAACTCAAGTCTTTTTTGGGTGTTCGTAGCCAGAACTTTCTACTAGGTCACATGAGAACAAACGAATGACAACCTCAAAACCAAATCGTTGTTTAGTACCGTAAGGCCCGGGAGCAATTGAGAAGCTTTCAGCGTCTTATGTGACGTTTCAAACTTCGTCATTTGATAACGTCTTCAGAATTGATTAGCTATTTTCGTTTACCAGCAGATGTATCCATGACTCCACTACAATATTTATTATATTGCAAAACAATTATATGACTGTTAGTAAGTAGTGGAATGCGAAGACACTGAATAACAGTTTCACCGGGAAAATCACGGAAAATAGTGGTAGTACATAACACGTGAAGAAAGGCTACCATGTGTTTTCTATAATTTATTAAAGGTTTCTTTCGCCACTGTATTCATAAACTTGCAACTTTTTAATTCACTTAAGTTTAATTCACTTACAACTTAAGTTTAATTCACTTATCTAAGGTAAGGTGCTTTAATTCCTTCTTTTGTTTTCTAATTTCTTTGTAACCTTTTTAAAAGTTCTAACTTGATACAATCTTTTAGAAAACGTTTTTACATTCTAAAACTGTTTCACATTACATTTTCATAAAATGTAGTAGGTGTAACCGGAGCTGCGTACTACAGTCGCAATTTTGAGGGATACCTAGCAGTGGGAGCTCCCCAGACCAACTACGATGGAGAAAGAGCAGCAGCAGCTGAACTAAACAAAATAGCCCCTACACAGGCAGTTTTCTTCGTCGATTCACAAGCGGCTATCCGAAACCTATAGCGCAATACAGATTCAGACTGCAAAAGAACAATGGAAAAAATAAAAGCCGTAGAACACCTGTCAAATAAAAATTGGCATATAACTTTAGAATGGGTTCCAAGCCATGTTGGCACCTATGGAAATGAGAGGGCAGACTTTCTGGCCAAAAAAGCACATCCATGGCACAACCCATATGTATGCCCTCGTTGCAAAGCACGAAAGTTCTCATCAATACAACTATCGACCGGGCCAGCAAACTGCTCCTCACACAGCAATCAGCAGGAAAAAATGGGAAAACCTTGTCACCACAGGTCCCATGTTCAGAATGCAAACCGGCCATGACTACCTGGCCGCCCATCTATATCGCATCGGTGTGCTTCCAACACCGCAATGCCCTCTCTGTGAACACGATACGATGAATACGGAGCCTCTGATGAAATGCAATGCGCTCGACCATTCCGGAGAGGATGATGACCCACTTGTTCGTCTATACTGGTCATCGCGTCACCAAATGGCTCAATCGCCAAGGGTGGGCTTTAGCTAGTAGGTCCATTACATTTTTTTTGTAATATTTTTCTATATGTATTACCTGCATCTTCATCCATATATTAGCTGTAATAATCCTTCTTACATCAATATAATACTTGTAATAAGATAATAATACATTCCAATATATTTTATACAAACATATTCAGATAATATAGTTTTCAAATTTTCCTGATTTGCTTAGGGTATATGAGTTTTAAAATATTTTTCCACAGCTAAATAAATCTCCTTTTTTCAAAACTATTCAGTTAACATATCGTGAATGCTATCCCACTGTTCAAAATATTTCTTTAAAAATAACAACTTTAGTCGATACTTTCATAACACATTATCACCCATTCAAATCTACTTTAAACCTTAAAAGATTAAACTAGTAGATTAAACTTTCCTATTTAAATTTTCAGATATACTCTTGAGTAGTTAGAAATTCCCCTTCGAAATATATTTTTCTTTAAAAATCAAAATTGGTCAAAGTCAAACAAATTTTTTTTAAACTTTCACACCAATACTTACTGTAATTCTGCGTCACTACCGTTCTAAGTTTGTATGTAATGCTACTGATATGCTGGTGCTATTACCTTAGGGCTAAGGTTCTTCTTTGTTTCTGCTTCAACAAACTGTGATGTATAAGACTGGAGTAAAAGATGCGGACGAGATTGAGTGGAATGATGTGTCGTTAGGATTCAACAGATGGTATCACAATTCGTATAGAAAAAGCGCGAACCGCTAGACAGTCGCACAGTAAGTGATGAACAGTGACAGAAGCCGTGTTTAGAATTTCAAAAACACTCGACATGCGGATATAAAGAAGCATAAAAGGGATTATCTGGTTTTCAAAATAGGCTACGTAATTCTACATCTAATTTGTCACACGAAAATACTACCTAGGTGGTTTCATTGAAGACAGCAACCCTATGGGTCAAACCGTGAGACTATAAAGTATCTGTAACAACTTTACAGTTTTGAACAGAGGGTAAGAAATATGGTAACCAACATGATAACCAACAACGATGTTCAACGATTAGTAAGCCAAAAACATTGAGTGATGTAATATCCAAAAATAATAAAATAAAACAATAATTACACTGATTAATATACACATATCACTAAACGTGAGGAAATAAATGATAATTATGCCGAGTGGTATACAGCTATAACTAAAAGTGATATAACAAATGGTAATTAAGTTAAGTGATACACAAATATAAATAAAAGTTATCAAATAATAACTATTACCCTGAGTTATATAGAGTTATAAATCAAAGTGAATACAACTAAGGATAAACAGCTATAAGTAAAGTAATAAACAAAACTATAAATACAATGATTGAAATACTTAGATAACTAAAAGAGATAAAATAAATAACGATAATTATGGGAATTAATATTCAGATACACCTAAAAATGATAAAACATAACTACACTGTGTAATTAATATACAGCTTTAAGTAAAAGTGAATTGGCATAGGATAAATGAATTAGTAGCATAAAAATAAAACTAAAAGTGATGTAACATAACGGAACTTACGCTAAAGGAACTCTAATTACAACTTTAATTAACGTTAAGTGTCATAACTGTAAATAGGTTGAGCGATATATAACTGTAACTGAAAGTATATAGTATAACTTTGGTTACATTGAGTGGTAAAGTTATACTTAAAAGTAATTTAACTGAAAAAAATCTGAGTGATACGCAGTTACACAACTAAAAAAGAATTAACATATTGTCATTTACGCTGAATGAAACACAAATTACTGTGATGTAACATGATAGTAATTAAACTAGTGGCCTAATTACAAAAAATATCGAAATCTTGTTGCTGTTCATGACGAGCTGATTGTTAATTCCTTATTACACTTTTGCTATTACTTGCGACCAGACTTTTTGTCAATTAAAAGTTGGTTAATTGTTAACTTACACTTGGAGCAAACGTTTTCGTCTCACGACTTCTTCAGCCTCGTATTTTTGCCGCTAGGATTGCTGCAGTTGTGCTTCCTCGGTACCATTTTTTTTGAAAATTAGAAGTGATGTGATAGAAGAGTATGTGTGATCTGTGCCGTGTTTGTTCATTTAGGATGCAATTTGTATGTGTGTTGACAGACACACTGATACACAATTCATCGAACTACCCAATACAACATAAACACGCAGCATTTAAACATTTACTACACAGACTAAATAAAATACCTTTGTCCACAACTAACTACACAGAGGAACTAAACACAATCAAATATTTAGCCCACAAAAGTGGATATGATAATTATTTAATAGACAAAATACACAAGAAAATACTCAACAAGAACAGTAACAACAACACAAACAACAAAAACACGAACACACACAAATTCATCACCCTCACATACATAAACAAACTCACTAATAAAATAGCACACCAATTCAAAAAAGCAGGATACAATGTAGCTTACAGAACAACAAATAAAAGCCAAACAACTATCAGACACAGCATTAACAATACCAACACATACAATAACCCAGAAGTATACATACTAAAATGCCATAACTGCAATAAGTTCTATATTGGATAAACAAGCAGAAGGACTAAACACTCATGCAAAAGTATGGAAAATAACATGAGCATCCTCCACACATGCAACAAAGACCATAAATTAAACACACTAGAACAGTACGAAATATACAGACATAGCAACACACATAAAAATGATATCTTAAATGAACAAACACAACACAGATCACACATACTCTTCGATCAAATCACTTCTAACTTTCAAAAAAATGGTACCGAGGAAGCACAACTGCAGCATTTCTAGCGGCAAAAATACAAGGCTGAAGAAGTCGTAAGACGAAAACGTTTCCTCCAAGTGTAAGTTAACAATTTAACAACCTTTAGTTAACAAAAAGTCTGGTCTCAAGTAATAGCAAAGGTGTAATAAGTAATAACAAAACTAAGAGAGATATAAAATAAAATGACGTTAGTAGTCATAAGTGATATATCACCAACGATGCTGACTTATGTACAGCAAGTAAATCTACAGTAACATGATAATGTGTAGTGTTACACAATAAAAGTGACGTCGTCTAAAAGTAATTACCTTAATTGATTAACGGCTGAACGTAAAGGAGTGTAAAATAACCTAACATCTTTGCGTGCATTAAAGCTATAAGGAAAACTGTAGAAACAGAAAATTAATAATTTTGAGTGACATACAAATTTAATTAAAATTCGTGACATAAAAGTAGTGTATATACATCAACGTCATACCACCTCGTTAATTTCATACGTCACATAGCTTCATTATATCATGGTTATAATATTAAGCTCTTTCATTAATATGAGAAAAGACCCATCAAAATTTATGAAGTAATTATATAATAATTCACTTTTAATATCAAATTATTACTAAAAGACACTTACTAAGCAGCACGCAGAATTTAGTTTGTTGCACATTTAATTTACATCATATAATTCATTATTTTTATTATACTCATTAACTTTATGCATTAGACTGTTACCGTCTTCAAACCCTTCAAGTGGAGAAACTGGAGCAGGATATTTTTCAAATTATTTCAGGGCTCGGTAGCTGTGTGCCTCTACTGGAGCAATTTTGATGGTGAGGTTGTGACCATAGGAGAAGCAGCATCATGCGTCATGCAACTTTCGCCGCGGCAGGTTGTATTCCTGATTGATTCACAATCAGCGATTTTGGCAGTTTCCTCTAACACACCAACTGACTGCACCTTGACAGTGTCGTGCAGAGAAAAAATGCAACTATGCCAAGAGGCAGGCTTCAGAATTGCGCTCCAGTGGATTCCCAGCCACGTTGGCACAACAGGGAACGAAAAAGCTGACAACCTCGTCAAGAGTGGGTGCCGCCTACCACAGCCACAAATCAAAATATCACTGGGCTCTGCTTACACCAGGATCCACGCAGCAGCTAAGACGTACTTGAAAGCATCACAAGAAAACCTGGCTGTTGGAAAGAGATGGCAAGAACTTTGCACCAACCCCATTCCAAAAAACCTGCCTCGACCTATCAGTGTTTCGCTGTTCCGTCTAACCACGGGTCAAGACTACCTTCAGGCAAACCTTCATCGCATTGGGCTGGAGGACAAGGATATATATTTTTTAAAACATTATAGGTTATTCAAATACAAGAATATTTATTAATTTATATCCAAAGCTTTTCATTGGTAAACAGTACCAACATCATCAAAATAGCTGATGATGTTGGTACTGTTTACCAACGAAAAGCTTTGGATATAAATTAATAAATATTCTTGTATTTGAATAACCTATGTTGTTTTAAATTATTAAACAAGAAAACGAATTTTATATATATATATATATATATATATATATATATATATATATATATATATATATATATAGAGAGAGAGAGAGAGAGAGAGAGAGAGAGAGGGGGAGAGAGAGAGAGAGAGACCTCATAAACCTTTTTTGTGTTATACTTTGTCTATTTAATATGTTCATCACTATTACAACTTATTCTACTCTTACCATGCAAATTTACTTCTGTATAGTGATTTAAAAAGAGTGTATTTTCAAAATAATATAAGGTAATAGGTTATATGCATATACAGAATGCTCTAATATAAGTAATAATTGTTAACTTACTGAAAAACACAAAATTAAAATTATTCTTAGATATAAATTTAGACAATTACAAACTAAATTTTTGTGATTTTTAAATACAATATTAAATTTTGTGTATATTTTTATAAACTTTTCAAAATATTTATGTGCACATTAGAATTAAATAAAATCAGTACTTTATTCACTCTCAATCTAGCAGCTTTTTACAAGTTTATGTAAATGTAGATAGAATACTACTATCGTTTGTATAGAGAAAAATCGAAAAACAATCGAATTTTATATTTGTACTAAGCAATTGACTAAACAAAATTTAATCAATACAGGGTTACTGTGATGGTTTACTTGTAAATATTATTCAATGTAAATAATATTATAAGAACACACCTTGTGAGATTAAATACACACAAAAAAACACTCGTACACAACGTCTTTCAATACAATCATTTGACAGAACATGTTTTCGGCAACAATGTGCCCCCATCAGTGTAGACTGTATTTTAATCAGTGGTGAGGACAAATTTGTAACCAAAAATATGTTTCGGTTAAGTAATTGTATTGTATGAAGTTGGCTACCAGTTTCTTATAAATTTACACATTTGAAATAAAAATACAAACAATTACAACTAGATATAAAATAATTAATTTATTTACAAATCAAACTCGGTTAGAATAAATATATTAGGGTAGGTTATATTCTCAGTACATTATTTTAAATATATATTGAAGTAGATAATCGAATTTAAAAAAATTTCAAACAATTAAAAATTATTAAATAAAAGGAATGGCATCATTAAATGACTTTATAAAACAAATGTATTATTATTTAGATTAGTTTGACCACATTTGTCAATTAAAAAGTGTATTTTTCCCTACATTGAAGAGGGCACGAATTTCACTCTATTTACGCATTTCACGACCTACAACTTGTCTCAGGCATATGGGAGGGCCTAGCGCACAAAGAGATAATACCACATAGCTTACCAAGAGTGGAAGCTTTTACTAAATTCAGAATGCTTACGGGCCATTAATATCTGCAAACCCACTTATATGAAATAGGATTATCAGCCTCGGATATTTGCCCTCTGTGCAACCGTCACTGGATGGACGGCCCACATTTTCAGAATTGCACAGCTTTGTAAGACGTGGAAGAGGGAAGTAATCATTGTCTCTACTGGGAGCTTGGGCGGAGAATAACAGAGATGCCAAGGTCTGTCATTGGATAGAGTAAAGTAAATAAGTACTTCTCTCTGGCCAGGTGACTATTGCCTGCTAAGTGCTTTCATTCAGTTAAAATACAAACACTATACGGGGAGGGGGGAGAGTAAAGTTGAAATAAATACAGAGTTAATACACATCACTAGAAAGAAATAGAAGTTTCTATTTATTGACAATTACTGCTATTTTTAATTTTTTAAATCCGTACAAGTAATACACTGCTGGAATTTAAAGGACTTAATTTATTCTATTTATTGACTATTATTATTATTATTATTATTATTTTGCTAGTATAACATATTACTAATGTTGCCTACTACAATAATAAGGATTAGAAAAAGACTATATGTAGAAATAAAGAGAGTAGGTTTATAAAACCCTACTGTATAGGACCTATTCCCATTTGTAAGGAGAGTTACAAGAAGGTGTAGATGAATGTATGTAGGGCTACGGAAACGACAAAATTATCCTCTTGGGCTGGGAATAGGATGAAATTACAGGAAAAGGGGAGAACAGGATAACGTGGTCAGGATCCGTAGTGTAAGCTTAAGACCAGATGTCCTAATTAAACCTGATAAAAAAAGTTGTTTTAAAGAGAGGTTAAGTAATTTCAACCCCCTTCTATAAAATTAAATAACTATTTGTTTTTATTAATGTTATTATTAATAGGGCCTAGTTGTTATAGGTTTGTAGATGTAGATTGTACATTACGTAAGTAAAATGGAGTAGTTATTCTAGCGAAAGGTTTAGTTGTTATCAAAATCGAGTTAGTGGAAGAAGTTAAATGCGATGTAATGTAAAAAGAGGAGAAAAAGAGATAAAGGAGGAAACGTTAATTAGAGAACGTTAATTTATAAAAAAAAACGTGACTAGAGAGGAGGGAAAATAAATCATCTAAACGATCGTATTTGCAAAATATTAAATGATGACCAATTAATATTTAACGAATTCGTGTATGAAAATCTCAAAAATACGTTTTATCTTTCACTTTTATCCTAATTAAAATCAAGAAACACCGGATGAATAACTCCTACAATACATTGCCTTCATTCTGCGGGCAAGTAGGAGTATACTTTTTAACCTATAGGAAAATGTGACAAGTAGCCTTATCTCAATCCTTCTAACTTTATCTGTGACATGTAAGCTTAGATAAAATTTAATCCATGAACAGCTGAGTAACCTAACCTAACCACCTGTTCTATATGATACCGTATACAGAGTTTGAAAGAATATCTGTACTTCATTGATTTATATAGTATATCAAAAACAAAATATAAAGGTTGAAAATTCTAATTTGAAAGTTCAGAAAGAGAAAATAGAAAGCACAATTGATTACTTGGTGTGTATAACCAGGTGCCAATATAGTGCAGTGTAAATCGCACAAAAAAGAAAGTGTGTAGATACTGAAGAACCGCTCATCTTGGTGTAATCTAAGTAGAATAACAGTTCTGCTTGGTGTAATCTAAGTAGAATAACAGCTCAGCTTGGTGTAATCTAAGTAGAATAACAGTTCTGTTTGGTGTAATCTAAGTAGAATAACAGCTCAGCTTGGTGTAATCTAAGTAGAATAACAGCTCTGCTTGGTGTAATCTAAGTAGAATAACAGTTCTGTTTGGTGTAATCTAAGTAGAATAACAGCTCAGCTTGGTGTAATCTAAGTAGAATAACAGCTCAGCTTGGTGTAATCTAAGTAGAATAACAGCTCCGCTTGGTGTAATCTAAGTAGAATAACAGTTCTGCTTGGTGTAATCTAAGTAGAATAACAGCTCAGCTTGGTGTAATCTAAGTAGAATAACAGCTCAGCTTGGTGTAATCTAAGTAGAATAACAGCTCAGCTTGGTGTAATCTAAGTAGAATAACAGCTCAGCTTGGTGTAATCTAAGTAGAATAACAGCTCAGCTTGGTGTAATCTAAGTAGAATAACAGTTCTGACCAGAAAATTAAATCATGGAATAAATAATGAGTAGAATATTTTAAATAAATAGCTTTTTATGGTCAAAGGCCTGGAGTTATTATTATTTTGTAATATTAGTTTACCTATCGGTATCAATTTTGGCAATGAAGTGATATCACTTATTATAACATAAAATTACTTGGGACCAGACATTCTATGTTGGCAATTCCAACATCTAAAAATAGTTGACGGTAAAATTTGAAATCAACAAAACATTGAATTTCTTAGACATCGCCATAACAAAGAGTCAAACCCAACATGAATTCAACGTATACCGTAAGTCGACCATGGCAAATACACTGATAAATAACACATCGAACCACCCAATACAACATAAACATGCAGCTTTCAAACATTAAACTTTCAAACTACACAGACTAAACAAAATACTTAACACAACCAACTACTCAGAACAGCTAGACTCAGTCTACACATAAACTGGGTTTGGCCAATATTTAATAGACAAACTAGCCAGAAAAATACTCAACAAGAATAATTATAAAAACACGAATACAAACAAATCCATCACCCTCACATACATAAACAAACTCACAATTCAAGACTCACATAGCACACAAATTCAAGAAAGCAGGATACAATGTAGCTTATAAAACAACAAATAAAAGCCTAACGGATACCAGACACAACATTATCAATACCAACACATGCAATAACGCAGGCGTATACAAACTACAATAATCCGATTGCAATAAATTCTACATTGGACAAACAAGCAGCTCTTTCACTGAAAGATATAAAGAACACATAAATGCACTGCATACTTCTAGTGAATCCGCCTTTGTAAATCACCTCATGGACACTAACCACTCATACAATAGTATGAAAAATAACATAAACATCCTCCACACATGCCACAAGTTAAACATATTAGAACAATACGAAATATACAAGCATAGCAACACACATAAAAAGGACACTCTAAATGAACGAACACGATTCAGATCACAAATACTTTTCGATCACGTAACTTCTCACTTTCAAGACTTTTAACTGGAAAACACAACTGCAGCGATCCTAGCAGTAGAAACGTGAGGCTGAGACGTGTTAGACGAAAACTTTACCTCCAACTGAGAGTTAATAATTTTAATAACTTATATTAATAGAATGTCTGGTTGCAAGTAATTTTATACTATTATAAATGATTACCAACCAGTTCGTCATAAATAACAACAAATGTTTAGTTATATTATAAGAACGCCTTAGGAAGGTGACGGATATAAAACCTAAAAATAGAAGAGAGAGAGAAAATAAGAATCTAAGTAATAATGGAAATACAGGTTATAAAATTTCTTTTAGAAAAAAGTTTTTAAAATTTAAGATTATAGTGTTTTGTTTTGTCTTGAAGGAATAAATAATTACAATATGTAAAGAAGAGTTAGAGAAAAAAATATTAAAAGAAAACGCATACTTTTATCTCATAAATAAACAATTTTAAGATCAATATTTTTCTGGGGGGTGAATAACATTTTTTAAATGTTTAGATCGAAATTATCGAAAACTAGATAGTTAGAAAATAACTATAGGGGTAGCTGAAAATTGTTCTTAGTTTGTGGAAATCCTTTAAATTCTAAATTATTTTATTTTCTAGATGTTCTTAGGTTTTTCAGTGACAGTTAAAGGTAGCTTACAAAAGTAAGAAATATGACTTTCTCTTAAATTCCATCCCCGATTCAAACCCTGCAGCACTAAACAATGTTTTTGTTAATACTGGAATAAGCTCCCTCTCAAACAATACTTAATTACCCGTACTATGCCGTCACACTGTCAGGGATAAAATCTGTCCATTGAAGTAAATTCAAATATTCATAATTTAATACCATCAGACGTAACATTACCAATAATTCAATACCACACTGAGGCAGTAAACTGTGTTAACCCAAATATTCAATACCATCGCGATAACGCTAACTGTCGTCAGACGGGTTATAAACCAAGACTGGGGTTTAATTCACGTCCAATCTGGTGGGGAATTGTTATTTTATACTGTATCCGCAGTGCTTTCGAAATTCATTACTGTGTGAGCGTACAAACACATTAGGGAGGAAATATGATTAATTTTAATAAAAGTAGTAAGAAAAATGTAATTATGTCGCTGTGTTTTCGCTGAAACTCTGATCCGTCGTAAATATATACTTACACGTGACGACAATTTAGGTAACACATGTTTAAATTTATGCAATCAAAACATTTTAATAGTTTTATTGCCAAGTAATTAAAATATCAAAACATGATTTACTGTATTTTACAAATTCTGTGTCGTTATTTTTTGACCAAGTTTTGATTAAGTTTCCTCAGCTGTTTTTGACAGTAATGATATCTCAACAAACAGTTAAGCTACTCGTATTTTAAGGAAGGCTATTCTACAATGGATGTATTGAATTTACTAAAAACGGCATCTTGTCATAGTGTATAAATCCCAAACCCCTTGTATAATAGTTGTATAATTTGTGTATTTATGTAAACAAAAAAATAAAGACCCGATTATGTTGCATATGAGAATAATGTCTAGGCTTTCGGAAGCAAGTTTTACCGCTGCTACATATTACTTAACTTAGGCGACAAAACCGTAAATAAAGACCCGATTATGTTGCATATGAGAATAATGTCTAGGCTTTCGGAAGCAAGTTTTACCGCTGCTACATATTACTTAACTTAGGCGACAGAACCGTAAATAAAGACCCGATTATGTTGCATATGAGAATAATGTCTAGGCTTTCGGAAGCAAGTTTTACCGCTGCTACATATTACTTAACTTAGGCGACAAAACCGTAAATAAAGACCCGATTATGTTGCATATGAGAATAATGTCTAGGCTTTCGGAAGCAAGTTTTACCGCTGCTACATATTACTTAACTTAGGCGACAGAACCGTAAATAAAGACCCGATTATGTTGCATATGAGAATAATGTCTAGGCTTTCGGAAGCAAGTTTTACCGCTGCTACATATTACTTAACTTAGGCGACAAAACCGTAAATAAAGACCCGATTATGTTGCATATGAGAATAATGTCTAGGCTTTCGGAAGCAAGTTTTACCGCTGCTACATATTACTTAACTTAGGCGACAGAACCGTAAATAAAGACCCGATTATGTTGCATATGAGAATAATGTCTAGGCTTTCGGAAGCAAGTTTTACCGCTGCTACATATTACTTAATTTAGGCGACAGAACCGTAAATAAAGACCCGATTATGTTGCATATGAGAATAATGTCTAGGCTTTCGGAAGCAAGTTTTACCGCTGCTACATATTACTTAACTTAGGCGACAGAACCGTATTTCAATGGTTTTCTTCTAAGTTTAGTATTTTCGTCTCAGATATCTGAAGACATGTTACCGAATTAATGTCTTTACTTCAGATGTTTCTTCACTTAGCAAATCTGAATTTGTAAAATTCGAAAGTTGTAATGAAGGTAACCGCCTAGCTTTTAAATACTCTCTGTAAAATATTAATTGTGCACTTTTCATGGCCAAAAAATGTTTTTCTTTAATACTAGTTTTGCTCGTTTTTCTAATCTCTTTATGACGTTACCGAATCTTTAAACATAATCGTCTTTTAACTATACGAATCAAATTAACTGAAAACTAAACAAAATGTTTTAAAACATTTCTATAGATCTCTATTTTGAGAGATCACGTTTTCAATTTTCCTAAAAAATTATCATCAGATTAGGTAATAAGATAGCGTAATCTACATTTTAAAAATTAAATCGTTTTAAAAAAATCTATTCGAGTTCTGCTACTGCAGAATATATAGTAATACAATCTATGTACAATACAACTATTTATTTTAACTTCAACCTGGCTATAGTTTATAAATTATAACCATTACGCCAAGGTACATTGTAAACTAATTCATTTTTAAGCTCATAAATAATTCTTTTGATTTATGAGAGATATACTTTTTGTTTGTAAATTTTCTGATATCTATTGAAAAAAATGCAACCCATGGGCCTTGTGTCGGTTGCATGACAATGTGATGAAATGATAAAGTGGTGTACTAATTCGACGCGGCTTTGTAATAAAGCTCGTTATGTTTTGATTTTGTTAGGTGTGTACTAAGGCGATGACGTTTCGTAATGAAGGTCGTTATGTTTTGATTTTGTAAGGGGTCTACTAAGGTGATGACGTTTTGTAATGAAGCTTGTTATGTTTTGATTTTGTAAGGGGTCTACTAAGGTTATGACGTTTTGTAATGAAGGTCGTTATGTTATATTTTTATTTTGTTAGGTGTGTACTATGGCGATGACGTTTTCTAATGAAGGTCGTTATGTTTTGATTTTGTAAATGTAAGGTGTGTACTAAGGCGATGACGTTTTGTAATGAAGGTCGTTATGTTTTGATTTTGTAAGGGGTCTACTAAGGTTATGACGTTTTGTAATGAAGGTCGTTATGTTTTGATTTTGTAAGGTGTGTACTATGGCGATGACGTTTTCTAATGAAGGTCGTTATGTTTTGATTTTGTAAATGTAAGGTGTGTACTAAGGTGATGACGTTTTGTAATGAAGTTCGTTATGTTTCGATTTTGTTAGGTGAGTCTTAAGGCGATGACGTTTTGTAATGAAGGTCGTTATGTTTTGATTTTGTAAGGTGTGTACTAAGGCGATGACGTTTTGTAATGAATGTCGTTATGTTTTGATTTTGTAAGGGGTCTACTAAGGTGATGACGTTTTGTAATGAAGTTCGTTATGTTTCGATTTTGTTAGGTGAGTCTTAAGGCGATGACGTTTTGTAATGAAGGTCGTTATGTTTTGATTTTGTAAGGTGTGTACTAAGGCGATGACGTTTTGTAATGAAGGTCGTTATGTTTTGATTTTGTAAGGTGTGTACTAAGGCGATGACGTTTTGTAATGAAGCTCCTTATGTGTTTGTTTTCGTATGGGGTATATTAAGGCGATAACGTTTTGTAATGAAGGTCGCTATGTTTTAAATTTGTATGGTGTCTACTAAGGTGAGGATGTTTTGTAATGAAGCTCGTTATGTGCTTGTTTTCGTATGGGGTATATTAAGGCGATGACATTTTGTAATGAAGGTCGTTATGTTTTTTATTTTGTAAGGTGTGTACTTAGGTGATGAAATTTTGTAATGAAATTCGATAACTAATTTCGTCACTTCAAGGGGTGTTCTAAGGTGATGCAACGTTGTAATGAAGCTAGTTATCCCTGTGTCTTGGTTTTCTAAGGGATGGACGTTTATAGTTTGTACTTCTTAGTCTACGCTTCAAAACTACGCTCCACATCTTACTCTACTTTATCGTTCCATATTGGGAAGTAGAGAAGACTTTAAACTTATTCTTAGCACTTGAGCAAACAATAAATATATGATCAAAATATTGCCAACAATGTCTTGTAGTGAAATAAACTTTGAGTAGAATAGTTTTCTCTATTTTCTCCCAGACAATTTCTAAAAACCAGGTTAAGAGATTAGTATTTAAATACCAATATTAAAATAGGCCAATATTTACATACGTGTCGATTTTACAAAGGGTAAAAATTAAACCTCTTCTGCCAAATCCCAAGCTGATGTTTCACGTCATCACTTTTAATTTCAAATAGCTTGAAATTACCCAAATAAAGTATAATGCGTAAATTAATAAAGTAAAAAGCTAAGCCAATGCTTCATCATAAGCAGTTGTTCAAGAAATCTCAAAAACCGACATTTTTAAGCTTTGATCGAAACTATAATTGATTCAAAATAATGATATAGTAGTAATTTTGAACTGTCATAATTTTATAATATACCATTTCTTTAAATATTAAATAGCCTACTAATTATGGTTAACTATTAGACGGTTATGTTTTTATCGTTTAATAAATCTTCGAAAATTGTAGATGTGGCTATAAGTTATACATATAAAGCTATAAAAACTTTCTGAGAATTATTCGGCTTATAGAATGACTGACCAAAACTTAAAAACGGTTATTATACTTTATTGAAATATGGGATGAGCTTAATTACTTCTAAACTAATTACTAAGCTAATTACTTTGCATAAAACCTGGATATGTGTTACAGGTAGAGAACAGGTCTCCATTGCTAGACCTAATAGTTTGTAACCTCTGACTAAAAAACATATTTTTTCAACAAATTACTATTAAAAAATTATTTCAATAATAAAAATCCATCTATCTAATATAATCCCTTTGAATTTGAAATTAACCCCTAATATTTAACACAAGAATAAACAAAAATGAATTTCATTACAATAGATTTAGGGTGATTTGACGAATCTAAATTATATTTCACAAAAAAATGT
>JBAIZL010000005.1:194294918-194317418 GCA_036971475.1 Prosapia bicincta
TTTAAAACCGACCGGATTCCCTCCTCTACAATTTCCCAGCAATTTCTGGAAAATCAGAGAGGATCAAGGGAGAAAACTACTTTTTTTACTTATATAAAATAATGTATTTTTTTAATGTCAATAGATTTTTGAAACTTTGTTTGTGGTTCATTTTTCTAGACTTATTTGTTTACTATGGGAAATTAAAACGTGACATTATTAGAGGGCTTGAAAGTGAACCGTTGTTTATCTTCTCCTATCGCCTATGTCTTATCTCAGCAAAGATACTTTAAAACTCGTATTCAATATTTCGTCAATTATTTCTTCTAATCTCAGATGCACGTACAAAAGTCGAAAAAATAAGTTCTATGTAAAGCTAGTATTATAAAAATGTTTGAAATTTTTTTAAATCGTAATTAACAATTAGTGGTTTTGAAACCGACCCAAAAACTGATTAAAAACATGTGGTGACACTACAGGATTTCACCAATGTTCTTATTATTAATATTATTATTATAACTATTGTTACTATTATTTATATTATCATTAGCATCATCATCGTCATTATTATTGCGAAGTGGCGAAAAAATATGAAAGACAGGGAAAACAAAAGGCAGGTGAAAAGGCTAACGATGGCTAAATGCAAGAAAGATGGTTTGCGGAACCCATCATAAGACGGATACATAAGCTAATCAAAAACCTATTGAGTTGGACTGATAGGCGGCATGGAAAGGTAAACTTCTACACAACACAGTTCTTAACAGGCCACTGTTGCTTCCGGACCTATTTATATAAAATGGGGAAGATGGACAACCCAAACTACTCTCATTGTGGCGACGGATCACACGACAACCTCGAACACACCTTCTTTATGAGCAGAAGGTGGCAAGTGGAGAGGTCAACGCTGGAAACCAACGTCGCACTAATGGGCCCGGGCAGCATTGTGGGCACCATGCTGTATAGCGCATCCAACTGGAGAAGATAGCGGTATACATCAAGAAAATACTGTAGATTAAACTGTGTAAAACAACTGTGGCGTAATGTTTACTTTAAATAAATGAAACTTCTATACCACAAATAACTATTTCCTTTATTTAAAATCTTATGTACATTTCAATTGCATATCAATCATCCTCAGAGGTAATTTACAATAAAAATACATAATTTATAAAACATACATTTTGAAAAATACGTAAGATGTTTATAAAAGTACAGAGATATTTTTGTTCTGCATTACCTCTGAGGATTATTCCTATGCAATTAAAATGTATATAAAGTTTTAAATAAAGGTAAAAGCTATTTGTGGTATAGAGGTTTCATTTATTTAAATTAAACTGTAGATTAAAATGTATATAAAGTTTTAAATAAAGGTAAAAGCTATTTGTGGTATAGAGGTTTCATTTATTTAAATTAAACTGTAGATTAAAATGTATATAAAGTTTTAAATAAAGGTAAAAGCTATTTGTGGTATAGAGGTTTCGTTTATTTAAATTAAACTGTAGATTAAAATGTATATAAAGTTTTAAATAAAGGTAAAAGCTATTTGCGGTATAGAGGTTTCATTTATTTAAATTAAACTGTAGATTAAAATGTATATAAAGTTTTAAATAAAGGTAAAAGCTATTTGCGGTATAGAGGTTTCATTTATTTAAATTAAACTGTAGATTAAAATGTATATAAAGTTTTAAATAAAGGTAAAAGCTATTTGCGGTATAGAGGTTTCATTTATTTAAATTAAACTGTAGATTAAAATGTATATAAAGTTTTAAATAAAGGTAAAAGCTATTTGCGGTATAGAGGTTTCATTTATTTAAATTAAACTGTAGATTAAAATGTATATAAAGTTTTAAATAAAGGTAAAAGCTATTTGCGGTATAGAGGTTTCATTTATTTAAATTAAACTGTAGATTAAAATGTATATAAAGTTTTAAATAAAGGTAAAAGCTATTTGTGGTATAGAGGTTTCATTTATTTAAATTAAACTGTAGATTAAAATGAAAGAAGAAGAAGGTCGAGGTCAAGCCTTGTGACTCAAAGCTTTATACCAGGTCACACAAGATCAGTTCAAGAAATAGAAATCACTGGCGCTAATAAAGGACCTTCTGACC
This sequence comes from Prosapia bicincta, assembly GCA_036971475.1. Lineage (NCBI taxonomy): Eukaryota > Metazoa > Arthropoda > Insecta > Hemiptera > Cercopidae > Prosapia > Prosapia bicincta. The sequence goes on from JBAIZL010000005.1 coordinate 194,297,006, forward strand.
AGTGGTCAGATCTACAAAGGGCCGGAGGAAGGGTTTAGTGGGTATTTTCCAGGAGTCCTACACAACGGGACAATGGATCTGCCAGGACAGACGTGATGTATTCCGTCCTCCTCAGCAAAAGAAATTATTATTAATATTATTGTAAGGGAGACAAATATCAATCACATGCTCTGCTAGTGGACACATGCTGGACGACTCAGAGCATTAGTCTACTTCTCTGCGTAAGATGGACAACAGAGAGACAACTCCTGACAGAAACGTTAGGACGATTCGATAACATCGTGGAACTGATGATCAAGAACATGGAAAATCTGCACTCAATAAATAAATACGTCAAAACAGTTCTGAAGAAGAAAAGAAGAGAAAACTTAGTTGACGATAACTGCAAAACCATCGACAGTAAAAACTGTAAACCTGACGGCAGGCGTGGTACAGGTATGAAAAGACATCACCGCAGATGTCTCAGAGCGACGAAAGAAGAAAAGGAGCAGACTAAGACTGATGCAGACAAGCCTCCCTTTATAAGGCTAACGTAGGTCAAGAGGTGCCTTCTACATCTATGAAAAGTGGGAGTTTAGGTGGCAGTACGGCAAGAACACTGGCAACCTTACTCACGGAGGAGTCCCCCATGACTCTTCCATGGTTCATTTCTGTATAAAACTCTCCTGGAATAAAATATTTCCATTATTATTATTACTATTAGTTATTATTATTATTAAAATTATTATTATTATTATTATTAATTATTATTAGTGTTGTTTTAATTATTGAATTTTTCATTATTATTATTATTATTATTATTATTATCATCATATATATTTATATTATATATTAACTAATCAAACTTTGACAGCATTAAAAATCAGTATTAAATAGTTTTTTTAGATTTTAGAAATCGTTTATTCGCCGTGGTTATTAATTTATTTATATATTCCAATTTATTGACTATTAATTATCTGTACTCATCTGTTAGCAGTCAAATCGATAGTCCTAATTCTTACGAACATCGCCGATAAGTATAAAAAAGCCTCTAGTATAAAAGTATGGTATATACACCAAAGGAATAATAAACTGTCCGAGCGCAAACACAAAAAGTGAGGAAGAGACAAGACGCTATAAATTTTGTAAAACTGCAGTCTCGAGATAAGCTCTTCGTGCTGTAGATTAGAGTTTATACCACGTCAGGGTGGGTAACCCTTTAAGTACATAACCCAACAAGAGTATAACATTTAGGTCAACTGCTTCATGCGGATCGGATATGCAAATTTTTCTTTATAACATGTTATATTCATTTTACAAAATTGGAAATGCTCAAGAATAAATAAAGTGTATGTTGTTTTTGTAAAATTATGTTTGACAATTTTCTTTCTCACCGAACATCAATAAGGGCATTTTTATATTTTAGTTACGCCTATATATTTTATTATTAATTAATCGTCAATATTTTTGTTCGTATTTTTTAGCATTTCAAGCCGGTGTGATTCATTTAGTTTGGTAATTTACTGTAGTGTAATAGTAATAGTATAAAAAACTTGCAATTTTTGTGTTGTATATCTTGAAGATTTTTGTATAAATTACACTTTTTTGTATTAACTTGGCAAAATCCCACTACTTTCTGATTTATTCAGCAGACGCGTTTCGCACTAGGTCAGCGCATTATTCAAAATCCTCAAGCGCAATATCATGGAAATCCACCACCACAATAAGTTCAATCACCCCACAGAACACAAACATGCTGCCTTTCAATTCATGCCAGACTACTCATCATACCCATGAACAATGAAAACAAAATAAACGAACTAAACACAATAAAACACATAGCCAATAAAAACTGATACAAACACACATTGATAGACAACGTAATGCACAAAAACAACGCACACATAACACAACACAAAACAATAACACACAAACACAAAAATACATGAAACTTACATATCACGACAACACATCACGAAAAATAACTTCCTCGTTCCGCAAACGTAAATACAAAGTAGCATTCACAACATCCAACACAATTTGAAAACACCTACACCGTTCAAAAACACGCCAGGATAGACACGCCAGGATAAACACGCCAGGATAGACACGCCAGGATAAACACGCCAGGATAAACACGCCAGGATAAACACACCAGGATAAACACGCCAGGATAAACACACAAGGATAAACACGCCAGGATAGACACGCCAGGAGAGACACGACAGAGCGGGCGTATACAAGATTACATGCAACAACTCTCCCAGCTTTTACATAGGACAAACAGGGAGGACATTTACCACAAGATACGCGAACAAGTAAAACAGATACAAAAGTCACAATCTTAATAAGATTTCGCCATACACATACAAAACACACTACACTTACAGACCGACATAGACGCCATTCGAAAAATACCACATTACATCAATAAAAGCAACAAACTTAACACAGTAGAAAACAATGAGATATATAAACACCATAAATACTATCCACAACACACTCTAAAAGAGAAAACATATTCACAATCAAATACTATATTTGAGCACATAATTAACAACTACTCTATGAACAATAACACACCACATATCAGAAATACACCACAGACTCCCACCAATATAACACACCTGAGCAACAGTCTTGTCAGTGACTCACAGCATTGAGTAATGCGCTGACCTAGTGTGAAATGCGTCTGCTGAATATATCAGTAAGAAGTGTTCTTTTTTGCCAAGTTAATACAAAAAAGTGTAAGTAATAGGATAGCTTTAAATACGATTTACTTAACGAAACCTATTTCAATGATAGTTGTGTATTAACCTCAAAGTAAAGAAATAGCAACGATAAGAAATTAATTCTAAGCCGTGCTAGCTTCTTTCATAATTTTACTGAAATGAGTTACTTACTTTAAAGAATGAGTTAATTAAAGTCCGTAACTGTTTACTCAATTCATAAATGGAGTTAGAAAACAGACGCAAGACGTTTGTTGGATAGCGAATTAAAATAGACTCTCTTAGGCTTTCGTTGAACTTAATGCTTTACAACGCCCAAGCTACCTGAGGCACAACTCAAGTGCTGTTCCCTTCTTCTTAGTTATATTATCTATCTCATTATATTTATCAGATTTGTAGCCTATATTTACATTATTTAAACCAAATAGACTTTGTAAATATTCTCTGCCCTAAACTGTAGTGTAATGCAACGAACCTAGCTCTGCATTATGTCTCTTCTTCATAACGTTTATTTAATTTTATTTTATTTTGTGTAAGTATCGCTATTGATTTATAACTTTCATCACTAATATTATTAACATATTTCTTGTTCAGTTTACATAATATTATACCAAAGGTTTTCTAACAGCTTTACACTACCCTCAGTTATAAAATTTCTTGTTATTATTTATCTCACAATTTTATTTTTAACTCATGACAATTAAAAAATAATATATTGATTTTTCGAAATATATTCGACCTTCTATGCTGAAAATATGCCTACTTTATTTTCATACTTATTTTAAACTCTATTGATTTAAACGATTATTTCCAAAATAAATTACATTTTACTTCAAGTTCAAAATCAAACTTGTCTTATATCTATTGCTTATTATTTCACAATCTTTATAATAATATTTCAATAGATAGTTGTTTTAACAAAATCTATTCAATAAATAAATATCTAGGTGTAGCCTTTCCTAACATACTTGACCGAAGTTTAAAAGTTTATTATTTTACGCTAAATTGAAATTTAATTATATAATAAGTCATTAATGTTCGCTTTTTTATTTAACCCTGATATAATGGCGTAACAAATATAATAATTAAATAAATAAAAATAAATATCGTTCTTGAATTTTGTAGTCCATTGCGATCGGTGAAACTTAATTAATCACTTTTACGTCTGTTTATGACCATCCGAACTTTAACTTTTTGTAAATTTGTAAAATCTTACTGAGACAGAAGGTTTTCGATCGCTCCGTGGCAATCTTCAAATGTTCCGCTTGGAGTTGTTGGGTTAAGTGGTAACGGTTTCAGTGACAGGTTTTCAATAGTGTCAAAGAGTATGTGTGATTTGTATTGGGTTTGTTCGTTTAATATGTTTGTATTTTGTGTTTTGGTGTGTTTGTAAATTTCATATAGTTCTAGTGTGTTAAGATGTGGTCCTTTTTTTGTTGTTATATAATATTTCTAGGATATGGTTAATGCCTGTGTATGTGTGCCTTGTTTCATTTAAGTGATTGGCAAATGCTGAGTCGGTGTTTTGTCTGAGCGATTTTATGTGTTCTTTGACTCTTTGTTGGAAGCTGCGACCAATGTAGAATTTGTTCCAGTTTGTACAGTTTAATTTCTATATGCCTGGTGCCTGTAGTTTATCTTTGTTGTTAGTGTTGTGTTGTATTTTGTTTTCCAGCTTGTTATTAGTTTTAAATGCTATTTTGTAACCGGTTTTTTGGAATTTATTGGCTATTTTACTTGATGTTCTCTTTATGTGTAGTATCGTGATAAATTTGTTTTCCCTCACTATAGTCTTGGTTATGGTATTTTTGTGTATACTATGCCAGTTTGTTCATTAATGTGGTCTTGTTTCCATATGTGTTTGCTAAATGTTTAATGGTACCTAATTCTTTGTTTATGTTTTCTGTGGTCGTATAGGCTAATGATGACTGAAGAACATGAATCCTGTAGGCTACATTACATTCACCATTCAGCCAGGGGGCGTTATTAATAGCCTACTTTAGAATTAACCTCTATCTATACTACTTGGTAATCAGTATTAAGTGAATTAGAAGTTTAATTAAGAAAATCTTCACTGCATTTATATACATTAGTGAGTATTGTGTAATTAATAAATAAAATTAAAGGAGTGGATATTTTCCTTTATAATAAAAAATTTGTTTTTGTAACCTAAAAAGAAAGAAATATTATAATATAATTACCTGGCTTAACACAGGTTGAAAATTTAAGCAAGTTAAGTAATAATGAAATGTTTGTAAGACCCAAATGCGTTTTGTTTCAGTAGCATAAATTATTGCTTACAGCTAATTGAGTTATTACGAGGATTGAGTACTCGTCTGGCCAATGTATTGCTATTACCTTTGATTATTTGCATTTTATATTGCTTGTTTTAATTTCCTACATTTTTTCATTTTTTAGTATGTTAATTTAATCTCCGTTGGGTTTTTTTAAAAATAAAATGGACTTTTTTATAGCTTCAGTTTCTTAATTGTGAAAACTAATTGAACTCGAAGAAGAGAGATTTCAGTATATTTGATAAAGTAATAATGTTTATTTAATACGCATGAAAGAGGCACAAGAGGCTGGCCGCCATAAGGGACGGGAGTGTTTTTGGAGGCCTGACCTAACTTTAGTTTAAAAAAAAAACAACAGAAAGATCTTGATGAAAAAACTCCACTTTTCAACTAAAAATAGTTTTTTATTATGCTCAGGTGACGAACAATTATCTAATTGAATAAAATTATGGTTTTGAGAAAATAATAGAACCCGGTAGGAGGGGCAACACTATTGGGATTTATGACAGCCAGGCAACTTTGAAGGCTAAGACTTCTGGCAACTGCAGTCATTTTATCGGGCCTGAGTAAATACAACTCTCTCAACAAAGCTTGGATATTGGGACTCTCCGGCTGGATCGGCAATGACAGGACGGATGCTTTAACCAGGAAAGTTGCCAAACACAAGGCCGCTTGCAGTGGACTTTATGTATGTCTTCTTAGGAAGGATGCAAGAGAACTACTAGCCCCATTAACAGACTGTGCAGGAAATAATATAAAGCATCCGTGAGCTGTTACAAGACCAAGGCTCTGTAAGGCTACTCGGGAGCCTTGTGGGGAAAGAACTATTCTCCTTAAGTAGGTGTAACTCAAATGTATAGGGAAGCTTGTCACATGCTACTGGAATCTGAGAGTTTCAATAAAAATTGGGAGGCCAAAGCCCCCTGAGTCTCTGAGGTATGACGAGGATCAAAAGGAAAACCCAATCTGTGTATTCTGCGAGCGCCCCTCATTGCATCTGCCAGAAGAAAGTGGTTTGTCAGTGAGATAATACCACCATCAGGAGACTCGCGATACTTGGCTATTGCAATGAGGTAGGAATACACTAAGCGAGTCCTATAGTAGGGGTTGGAAGAGAGTAAAGCTAAATGCTCTACGCCGTAATCTCTTTTACAAATTTTAAATCAATATAATTTTTTAACATCAGCGTATCCTGACGGAGAAAAATTATGTAGTCTATGAAATAAACCTTTTCCGAATTTAACAATTTCTTTTCCGAAAAGTAAATACAACTTGTGTGTACCGTATCGTTACTAGTCTAGATTTTGGAAATAATTAAAGGTAGAGAAATGCTGAAAAATCTACTTATTCAGCCTGAACACAGGGTCGACGTATTTATTAATTAAAATGCTCATTTAACTATCTTTGATGCTTTTACGTGTTGTGTTGTTAAATTTGTATTGTAATTTATAGCCTAGGCTTTTATCTATTAGATTCAGCTCTTCTTTTGTGAATTTAGGGGCAGAGGGGTTGTCTGTACTTGGATTACATATAAATGTGATTTGTGATGGTTTTTTTTTTATATTGAGTGAAAAATGTTTATATTATGTTTATTTCTAATTCTTTTAGTTTCTTTGCCGAATTATTTGTATCCCGTATATTTTGCTCTGGTTATCGTATCCGATGGTTTATGGGATTTCAGTGTAGTTTATATAGCTATAGTTTAATGTGTCTTTGATTTGTACAATGTTTAAGTGTTTTTTTTGGTTTTCAGCATTTGGTTTTATATGTGGTTCTTTGTGTGTAGCTGATTATGTTGATTTTTGTTTATGAAAGAGTTTTAGCGAGAACTGTCCGCTCTCTGCGGAAATAAATATTTGTGTCAACAAACACATTACACGCATTTAAAATATTGTATGTATGTATATTACATTACATCCTTACATACATGCAATCACTTAATATATATACTTACATACGCTGATACAAACACACAAAGAGAGACCTTATAAAACAAGAGCAAGATGGTTATCATTGCCTATAATAATTATGAAAATACACAATTTAAAGTATAGAAAAAATTTTCTTCATAAAGTACTAGTTTTATTTGTTTTTGTGAGTATCTACTGTTATTTATAGTTGAAGTATTCTAAGTTTGAAGGCTATGATTAGCTTAGTTACCAACGTTTTAAAGAAAGAAAATAAGGACATTGATATAGAAATTATAACGTTTAAGAAAACGAACGAATTTTCTACTTCTCCATATTACGTTTAAGCGAGAAAATAAAATATTCAAAGTCAAGTATGAGTCCTACGGTTTCAGGAATGTTATTTTACCTTTCAAACATCTGGAAACTTTCAGAAGCATTCCGAGCTGTAACGATCGGCGGAACTTCTGTCCTACGGAAAACTGTGTTTGCTCTACCTAGCGTTAATATAATGAACTACCTTCTACAATTAGATATACGTCAAAGACAGTATAAATATTTTTGAAAATACTGTGTCATTTTTATATTATTTAAATTGAAACAGAGAAGCCTATGCTTAACTTCATTTTCCTTTCTTATTTTAAAACAATTTAAAATATGAACCGAATAGTAAAAGGTAGCTGGTTCATATTATATATTATACATTGTATGTTAATATAACATTATCATATGTTAGACACGATCAAATAAATTGAATGTTTTTAATTAAAGTCATTTCAACTATGCCTATTTATTTCAACTAAGCATATTTAGTTTATTTAAATCTCAATAAATATATTATAATGTAGGCCCTATAATAATATATTTAAACATTATTTTTATCTATAACTAGGTAGATGAAGGTAGACAAAGTTTAATTTCTTTTATAATTTCTGTTTATAATTATAAAAATCTAAATTAAAATATTGCATAAGCAGCAAGAATTGTGTCACTTCTCAAAAAATGTTTTTTAATCTTTACTACAAAAATTATAGAAATCTATAGTTTATCAACGGCAGTATGAATGTTACAGTAGCTTCTCGTATACATTCTTATTTTAACAAAGATTTTATTTTTTGCCATCCATATATATAATTTCGTGGGCCTAATTTTGAGAGAATAATTGTGGGAGCTTGGAAGGTCGTACAGGGCTGGGAGATGGCTCAAATTAAAGGTATTGACATGAAGGATCGGGGGAAAATATAGGTTTTTCACAATTTACAATAGAGTTTTGAGGAACTTGAAATACCCACAACTTCTATAAGAAATTCATTGGAATGAAAAACATCTGAGTATGATTTTCAAATATTTCAGCTGAGAAACAGCTGTACAAATATTATAATAAAAACAGCTGGGTACAAATATTTCAACAGTATTAAAGGTTAATTAGAAATATGAACTTGGGATCAGGTTTAGCTAATGGAGTACGTCTTATCCTACTAGGTATGTTTGACTAGTGTATTAAATTAGAAATAATCAGTGGATCTGGAAAAGGAAATATATTTTTACCAATAATTAAATTAATATTAGCAGATCCTAACATGCCATTTCAAACGAATAGGAACCAATTTCCTTTAAGACTAACATTTTCAATAACTATAAGTAAGGCTTCAATCGGCCAAAACTGTTTTTACACATGGTCAACTTTATGTTGGACTAAGTCGAGTAAAATTTCAAGATGTATTAAGACACATATTGATAACACGACTGGTAAAAAAAAATCAAATTGAAAACACACTCTCAAAAAGTATAGTTTATGGGGAAATTTTGTTATGAAAAATTTGAATTAAATTAAATTAATTTGTACTTGAAAATAAAATTACTATATAAGAGTTTAAAATTTGTTTCAATATAAATAGGGGCATTTGCCCCTACAAGCCCTTAGTCCATATATATATATATATATATATATATATATATATATATATATATATATATATATATATATATATGTATATATATATATATATATATATATATATATATATATATATATATATATATATATATATATATATATATAATTTCGTAAGCCTAATTTTGAGAAAAAAATTGTGGGAGCTTGGAAGGTCGTACAGAGCTGGGAGATGGCTCAAATTAAAGGTATTGACACGAAGGAACGGGAGAAAATATAGGTTTATCTCAATTTACAACATTTATAGGGTTTTGAGGAGCTTAAAATGCCCAAAATCTCCATAAGAAGTGCATTTCAATGAAAAACAGCTGAGTATGATTTTCAAATGTTAGAACTCAGTAGAACTAAGAAACAGCTGTAAAAATATTATATGAAAAACAGCTGAGTACAAATATTTTAACAGTATTAAAAGTTAATTAGAAATTCTAACTAGGGATGAGGTTAAGTTAATGGAGTACGTCTAATAGTACTAACTATGTTTGCCAAGTGTATTAAATTATAAATAGTCACTGGTTCTGGGGAAAAAACGTCATATTTTTACCAAGAATTAAAACAATATCAACATATCCTAACATGTCATTTCAAATGAAATGAAAACAATTTCTTTTAAGACTTGCATTTTCAGTAACTATAAATAAGGCTCAGGGTCAAACATTCTTAAGAGCAGGGCTTCAATTGACCAAAGCTTTTTTTACACATGGTCAACTTTATGTTGCAATAAGTCAAATAAAATCTCAAGATGGATTAAAGATACATATTGAAAATTAAATTGGTAAAAAATTCAAATTGAAAACGCATTCACAAAAATATAATATGTAAGGAAACTTTGTTAAAAAAAACAAAATTATAATACATTTCATTTGTATTATATTAAATACTTGAATTATATTAAATTTCATTTGTATTTAAACATAAAATTACGATACAAAAGTTTAAAATTTGTTTCAATATGAATAAGGGCATCTACAAGCCCCTAGTTAATTATAAACGCTTAGCCCTAATCGGTAGATTTATCTCTTCAACCTAAGGCAACTTTATTGACATAAACTCAACTCATTATTCTTTTACATGATTTTCGGTCCAAAATCAGATTCGTATAGCCTACTATCAATAGAACATTAAACTTTATAAAACGAGAAATCTTTTTAATAACATATTTGACTCTACTGTAATAACTTAAATTTTGGAAAACTACTAGAATGTCCATACAGAATACAGGTGTTTCTTTAGGCCTCACAAGCGTCATTGTCGTTCTTGAAATGACAAAAAAGCTGCCTACGTTCCATATGAAACATTCTCTTTCTGGATGCAAGAAAAACGTTAAATTTACAAAGGATCCACTGCAATTCTCAACAAAGAGAATGTATAAATCTGTAGTTGAAGCATATGCGTCTGGAACACTACCGCCGAGATATGTCCGACAATAAATAATTTTTTACCCTTTTCAAGTCGTATTGAACTCGGTAAAGGGGTGATTTTAAGGATGTGGTGTATCCATAGAGTTTCCAATGATATTTTCATCACTATAATATAGGGACAATATACGAGTAATTAGAAGTACCCATTATTTTTTTATTTTTTTAAATAAAATGAAAAACCAACTTGAAATTCGATATATAATCTATTCAATCGTTACTTTTCGTTACACCGGAAATAAAATAATTCGAGGTAAATGGGACCGAGAACCCCTTGAATTACCGACAACTTGGATTACACGTTCTTGTGTATTAAAAAAAAGGAGTTTTAATGGACTCTAATTCTATAATTAAAAATGCACTATATACGTTTATAGAACTTTATATGAACACGCGTTCGCCGATGGGTCCAAGATGAAGGAAGGAGTGGGAGCAGGATTTAGTGGACCGAGACACCAAGACAGATTTTGTCATCGCCTGGAGGACTACAATTCTGTCTTCCAAGGGGAGGTGCTCGCGATCAAACTATGTGCTGAGGAAATAATAGGGTCTGGCAAGAGGGGCAAGGCCATCTGGATTTGCTCGGACAGTTAGGCTGCTCTGAAGGCTTTAGGTAAGGCTAATACTAGCTCTAGGCTGGTGGCTGAGACTATGGATTCTCTAGCAGAGCAGAGTAAGTATAATTCACTCAACCTAACCTGGATTCCAGGACATTCTGGCTGGATAGGGAATGAAAGAGCTGACGCCTTAGGAAAACAAGGGTGTATAACTCAAGGACCGTTGCTGAGGGCAGTGGGCATGCCGCCTCAATAAGGGCGCAAGAGGATCACGGCACATATAGACAGGTTGTGCAGGGAAGAATGGAATGCAACCTTGGGGTGTAACAAATCCAAGGTACTGTGGGATTACTCAGGAGATTTGTGGGGCAAAGAACTACTCTCCTTATGTAGACATCAACTCAGAACTACTGTAGAGCTGGTCACAGGCCATGGGAATCTGAGGGGGTTCCAATACAAAATTGGAAAATCTAGGTCCCCTGTGTGCAAGAGATGCGACGAGAACCAAGGAAAGCCCAATCCACGTACTCTGTGAGTGCCCTGCTTTGGGAGCTGCAAGGAGAAAGTGGTTTGGCTGGCAGGTATGTGCACCAGAGGATATCAGAAGATTTAGCATCAGGTGGGTACTTGATTTCTGCAAAGAGGTAGGTATCCACTAAGCTAGTCCTGTGGTAGGGATGGGAAGAGGGTACAAAGACTGCAGCTAAATGCTCTACACCGATAACGTCCCTCCGAGTTTTAGTAATAATAAATAATAATTATATGAACATTTCTTGGAAGCCCGACTCATTTCCTTTATATTCCGAATTGATATCAGCATTTCTTGGAATCCCGACTCATTTCCTTTATATACCGAATTGATATAAGCAGTTCTTAGAATCTCGACTCGATTCCTTTCCATGCCGTATTGATATAAGCATTTTTGGAACCTCTGCATCGATTCCATTGCATGCCGTATTGATATAAGCATTTCTTGGAAGCTTGTCTCGATTCTTTTGCATACCGTATTGATATAAGCATTTCTTGAAAGCTTGTCTCGATTCCTTTGCATACCGTATTGATATAAGCATTTCTTGGAAGCTTGTCTCGATTCCATTGCATGCCGTATTGATATAAGAATTTCTTGGAAGCTTGTCTCGATTCCTTTGCATGCCGTATTGATATAAGCATTTCTTGGAAGCTTGTCTCGATTCCTTTGCATGCCGTATTGATTTACTGTGGCATTTCTCAAACGTTGACATAATAGCAGCGTCGGGTAGGATGCCATTTCACTAACATTATATAAAGAGAGGGCTAAGACTAATCGTAGAGCTACGTTCAAAACGGAATATAGTCAATATTTTTGGGCAGCATATTTCTGATCTCAAAATGTACTACGTTTTAATTTACGGTAATTTCTACAAATGGAAAAATATTTACATTTAAGTAAATATTTTCTTACAAAAAGATAGCACACTTTGAGTTAATTGACACTAGGCTCTTACTTTTAGGGGGTTTATACACATATATAAAAATAATAAATGTTTGTGTTGGAAGTGTGTGTGTGTGTGTGTGTGTGTGTGTGTGTGTGTGTGTGTGTGTGTGTGTGTGTGTGTGTGTGTGTGTGTGTGTGTGTGTGTGTGTGTGTGTGTGTGTGTGTGTGTGTGTGTGTGTGTGTGTGTGTGTGTGTGTGTGTGTGTGTGTGTGTGTGTGTGTGTGTGTGTGTGTGTGTGTGTGTGTGTGTGTGTGTGTGTGTGTGTGTGTGTGTGTGTGTGTGTGTGTGTGTGTGTGTGTGTGTGTGTGTGTGTGTGTGTGTGTGTGTGTGTGTGTGTGTGTGTGTGTGTGTGTGTGTGTGTGTGAATGGATATTAATTCGTAAATTTTTAAAACAAATTTTGTATCCAATATTATTGTTGACCCCTTCAATTACATTTTATACTACTTAATAAACATTTCTGTATTACGAGCCTATTCTGTAATTTATTAGTTCATTGTAATCCAGCATCTTGCAGGGAAACTTTGAATAAATATTGACCAAGGAGCCTAGTTTGATTAAGTCAAAGTTTTCAACAGACTTCGGTGGAACTCAAAACTTTCGCCGTTTAAACTTTGTCCTTGCGTCAGCCCTTTCAATAGTTAAAACTTAGGCGGTGTGTAAGGCGTCCATTCATTAGGAAAAGTAAGTCATCATTGTGTTTTTCATAGATGATGTTTTCTTGACAACATAACAAATGCGCTTTAGTAGGTAGATAAAATACATAATTCAAATTTGACCTTATTTCCTCTTAATCAAAACAAAAATTTCCTTAATAGTATTATGAAATTGCTTATAGGAATGGTGTGATAATTTGACTAAAGCAATGTATCTTTGGATTTTGTTGCGAGGAAGATTTAGTAGGAATAGTTTTATATAACTGACACTATATAAATAAAAACGTATGTTATCTAATTATTGCAAACGAAATTCTATTTGAATATCGTAAATTGAAAACAACTCAAATGTAGTCCTAAGCGATTCTCTGCAAGAAAATTGGTAATACGACCACTGAAAATTAATTTTTTAAGTACAAGTAATCAAAAAAAAGATAATAACCTCTGATTGCTTTTGCATTTTATAAATACAATATTCAATTCTATTCAAAAAAAGGTTTTAAAAAAATGTAATTTTTTATTTCTAAAACTAACCTATTTCAATGGGATTACGTGTTAAACCTAGCAATATAAAAGTGATGCCTTGACTACTATTTGTTTAACATTGACAAACAAATGCCAGCTTAATAATTATATAAGCTCCCACCATATATATTTGAGTACATTTTCTACTTTTCCTAACAATACAATATTTTCGTCTACGCGTTTCGGAATTACTCCATTTTCTAAACTTAAATCGTACTGTTCCTAATTTTAAACTCCAATCTTTTAACTATCATCGTCCTGACTAGGTTAAAATTCTTAACACACTCATTTGTGTTAGAAATATTTCGAGTAAGATTTAAGTTTTGAAAATGGAGTCATTCCAAAACGCGTCAACAGAGGAAAAATTGTAATATTAGGAAAGTCAGAAACATGTTCTCAAATATAAAAAAATATTTCTAACAGAAATTAAACTGAGTAGACTATACTAAGAATTTCAAGCTGACATTTTAAAATTATATATTTCTTGTTTCACTTTATCCTTTTAAATTTGCAAGTAAGAATAAATATAAAAACCAAAACACACTTTTCTCACTTTCTGTCAATAAAATATAAATATAAAAATAGGCCTAAAATAAAAAACAAGCTGGTACACAAAATAAACATAAACATTTCTTACAGCTCAATTAATTTAATAAAATAAATTTTCTTTTAGTTTTTTTTACATAACATCCAAAGTATAAGAAAGTGTTTCACTATCTTACACTATCGCTACACCAAAATTTAATCTTATCGGTTTTATTAACCGTTCTTAAAATACCAGTTTCTTAGATGGTGTTTTGTGTCTACGATATCTAAATTAAGTGTTTTCCTTGGATATTTTATTATATGAAGAGGTTATAGATACACTGTGTAATTGTAATCAGTGTTTCCAGATTGTTTATGTTTTTTTTCATAATACAGATCAAGTTAGTCCAAAGAGGCACAGGCTCAAGAGCGCTACGGACGGTAAAATCGCAATGTTCCACGCGACTTGTAAATGTCCGATATTATTTATCGCCAAGATATTTCAGCGGCTCACATCCCGCCTCTGCAGATTTACATATTCTCTTTTGTGGACACTTCCTCTAGAAGCTTTGTAAATTTTAAAGTCGCTCTGGCAAATTTCTACAAAGGGAATGTTTCACATATGACGTAGGGCTGCTTCTTTGTGACGTCAGAGTAGGTAATAAATCTTGTACTGCATTAGTGAATAGTCACTTTAGGAATGGAAGTATTTATAGTTCAAGATTTGTTTCGAAATTCTTTCAGTAAACATTCTGGAATTTCAATTACGACCGTATATAAGATCCGATAAATAGCATTTAATACCTAAGTGTATTAAATAACAATAAAATATATTGTAGACGTAATGATTGCTAAATATGATACTAAAATGTACAATATGAAGAGCACAGTGGTACAATATATTACAATGAAAATATTGGAAAGAACCCCAATACCACAAAAATAATCAAAAATAACAAATAAAACAATTTACTTAAGATTAAACCCGCATGTACATTTCGATGACCATGTCATCATCATCAGAGGGTCTTATTACAAAATTACAATCTAGCAAACAAGAAGTTACAAACTAGAGTGCTGTAACTTCTTGTTTGCTAGATTGTAATTTTGTAATAAGACTCTCTGATGATGATGGCATGGTCATCGAAATGTACATAAGGGTTTAATCTTAAGTAACTTGTTTTATTTGTTATTTTTGATTATTTTTGTGGTATTGGGGTTCTTTCCAATATTTTCATTGTAATGATACTAAAATATTTGCAAACCTAACTGAATTATATTACGTAATAATTATTATTTCCGACAGTTCTGAGGTTAAAATTGTAACCATATAAATATCTGCATTTCTCTAAAATACTAAATCTGGGTCTAAAAATTCAAAATACCATTAAAATACCAACAACTTTTTTCAATGGGTACGTAATTGTGTCAAATAATTAAATGAATTCAGTATTAAGATATTTTAAATTTACTATGAATTTTCCCCTCGAGGATGTTTTCCCCTCAATTCATGGTGTTCTAATAACTTTTTGAAAACCTCCACATTTTAAGGTAAAAATTCTATCAGCATTTAAAAACACTTTATAAATTCCAAGGTTGTTCGAAAACATGATACAAACAAATAGTTTCCCTCAGGTTGTTATTTCTACATATTGGGATTATGCTTCAAATAAATCTACTTTTCATTAAACAATAATGAAATAGTTATACTATGATGGTCAGATCAAGACAAATATCTTTTATTTTAATGACTTGCTGATTGTACTGTTATTAAAAACCATCTCGGTTTCTTCCAATGCCAATTTTTGCCTAGACCTCCACATTGTTACACGTTTGTAATTAAAATCTATATTTATACAGCAATTGAAAACTTTAAATACGTTTTTATTAAAATCTTGAGTCTTCTTTAAGGGTTCATTACACTTGAATCTGAATTTCAACTTACAACTTTTGACCATTTACTTAAAACTTGAGTGTAGATACTCATATTTTTATAACTTTTTTATCTAATTCTTCCTACTTTTAAAACTTTAACTATTAACTAAATTCGAGTCCCTTATCTAAAATCTACTCAAAATTCAATTACCTTTCTTTGCAAAAATCACTAAGGTTACTATCGCGTATTTGCTTTTAAAAAACTCTTTGCTGTTGACTTATTAAAATTTTAATACTATTTTTGTTAACTAACTTCAATTTACTTGACAGTTTTTATTGTATTCGGTGGGCGGTGCTTCCAAAATTGCCACCCAACCATTATAGACTACTGTATGTGAAACTATATCCACCAATCATGGTTTTTAAATCTTTTAAACGTTTAATGATGAGCATGCAAATTTTCTAGTTAATTTTGGCAACAACTATCCAAAGTTTTTAAAGAAAATTTATTTAATTTCAAAAATAGTTTTGTTGTAGATCTAACAAATGTTTTTTAATTCACTAGCATTTTCAGATAATGCTGCAATAGCCTCAAAGATTTCCCAGTCTTTTTCCTATTTTTTTAATCCTATTTGAAGGTAAACATCTCAATTTATTTAGATATTATTTATTCAGATAAAAAATCTAACTTTTTTATAACACCCTAGTTTAAATTTTAGTTTATAATCAGGTGTAGATTTTAAATACTGATTATTATATTATTTTAAATTTTGATCGGGTACCTATCTTATTATTATAGAAAATAGGAAAGCTACACATAGGAATGCACACACACACACACACACACACACACACACACCTTGCACGGTTAGACATAATAAGCCCACACACACACACACACACACACACACACACACACACACACACACACCTTGCACGGTTAGACATAATAAGCACACACACACACACACACACACACACGCGCGCGCACGCGCGCGCACGCACGCACACACCTTGCACGGTTTAACATAATAAGCACGCACACACACACACACACACACACACACACAAACACGCACACACACACACACACACACACACACACACACACACACACACACACGCGCGCACACACCCACGCACACACACACGCATGCACGCACGCACACGCACACATACACACACGCACGCACTCACGCACGCGCGCACGCGCACACACGCTCGCGCGCACGCACGCACAGAGACAGAGAGAGAAGCATTTGCCTGAAGACATGTCTAAGACAGCGTCTTTGGTAAACATAACACCAAAGAAGCTCTGTGACGAGCGCCGAGGGGTTTTTTTACTCAATGGGCTTTAATGACCTTAACGATATTACCGGCATTTGACAACACGAGCTTTTATTTATTAATTTTCTCATTTATTTTATTTATCCCTTTTAAACCCTTTTTTAATCATTATACTCGTAACTTCTATATAACTGTATTCATTTTATTCTCATCCCCTTAAATATTTTCTTTATTAATTACATTTTTTTAAATGTATTTATTTATTTATCTTTGTATTATTTACTACCGTATTATTTACCCTTGTAGTTTTAGTCAACGTCTTCTACCACAGTTTGTGAAATTATTCGACCTAGATATCCTATCTTCGTAAGGCCAGAATCTCCAGACACCTCTTGAGAAAAGTAATTCTAGAATTATATATAAAAACCAATTAGCCTTTGGCTTAGTGGTTTTTTAAACAAGTCTAAGCTCTTGAAATTTGTTTTCAAGTGTTTTATCTTGAACTTTTTTCAGAAATACCAAGGGAAACCTATATTATTGTTTATTATTGGAAAGTAACTAAAAGAGATAATTGGAGAAAAACGATTGTTTTATTTTTAAAACAAACCTTTGGGTTAGCACTTTTGCTACGTTACAGGATTTTGTTTTCTACATGACTTGGTTATTATTGAATAATAAACAACGTTTTTTAAGTTGTTCAACAATAATCAGTTGTTAATTATTTTGACCCTTATTATTTTTAGATTTTTATTATTTTTAATGGAACCTTTTTTGAGTATTATTTTACATTAAAAACATTATTCATTTTTACTTACTGTATATATTACTCAAAAGATTTCTTTCGCCATTTTAAAAAATTTCGTGTCATGAAAGTAATGTAAATTTTTTCCATCACTATGAAATATATGCAATCTAAATTGTTTAGATTTGAGAAAATTTAATAAGTTTAAGACACTCAAATAAAAAAATAAAACTCTAAGATTTCCAAATGACGATCCTAATACATTGAAATAAAGGCAGTTTTAAACAATCTTCTTTACTAAATCCCTCTTGAATACACAAATGTCTGAGACCCTTTTAGTTGACTTTTATTTTAATTAGTTATACCAAACGTTCTTGTGCTTTACTCTATTTTGACACGATTCTATACATCAACCTTTTATTTAATTTACTTCTTAAACGTACTAACACGTGTTCATCGATTGAGTCCTCGTCTTGACTGTCTAACACCGTCCTCCTTGTAACAGTCGTTTGATTATTAACCGTTCTTATCTTTCGTTGATTTAGCCAATCATGATAACCCTCCTTTCGCCATTTCGATCCCTTTGTTGCCTTTATTATCGTTTACCCAATGCTGGATACTTTAACAAATTTCTCCACCATCAGATTCTGGTGCTCAATTTTTCTAGAAACTCTCAAACTGCCGTTTCCCGGCTTTATCATAGTTTTTGTAGTACCCGTGGTTCATAGTTATTCTGATCAGCGAGTTTAGAGGCGAACCATTGGTTGATCATTTAGATTACGCAGAGGGCACCACGAGCAGGGGATCAACATCACCCCCACCGGAATGCCCTCTCTGTGGACACGATACGATGGATGCGGATCATCTGCCAAAATGCAATGCACTCGACCATTCCGGAGAGGATAATGACCCACTTGTTCGTCTTTACTGGTCATCGCGTCACCAAATGCCTCTACAGCCAAGGGTGGGCGTAGGCTAGTAAGCAAGTATGTAGTACCCGTCGATATATCTGTATTTATTAGGACTAGACTCCATAAATTTCTTGACGCTCCTTAGGCATATACTTAATTTTTGGAAATGTGTACACCAACGGTTTGACTAAAGACTTGCAATACTACCTACCTAGAGTCTGCTATGAAAGTGCTGCGAACTCCCTTATAATCCCGTATCAATCAACTCGTTACGATGGAAGTTGTGGGGTTTCGAGTAAGGCTCCGAATGGACCATTGCTGAGGTCGTTAATATGTTTTCCTAATTTATTTATTTATTTTTAAATTTATGTTTATTTTTACACTCCTTGACCTGGGAAATGTGTTCGTCAAAATGAAAACTCATTTTATTTATTAGCAAAAATATCAGTGAAATTGTACTATTATTGCTAGAAGATTAATCAATAAATGAAAATTATACCAAACGCAAAATAATTTTAATAAAAAATCAACTTTATAGATTAATTTATGTATATATAATATAATTATAACTTATAATATATATATAATTTAACATTAAAAGAGACCATGATCAATTCTGTTGATTTCTTTTAAAACTTGTATCATTTTTCTTTATTTTTTATTCTCCTAACAACGAATCTGGAATTTTATCCATAATCTTACGAATAAGTTTTTTATTTTAAATTACACAATAGTTTACCAATTGCCAGGCCAAGCGATCTTAGGAGGTTGACTCGGGATTATTAAGGTTGCAGTCAAAGATTGAAGCGCTTTACCGAAACTTTACAGACTGTAAATGCTTGCAGACAACTGATTAGTCACTGTCTTCAAATATTCTTCATTCTTCAGACGTTAATATTCCCTAATTTTCATTAGTTATGTTATATTGTTATTGAAATTTAACCATAAATAAATCAAGATAATAACAATCCAGCGCGCTCTGCACTGGTATATTCGGAACCTCACTCGAAACTCCACAACTACAAACGTAACTCAAGTGGTGCGATGTAACAGAACAATTGTTACACTGCAACTAAAGCTTGATACTATAAGAGGATAAGTAATGGAAACCGTTGCATGGCGTAGTTTCACCAACATCTCTAGAACTACTTGTCTCAATAGCCGTTAAAACTTACAAGTTGCAAACTTGAATGTTGCAAGACCACAGGGTAAGTTTCCCTAGTGAGTTAAATCTTTAAACAGGTTATAAACAGGAAATATTTAGACTGGCGAAGTTGTTTAAGGTAGTCATGTGAGTCTGGTAGTTAGCTAAGTTTAGGCTCTTTATGCCCATTTATGTTTTCTAAAATAACGAGGGAGCTTTATTGAAAAGGGCTAACTTAGGTCATTTTCCATAAGGTTTTTGTTGGAGAATTTCAAACAAAATACTTCTCAGAAGAACGTTCAACTTAGCCTTGTTATTTTTTTATGTTGCATAACCATTTAGTAATTATTATTTTTGTAAAAGTCTGATTTTAACTAAATTTTTGACTAAATTTAATAATACTTAACCAAGTGAAAACGCAATTGCTTACTAATACATAT
>JBAIZL010000005.1:194922418-195107418 GCA_036971475.1 Prosapia bicincta
TGATAATGTAGCTTTAAGTCAATCTTTTATTGTTGATGGTAAAATGCTGTATCCATTACCATAACAGTGAATGTGTAAATTGTTAAAGTACCACTTATTTTTATCTAAACAAGGATGACCAGTTTTAAGGAAATGGATCCTATATTATCAACTGGAACTTTCAGAATATATGTTGAAGTGTAAACTAGTACTGAAAGTTGAAAATATAAACAAATAATAGTCATTAATTTATTATTTAGATGCAATCATATTATTGTTAAAAATGTTTTTTTATAACAATATTTCTCATTTTGTATGTATGTTACCAATTATTATTAAATTGATTTCTTACCTTGTATTTTTATCTTGTACTGGAAAAATTGTTGACGATATTTCATTTTTACCAAATGACTTTATTCTTCATTCATTAATTTTAGAAATTATAAAATATCTTGTTATTTGGCATTGAAAAAACAGCTAATACAGAAAAAAGTCATTCACTGTAAGAGATATTTTATTCATGAAACAAAAACGGACAAAACAAAAAAATTTATGAATATTTTTTAAAGTTTTACTAAAGTTAAATTAATTAATTTTAAAAAATAACAAAAGTAGATCCACACTAATGTAAAAAAAGTTTTGATGCAAAAAATTGTTGTGTGAACTAGATAGCTCGGATCGCGAATAATCTAATAGTATTTACGATATCATCCAGTTCGCAGAACTGTTAGTGACTTTGATTCTCATTGGCAAAGCTTTAATCTCATTGGTAAAATCTTTGGTTCTCAGTGGATGCTGTTTTAAGACCAAGTGTCTAAAATAAGAATTGATTAAATGGTTTTATTTGACTGCATATGGTGTGAATTTGTTGTTTTGGTATGGATTTTTTTTAGATTTCATTACTAAAATTTATTTTTCTCTTCATTAAGGTTTGGAGAATTTTCCTCGGTCAATACTTTATAATAATTGTACCGACTTTGATTTTTTACATTTCAACATATGTTACTCAAAAATACATTTAAACATAAAGAAAAGCTACTAAACTGGTCAGCAATTCATCAACTGTTACAAACTCATTGTCAACAAAAGATTTTTTGTAGTTTTCTAGGAATTGTTAAAATTAGACATGTTTTAGCACCATATTGACCAAGATCTTTTCATCTCTAGTATTTATGTTGTCAGGTCTCAGAACCCAAAGTAAACATTTATACTAAAGTGTCATTATTAGATGAAGTAATTCAAATTCTACAACATTCCTTCACAAATAACATTTTTTTTTTTTTTTTGAAAAAATCAGTAAGGTTATCATTGCCTTAACGAATTATTATAACCTAAATATTAAATCTAGACTATTACTACAAAATTAAAGCTAAATACTTTTTACTACGATTTATCACTTCAGTTTCAGTCATATCTGTCTGTCTGGCCGGGTGGAATTTTGCAATCAAGTTAAACTAACTTCCTGATGGGCAGGATACCTAAAATTTTAAACATAAGTCAGAATTATTGACAATGCAATAATCCCTCGGCTTCTTGACTCCACATTTGTTTAAACAAATCGAATTTTGGTAAAGAGCTAGAGACTTGGAATTTTTTCAAATATATGCTAAAACTAAATAATAATCTGATATTCCTTGTCCACAAGATTGTTTAAACAATATTAGTTTAAAGAAATTAAATTTGATTGACAAGCTACAGACTTGAAATTTACTTACATGTCAGGACTGTATGACAATGCAACATCCATTCGCTTTAGATTTGTTTAAACAAATACATTTGCTTGTTGTAGTAATATTTTAAGTTTAGTAATTTTTAATATCTAGGTTGTAATAATTTCAGGGTGTCTAGTGACAGGGAAAACCTGGAAAAGTCAGGGAATTTTAAGATTCTGGAAAATTCAGGGAAAATTTTAAAAAATCGGGAAAATATTTATTTTGATTAGAAACAAAACTAGTGGCCATTGCTATCGAATATTTGGTATTGTAAGTCAGCGGTTTAGGGGCAGGGCAGTCAGGAAATAACACTTCTTTATTTAGATGCCCATTATTTATTTGATAAGCCCAATGCTATGACTTCAGGACTTATGTCAATAAATATTAAACGTGTCGAGTTGGTACAGCTGGGAGGTTTTAGCCTGGACCGTGGCCTTGGGGTGCACAGTGGTTCTGTTATCATATGGACAGGTGGGGATAACAGATAACTCAGTCTGTTTCTGACCACACAGAACGCTGTGTAAACATTCGTAGCCAGCTATTTGTCTAGACTCGTGATAGTATGTGTTTTGTTTGACGGTGATTATTTGTACACTGTTTATTTCAACATGGAAGGTTCCAGTTTTCATTGCCGTAGCGGGCAAGCGCGTCATGCAGATGTTATTACCTCCCCTCCTTCCTTAGGATAAATATAAACTAAAAGATAAAGTGACTGAAGCAGAGATTTATATGGTGCGTGAATTTAGTAATGCAACACTTCTTTACGCAATGCAGAAGGTAGTGTGTGCCTCTTTCTAAGGATGTTCCCTGATGGCAAAATTGCACAGAACATGAGATTGGGGAAAGATAAAATTTCCTATAGTGTTGTAATCGGTTTATCAAATTATATTAAAGACCTGTTACTGACATCATTAAATTCAAATTCTAACTATGTAATTGGCTTTGATGAAAGTTTAAACAAAATATCACAAAGAGCCCAAATGGATTTGAGTGTTAGGTATTGGGATGCAGAGACGGATGAAGTGAAAGCTCGATATTTTGGTTCTGTGTTCCTTACAGACACATTCGCTCTTAAAAGTCTGGATTTATCCAAGATCCTTCAGATATCAAAGGATGGGCCCAATGTAAACTGGGCTTTCTATAGACATCTAAAAGAGGAAAAGTCAGGGAAAACTCAGGGAATTTCTTCAAGCTATTTTACTAGACACCCTGAATTTGTAAAGACAATAATAATCTTACTGGTTTTTCACACACCAAAAAAATGTCAGTGAGAATGGTCATGTTAATCACTTATCTAAGTATAAAAATTACCTTTTTTATAGATCTCTTGATACATTTTTTTACTGACAATATAATTGTTGAAAATAATTGTTTGGATTGGACAAGAGAAAGAAAACTATGCAAAGATAAGCTGCACAGCATCTGCTGAGATAAAAGTTGTAGCCATTTAGTGTATGGCAGGAGTTATACAAGTTTTACAAAAATTTAGAACTTTGTTGAGTAATATTTATATTGTTATTGATTAGAGAGTATATAATAATTTGTTGAGTAAAATCTGCGTAACACTCACATCAACCTGAACACATCCTAATACTGTAAAAAAATGTTTTTCAAGCATTTTGATAAGAATTTATGTTATGATAGCTGCTAAAAATGTGTTTTTTTCTTTGCTATAAAAAATTACCTAAATCTTATCCAAAATAATCTCTTTGCTATAGGAAATTTCCTTAATTTCATCAAAGTTGTCAAGTAAAAACACGTTTTCCAGATTATGATCATTATATTTTTACTTACTGGGTACTGAAAATGTTAATTACTGCATAAACTATATGGTTGAAGATAGAGAACAGTCTATATGGTAATATGTTTTATTTATAGAGTAGTTGAAATTGCTTGTTTTTTTATTATAAAATGAACCAATAACTTTATTATTAAGGTTTGTTACTTCTAATATTCTCTCGCTTTAGGAATAGAACACATAAACAAAGAATTAAGGACCGGCTTGATCTTGGCTCATATTATTCCTTAAAAAGGTTTTATTCTTCTCAATGTTCTGAACATCTTTCAGACTGCTTTTGCAACTGGTGTGGTACAACAATTTTCAGAACATATGTTTTGGAAAATGAATCTTGAAAGAAAAGTTTAGTCAAAACACTGAAAAGCTCATTTAAAGAAGCCATTTTCTTAAAGATATCATTTTGATAAATTGGGAATTTAACTAATTAATATTTTTTTTAAATTTAAAGGGAAGTGTTGACTAGTGATGTGAAATATTTATTGGGGAGAAGAAACATTTTTCAATAATTTAAAAACTGCAACATTCTTTTAAATCGATCATTCACACGATTCATAGTTACATCACACACTTATTTTGCAGAAGCATTAAAATTCTGGTTACATGGCTTGTTTAGGAGAAGGGAACACATATTTTCACTTGCTGAAGTAGTTTCATATTTTTCTATGTTGTTTGTATGTTATTGTCAGTAGATTTGAAGTGTTTGTATGCATCTGACATCAGTAACTCTTAGCTTTCTGTATTTAGATAGTGTTGTACAAAATATCAATGTGTTTCATTACATAAATAAAGAAAACATTTATAAACTCTTCATTTTGAAGTAAAGTTTTTGGTCTAAAAGCATCCTTTGCAGTAACATCATCCTAACTGTCCTAATTTTATATTGTCCCAAAATATTACGATTAATTTGCTTTATAAATCTAACAATGCTAACAAGTCATATCTGGAAGTTACAATGTGTTTGAAAAGCCATCAATAATCTTTTATTTTACATTGAACGCAGTACATCATTTCATTTCGCGTATGAGAAAAATAAACATAACCTACTTATAGATAAAGTCTAAGAAATAACCTAACAAATTTTATGTTTTTCAGGGAAATATTTTTAAAAAATAAATTAATTTGATGAGCATAACAGTGTACATATTTAGTATTAAAAATTTTATATCTTAAAGTTTGAACACCTCCCTTGAGGTCACTCATTACAGCTGTAATATCATATGACTTAGAACAGCTTTTATAATTTTTGAAAGTCCATTAGCTGTGTGGTCGTCAATATCTAAAAAGATACAAATCTCTCTACTGGTTTACAATCTTTGATAAAATGCAAAACTTCCTCACACTGTATCTATCAGTTGTTTCCGCAGCCTGAACAGAAACAAAATCTGCATTATTTACACGAATTATTAGATCATTCATATACAAATTATTCATAGATTCCAAAAGTTCACTTTGTATTATATGAGGTAAGAATTTGAAGGTTGAGGAACTCAATTTCCAGTATAATATTCAGATCGCCTATCATTGATGAAAATAAGAGCTTACCATGATTGAATGAAGATTCTGTCTTGGTATGGGCCTTTAAAGAAAGTTTATAAACACCACAAAACTTTAACTCCTCTTTTACCCTACTAAGAATGTGTCAGTTTTTTATATTGTTAATTATGTTTTTGGGCTATTATTGAGAACAAATATAAGAAGTTGGGATGCTTAATTGAAAATTCTGTCTTGGTATGACCCTTTTAAGGAAATTCATAAAACACCACAAAACTTTAACCCACCTATTACCTACCAAGAGTTTGTTAGTTTTTGATACTGTTATGCTTTTTGGGCATAAAACATTGATTCCTAAACCAGCATCAATTTGGGTAGAAATATTTATTGTTTTTAAAGTTTTATATTTCAAATACTCTGGACTCAAGTAGTAAGGCGTTCTCTATCACTATTTAATTGTGCATGCATGTTGTATTGACATCACTTATTGACAACCACAAAAGAACCTTTCACTTGAAATATGTAAGATTCTTTCTTCCTTAATTAATCAAGTTCCTTTTTAATCTTATAATTGGCAGGATTTGTCTTATTGGGGAAGTTCTCTCTGTGTGAAACTTATTAATGATAACTTTACCACACTAACTGTTGACAACTCGTGCAGGGATCTTTCACTAGTGTGATTTTGGTTCGTAGATATAAATTATTAATTAATTTTAATATATGATTCATATTTATGAACTTTGCTTATTAATTATTCTAGATATATTGTATTAGGGACAGTAAATATTCAACATAAAATTAGAAAATTTTCAAACTTAATATCCTTGCAAATTCTGATCATATCATAACTTCCTTACAGGCATAGGCAAGAATTCCCTCACTGACACTACATGTACTGGTAATCTGAAAAAAAAAACACTTTTGTTTAGACAGAAACATGCACTCTTTTTAAAGTAACAAAGAAAGTTTATTATAAATATATAAAAATGTCCTTCTTTGTTACTTTAAAGAAACAAGGACTTTGTTACCAAGAAAGGATTGTATCACATAGTCCTCGTCCTTCTACTTTGGTATATTATTCATCAATTTTGTTCCATCCAAATAAAGTAAAAATCATTTGATTTCTACATTTATTTCTTCTTGTTCATACTCTTAAATCAACTCTTGAATTTTCTAGTCCATTAGTGAATCTTAATTAATCACTTTAACATTAGTTATGACTATCGGAACTTTAAATTTGTAAAAACTTACTGAGACAGAACGTTTTTGTTCGCAATGTGGCTATCTTCATCAGTGTCTTCTGCTTGGAGATGATGGGTTAAGCAGTGATGGTTTTAAAGCCAGGTTTTCCATAGTATCAAAGAGTATGTGTGATTTGTATTGGATTTGTACTCTTTAATAGTATCGAAAACCTGCCTTTAAAACCGTCACTGCCTAACCCAATATCTCCAAGCAAAAGACACTGGTGAAGATCGCCACATAGCGATCAAAAACGTTCTGTCTCAGTAAGTTTTTACAAAATTTAAAGTTCGGATAGTCATAAACTAATCTTAAATCAAGTTGAGAATATATTGCTCATCAATATTATAGACCATGTTTAAAAATAAAATTCAATAACTAGTACACACATTTACCATAAAACAAAACTGACACTAGCAAACAAATAAAATTTAGACTATAAAGAAAATACTTGAACACACAGTTACATGTGTAGTTGAGGAATCGACGCTAAAATAAAAACAAATACTGTTCTTAACCAACTGACATCTCAAGAACAACTAAGTGTACCAGGTTGGTAGAGGTAAGATATCAGGAATAGTTCACTCACTGGCAACTCATAAAAGGAAAACAAACAAAAAATGACAGGGAATTGTAGCCAAGTGTTATGAAATTATTGCCCCATGTTACATCTCTATACAATAACATTAAAATATGGGCACAAACAATTCACCTATGATATATTTCTGATTATAAAAAAACCGCCTTCTAGCCTTATCTAAAGCCTTCAGAGCTGCCTGACTGTCCAAGCAAATTCAGATGGTCTTGCTCCTCTTGCCAGACCCTATTATTTTCTCAGTACATAGTTTGATCGTGAGCACCTCCCCCTGGAAAACTGAGTTGTAGTCTTCCAGGCAATGACAAAATCTGTCTTGATGTCTCGGTCCACTAAATCCTGCTCCCACTCCTTCCTTCATCTTGGACCCATCCGTGAACCAGATTTCACCATGTTTGCGTGTACACTTCGCCCATGCCTCTCTTGCAGGAATATGGATTTTGTAATTACCTTTTAAGAGACAGTATCTTATCCTGAGGTTCTATCCAGATCTCATTCAGTGAATCCCCAAATAGCTGTTTATACGTTGGCTACTTGTCTTCCACTGCCCGGTAAAACTTAGCCGGTATGCAGTTTTCATTGCCTCCATCCTAATTTGAAGACTCAAGGATGGAAAACCCAACATAACCCTCATGGCCGCACATGGAGGGCTTTTCCTTGTAGCTGTTATGCCTCTAAGGAAGAGCCCCTGCACGCGGTCCAGCACTCTTTCTGTGCCTTGTCCCACCAGACAATTGAAGCAAAGACCAACCTCGGCCCCACAATGGCGGAATAAATCCAGTTTATCTGACATGGACCCAAACCCCAACTCGTGCCTATTGCTCCTCTGCATTGCCAGATAGTAGCTATGGCTTTTTTGCACCTATTCTCCAAGTGCTCACGCCAGAGTTGCTTCCTATCCAGAATAACTCCCAGATATTTAGCCTTTAGGTCAGGTAAACAGACTGTATCTGCATCACTGTCTCAAACCTCTTCATCTACTTCCTTTTCTAAAATGTCTTCTTCGACATCTTCTGATTCCAACTGTTATTCAAATATTTCTGCATCACTCATTCCAGCCATATCTAGAAAAAAAAAACTTTTGTTGGAATAACTTGTGTCTTTGCAGTACATTAGAGTTTTGAAACAAATGTAACTCTTCATACATTTGAAGGAACACTTTTTTTTACTTATATACCTTTAATCGGTATTGATGTAATCGTTCCCAATAACTATGCATGTAAATAATGTATTAATGGTACCGATGCATAAAAGAAATATTAGTAGAATTACATTTACCTGTGAAACTTAAGAAAATAGATGACAGTCAATTAAGCACTGGCTTCGAGAATCACTGCTGTATGGCTTTATCAGTGGTACCACAACAAAAAGTGGAGACAAAATATTTCCCGAGTATGAGTAAAAATCATGCAGGATACCTTTCTAGGGTGAATAAAGTTATATTTTGTATAACCAAACCTATCCTATGAATTAGTATAACATAATTTATGCTGAGGAAAAACAGGTCGCAGCTTTAAACAAAGAGTCGAGGAACACAAACATAACACCAACTCAGCATTTTACAATCACATGAAAGAAACAAGACATAAATACAGACATTTACCATAACCTAGAAATCCTACACATCAACAAAAAAGGACCACATCCCAGCACACTAGAACAATATGACATTTACAGACACAGAAAGTACAAACATATTAAACGAAAAAACACAATACAAATCACACATACTCTTTGTTACTATTGAAAACTTGCCTTTAAAACAGTCATCTCTTGACTCGACATCTCCAAGCAGAAGACACTGAAGAAGATCGCCACATAGCGATCGAAAACGTTCTGTCTCAGTAAGTTTTCACAAATTTACAAAATTTAAAGTTGGAATAGTCAAAAACTATTGTTAAAGTAATTAATTTTTTTGTTATTTAAAATCTATGTGATAGACAAATCAGGGTAGTGCAATCTTTGTCAAATAATGCCATCGCACTATTAGTTTTTCACTAAAAACAATTGAACATATATTGGTAAATCATAAGTAATTATTAACAAACTGAGCGAAAACTTTTAACTTATTTCCCGGCGCGTTTTAAAACAATCGTTTGATAAACGAAACCAACCTGCTACTTACGATTGATTTACTTAGTGAATCCAAGATGCTTACAAAATTTATATATTAGTAAGTTACACTTCCTTATAGTAGCACTTATTTTTTTGATTATTGAAGGGAGCCGTTTCGGGAGATGTGTTAAATTTTCAAGTCAGACAGTAACTCAATTTATCATTTTTAATTAAAGTGTGAATTGACAACCTTGTGAATGAGACATCCCCCTTAACCCCGTTTTCAATAATCAAAAATGTAATTGCTACTGTAGGTAAGTGTAACATACCTGCTAATATATGTTCCAGTATTTTTGCAGTACAATTTTTGCCTAAACACTTAGTGTAAAACAATAGCTGGCGTTCACACCTGTAACCGTAAAATATCGGTATGAAAAATTTTATTTTTTATAGGGCGTAGTAATGGGGAATCATGAATGAGTTTTGCAAATGGGTTATCAAATTTGTAGTTTGACTCTGATGTCAAAACCCTTTTTTTGTTCTTTAACTCGGGTCTGGGTAATCAAACCCTCATACTAGTCAGTCTCTAACGACCTCACATTCTTGTGTAGAGGTTTACCTATATTATTTCCAACGGCATTGGACCAGATTCATCCATCCCCTAAAACTACATACAATTTATTGATTTAATGATTCTTAAAATTAAGAAATTTATTTCATATCTGTTGTTTTCATCTTCACATGAGCTACTAGTTAAGTAGGGTGTAGTTTGAAGTGTCTGTATAGTTCATATTTCATACACAACCGAACAATACGAAATATACAGACATTTCTAATTGCACCCTACACACGTTCTCAATACACAATTACATTACTATTCACATACACATTTTTGACATCATAACTCCTAATACTCACAAAATACACCCACACCACCATAATATCTCACCCGACCCTAATACTTTAACTTACGAAAACCTTGAGATCAGTTACGGCCCGAGTTGGCAATGGGACACATCTCACGAAACGGCCGTCCTCAACAAATATAAGTAAGTGGTACTATAGGCAAGTTTGTAAATATTTACAAGTGTTTAGTGAAATTTATTTCGTGGGCTGTACATTTTGTTTGTTTATTTTAACGGGACTTTATTGGTTGTGTTACTCAAGTATTTAAACTATAACATTGTAAAAATAACGTATTTAAGGTACTAAATGTTGAATTTTTATGACTAATGCTGTGTTCATGCAACCAAATTATTTTATAAGAGAAAATATTCTAATTTTATATTACGTTTTATATGAGTTTATCCATCAGGGAATATTTTTGTGGGGTTATTTTTAAAAACAAAAATGTTTTGGTTTTAGTTGTTACGGTTTATATGTTTATCCCTCATGAAATTGTTTTCATGGGCGTATTTTTAAAGATATGTTAACTAGTAGATGTTTGTAGTTTTCTTTTACGATAATACGTATGAACTATTACGTTCCGAAAGTAATCTGTGAGGAATTAAAGTTTAGATGTGTATTGGAATTTCCACAAATATTTAAATTGTTAACCAGTATTTTGTAAAAATTCCCCATACAATAAACTGTAGTATTAGATGTTTTACGAAATGTCTTGTAAATATAGTATTTTTCCAAGTTAAATCTCTTAAAATTTAATTTGATAATCATGGCTTGATATTAATTTATAACAATATTTTTTTTTAATATTAAAACTTCATTATATAACTACTCCCATGCACTTATTATTTATCTCTGAAGTCAACTTTTGCCATTTATCCCTGGTTAAAAAATTGACGTTTACCCGAAACCATAACAATAAATACAGCTGTGGCCTGATCTGTAAGCTCGTATGGTCAGAAGTCAAAATTTTAGGGATTTAAAAATTTTATATCGGGGTTTTCCATAATTGTTCAGTGTCAGAGTTTATACATATTTTATAAATTAATATACATTTA
Organism: Prosapia bicincta; assembly: GCA_036971475.1. NCBI lineage: Eukaryota > Metazoa > Arthropoda > Insecta > Hemiptera > Cercopidae > Prosapia > Prosapia bicincta. The sequence continues at coordinate 194,933,249 of JBAIZL010000005.1, forward strand.
CGATCTTGAAATATAATAAAACCTTTTTGTTTTGGCTTTAGAAAGAATATCGTAGTGACGGAATGTTGCTGACCTAGGCCTATTTTCAAATTGTGAGTAAAATGCTATTTTATTACCTGTTATTGAAACATAATCACATGCGTTTAGTTATGATATATTACAGATATTTATATTCTTGAATTTTGTAGAATAGTAGTAGATATTTATAATTATAATATAGCTATTGTTTTATGGGGCTCTTGTAATTCTGTACAAATTTTAAATTTTAGGTTAGTTGTTTTCAATACTATTTCTAATGAATTTTCCTATGAAATATAATTAAATTAATTTATTTATATACAGAGAGGTTTTAGAGAGCTATTACATTAAGCTAATACGTTTTATAATATTAAATCGCTCTTTTTTGAAAGTATAGATCAAAGTTTATTCTAAGTTGAACATTTTTAACATTAGTATTAAATTAACTTATATATACATATCTGCATGCCTAAAACTTGAATATGTATTACACACATTTGCTCATAAATAGTATAAAACAGTTTTCACTTAAGGCTAATTTACATGAGCTTAGTAATTAATTGGTTACTTTGTAGAAATAACCATTGCCATATCAGCAATATCTCCATGCATTAGGGAAATTGCTCATACCCTAATTCATTTCTTTAAATAATTAGATGAAGTGCTATTTGAAGCTTATAAAGTTTTATTCATACACTAAAAATATTGTTTAAAATTACTTTTATGTGAAAGCTCAATTTATAATCGCGTCATTTGAAGTTTTCTGCTCAAATAAACAATCGATCAATCTAAGAACTATGTTCTAAACAAAAATATTTACATTGCTGAGCTCTTGGTACCAATATCTAATCAGTCCTACTAAGCAAATGAAGCACTTACTAAGATTTTATAATACTTAGTTATCAAGGGACTCGGTAAAAACAGCAAGAGACTATGTTACAATATTATGTAATCATAAATTTGTTTCAACGTTAGAAGATGTGCTCACAGAGACTCAGCTGAGTTGAAATTATTTACAGTCTAAGAAATATTCAATGAGACCTAGAAAGGCTACTTGAATAAATATACCAGGGCTAAAATGATTAGAATCTCTCCTTATTAGACTTAAAGTACATTTTCGTTTATATCTGCTTTGATACTGTTTATGTCCTAAATCTATATTATTTTGTTGTATATATATATATATATATATTCAGTTGTTTTAAAATAAATATTTTTTTACTTCAATATATGGCATAAATATCATTTAGACTACTTTAAATATGTTGTATTTTTAGAGTATCTTTCAGAAGGTTTGACTAAAGTCAGTTAAGGCTTTGATGGGTTTTTGTCGTTTTTCACACGATAATTTAAAAGTTCACCCGGTTGGAGTTAATGGATTAACTTTGCATAGAACATGTATCACAGGAATCTAAAAAATATATAGTATTTGATTACATCTTCACTTGAACTACTAGTTTTTAATTAAAAACACTAACATTTGTTGATTTCATCTTCGCGTGAGCTACTAAGTGTTTAGTAATCACTAAACACTTTTAAATGTTTTAAACTTGCCTATAGTACAACTTACTTTGCTTGTTGAGGACGGCCGTTTCGGGAAATGTGTCCCTTTGTCAACTCAGACCGTAACTGATCTCAAGGTTTACGTAGGTTAGGGTGGGGGTGGGATATTTTGGTGGTGTGGGTGTATTCAAACTACACCCCAAACACATCCTCAATATACAATTACATTACAACTTACACGCACTTTTTGACATCATAACTCCCAATACACACAAAATACACCCACACCACCAAAATATCCCACCCCCACCCTAACCTAAGTAAACCTTGAGATCAATTACAGTCTGAGTTGACAAAGGGACACATCTCCCGAAACGGCTGTCCTCAACAAGCAAAGTAAGTGCTAGTATAGGCAAGTTTAAAACATTTAAAAGTGTTTAGTAAAAACACTAATGTATTATAACACTTATACACATATAGTAGCACTTATTTTTTTGTAATTATTGAGGACGGCCATTTTGGGAGATGCGTCCTATTGTTTACTCATACCATAAATGACCTCTTTGTTGTTTCAGGTTAGGGTAGGGTCAGGGTTAGTTAAAAATCTCAGTATTAGGTGTATTTTTGAAGAGCATTAGGGGCTATAATGTTAAATGTGTATGTAAGTTATATGTAATTGGGTGTTGAGTATGTGTGTTGGGTGTAGTTTGAAATGTTCGTATATTTAATATAGTTCGGTTGTGTATTGTTGGTTATTTTGTTTTGTTTTCGACAAATTTGTAGGTTGGTTGTTATGTTTGTGTAGTTACTGATTGTGGATCTAAAACATTCAGGAAAGTTTGATTGGGTGTTTTTTTGGTTTTTGAGTGCTTTTATGTGTTCTTGGTAATGTGTGTAAAATGACCTTCCTGTTTTGCCAGTATAAAAATTGAGGTAAGATCTGCAAGTAAAAACTGCACATCGAAGAAAACCTCATTTTACATAACGATAATTACTCAGACAACATATACTGATAGCTAACGATATTATCACATTTTACTAAGGTAATAAACGCCAAACATACATTACAAATGCTGAGACGTGAGGTAACATTCTGTTACGAATGTTAAAAATTGAATGCTGTGACAATCAAGTAACATTACATTAATTATGAAAATATATTCAGAAACGATGTGACGAAAGAAATTAAAACCATGGCGCATAGCGAAGTTTTTCATTTGACCTGTTGATCGAAAGTACGTCGAATAACAAGATGATGCAACAGCAGCCAAATGTCTACTCTTCTAAAGGTGAAGGGATATTTCATTAACTTGGCGTTAAAGAAATGAGTTCAACGAAACAAGCAAACCGCCATTACATCTTTTTTTAACCAAAAGTGACAATTAATGTACTTATGTATGTGCAGTACAGTAATAAGCAACGGTACATAGAGCAATGTAATTAAACTGTACGTACAGTTCTATATTGCTATTAAAATATAATTACAATCTTCAATAAGTGTAACTTTTCCATTTAGAACCACCATACACGTACTTCTAATAGGAATGGTTGTGATTATGTAGTACAGATGTGCATCATTACATAACCCCTCCCATATCCAGATTTTTTTGTTATTCGGATCTTTTCGCCACATTGATCCGGATATGAGAGGTTTTACTCTATATCTAGAGGTATATCTAGTCTTGATATAAAATGACCTCTTTCGTCATATGACATCTGTGATAGATGTTGATATATTGGTTGCTTTGTAGGCTTTCTTTTCAAATATGCAATGGCAGCATTACTTCTGAATTCAGGGACATCCATGATAGAGCGAGAGTCATTCCTGTGTACAATCCAGCTATTTACTATTTGCCAAGTCAAGCATTTGTGTAAATAAACACCAGTGCCACTTTTTACCATGAATAGAAAAGTTGTACTTCTCAACTAGCCATTAATGGTGTTCAACTCCATTATGTATTTGTTGTAGAATTTTATAACATTTGTTTGTGGAACAGACACCTTCTGCCTTGATGTCCTGCTCCATTGTGATGCATGATGCAGGGGATAAGCAGAGTCATATTTGTCCCAACTGTGACACACTTGTTGTCATACCACTGCACAAACAGAAATCTACTTTCTAAATAAAAATTTAGCCTTGATTCTTTGGACAAATCCTTGGATTGTTTCAAAAGACACAAATGATTCTGTCTCAAAGTACCAGTAGCTCTAAAACCAATATTTCTCAAATGAAGAATCAAATCTGTGCTAGTAAAGAGATTGCCGAAATTTACAATGTGCCTTTTGGACTAAAACTAAACCATCAACACGAGACCCTAAAACAAAATCTTCTCTTTCATTTTGAACTACTTCCTTACCACAGTATAAATTGAAGTTGGAACAGTATCCACTTGACAGAACCACGGCTGATTCCCCAAGAAATTATATGGCTGGTTTACTTGAAATCCAAATAGGCTTTGTTTTCCAAGTATCACTCAAAGAAAGGCCTGACCCAACGAATCATCAAACACATAGCACAAACTCTAAGAACCAATGAGTCATCAAACAAACATTTCAAACTACACCCAACACCCAATTACATTTTAACTCACTTTTAAATATTATATTCCACCAAATTCTTTAAAAATACACTGAATGTCCCTATCCTAATATCTAATAGCATACCCCCAACCTAACCAAAAACTACCAAGAGGTCAGTAACTATGATGTCCTTTACCACTGTCATATTAAAAGTATTTGGTAGGTCTACTGCGAACGAATGTCTCCTTTCTTGGTAGAACATTCCTCCACCCCTCTGTACTCACACTTTTGTGTTTGTAGAATTTGTTAGAGTCACCATTTTATCTTCAGTTAACCTTTCAAAGGGCACATGCGGAGTTTTTCTCCGCACATATCATTAATTGTTAAGAAAACGTCTTTCCAGTTGTTAGATATTTATTTCCAGCTCGTTACTCCACAGCCTGCATTCTAGGAAACGGTCCAACCTATTTTTGTTAATTTTTTCCAAGTAGCGTTAGTGTGAATTTAATCTTTGTCAATCACGGTCACATTGCGGAGGTTTTGGCCGCAAGTGCCCTTTCGGGTAACTTACTTGTGCGGAGTTCTTTCTGCACGGCTATTTACATTACAAAAAGACTTTTTGGAATTAAATCATTAGTGTTTTTGTTATTATTATTTTACTGTTGTATGTTTTTTTAGTATCTAAGTTTCACATTTTACTTGTGTTTCATTTGAAGAGGAAAGAATTCGTAAAGTGCTGGGTAGTGTCGAAAAAGAGAAAATTCAAGAAATATGGCCTACCGGAAATTTTGTTAGGCAGTTTTTAGATAATTCTGATGCAAACAAGTCTCTGCCAGGTGATGAACACGACGAAGAAACCAATGAATGTGAAACAAATGAAGACATATTAGTTGAATCTAAAATTATGACAATATAGGCCAATTTGTTAAAAATCTGTCAATTTTGACGTTGTAGAGAAAGTTCCGCTAAAAATCCGGCAGGAGGCGATTACAGGGCAGTTTGACTATGGGAAAAAACATTTTTTAGTACAAACCGAAAAATGGTGTGGTATACTGAATCAGTAAGGCAATGGAAAACAGCAAGAAGAAACATAATTCTCATGAGAGTAGGTCATGTTCACAATACACTAGTGGAGACTAGTGAGCTAGAAAATGAACAATTATGATTTATTTTTTCAACAAAGATTAAGTTTCTGCTAGTTTTATTTAACTGTAGAACCTATTGTGATATAAAAGCAATATTTTTTTCATCCACTAATTTTTAGTTATATATTTGAAGTAAAACATTCCTTATTGTCACTAAATATTATAATAAATTTCAAATTTATATATGTACTATCACGATTAGATATTTTAATGTTTAGACGTTTAATTACTTTATTACAGAAAAATAACCCGCAAATGCCGCTCCTGTAATGAAAACAATGGTCTTGTATACGTTGCTTACACGTTTTAACAGTTAATGATATTTTTAGAAATATGGCGTTTAGAAATTCAAAATTGTGCAATAATGATTTCTGAAATTGTTTACAATGTATTTATATAGTATTTAATTATAAAGTCACCCAAATATAAAAACAAAAACCGTTTAAATTTAAACGTTTTTTTGTACAGAATAAATCTCTGCAAGCATCCTCTCCCGTTTGAAAATCTATGCGCCCCCTCGAGGGTTGAGTTGCTAGTGAAATTTCAAGCAGTTAACAATTATACACTGCCTTTAACCAATTCTCATGTTATGTGCTTCAAATATTTTACATCACCTCTATATACTTGAGAATAGTAAGATTTATTTTTGTAGGAAACTAATAATTATTATTTCTATTGTTTCATTAGCAAATTGCTAATTTATTTCTCAATTTAAGTTCATTCTTCTTATTTTACCTGCATTGACCACTTGTTTGAAAATTAAATTCAATTTAAACTAACAGTTCGAAAACCATTGTTTTTTATCTGAGTAGAATGACACTTCACTTATAATTATACGTTACTATTCCTTTATTTGAGTTAAACCCACTTCATTAATAAACTTTTAATGAGATACTTTGTTAGTAAGTTTATTATTTTGGTGAAAACTTCTGAAGTGAATTTGTTTTTAAGTAACGTTACCGAGTGGACTTAATTATAAATGTATAGAGTTTTAGCACTAAAATACACATTAGTAAACAACTGTGTACAGCAAATCTACTCTTTAAGTCTCCAGTTGTTATTATTCAAAAGTCACATTTTCAAGTAAACCTTAGTTAGTTCATTGAACTCTTTCAACTTTTCAATTTTTATCTCTGTGTTGCTTTAAACTTCATGTAGACGTTGAACTGCTATCTTAACCATCCAAGGTAATTTGTGGGTTTTATTAATATTTCAAATTGTTTAAATTTCATTTATCTTAGACCTGCAGACTTATCACCATGGTCTTTAAATCAATAGGTCTTTCTATGTCACCATGGTGACAAAAAACCATGCATGGTGATCAATTATAATTCATTATAAGTATATGAATATGAGAGGCATTCTCCATACTAGTTTGAATTGGTTTGTAGAAGCCAAACATTGATTAATTAGATATCCAATAAAAATATTGAAAAGAACCCCAATACCACAAAAATCCCTCTAAGAGAACATGTTACAAATTTGTGCATCCATTAGCTACTCTATAATGTTCGTACGATTTGATGTGTGTGTGTGTGTGTGTGTGTGTGTGTGTGTGTGTGTGTGTGTATGTGATAAGATTGATCATTAACACTTAATGGATATTATTGAAAAAAATATATTTTTATTATTTAATTTAGTTTTTTATTAATTTTGTTTTATATATTTTGCCTACATATCCTCCTTTAACATATAGGTTGTGTCTAACCATCTTTTAAGTATGGGTGTTACTTAATGATAACTCACATGGACCACACCATTTTCACTATTTTTACTTTTACGCTTGACTTGTTTGTTCTAAGGCCAGCATGGCAATTAATGAGTTGAAGAATAATTTAATTTTCCTATGAATATGATTTTTTGTTCATATACATGTTATAAAACATCTGATAACAGTTTCACTTAGTAATATTTCCAGTAGTACTTCTAAATCAATAATATTTTTGTGTTGGAACTTTAATTCATTTTCCATTTTTCGTACGATTTCCTTTGACTTTTTGTTTAAACATATAAAGACAGAAAATTGTTGAAATTTTTTCAGAGTGGTAAACTTTCTCTTAGAAACATTATTTGTGATTGTATATTTTTTGTAAATAAACTGTTATTCAAGTAACCTTTCTGAAGAAGTTAACAAGAAAGTGTACTTTAATTCAATTTTTTTGGGGGATTGGCCAAAACCTAAAACGGTTATTATTGTTGACCACATTAAATAGTTACAATTCAAGAATAAAAATATAATTCAAAAAGAATTAGAAGAAAAATTAAATTGTTAGAAAACTACAGATGCATATGAATCAACTAATATACCAAAACGTAAAGAAAATAATAAAGAATTATTTTTAAAAAGACTTACTTCTTGTTGCTGACATCCAGTCTCGAATAACTCTGATACTCCAATGTCCAAAATATGTCACTGAAGCCAGAGTCTATAGGTTTCTGTTACTTAGGATCACAATTAAACAATAGTCAAACATTTTATATAAACATATTTTAAAATTTAACTTTAGTTAGGTGATGATAACCTTAATAGGTTTTTCGCCTGGGGGGGGGGGGAAACCCTTGATGTTGCCCACATTTGTTGGCTACTAAAGTGGGATTAATCCTCAATAATTCGGATGTAGAATTCACTGCTATGTAGTAGGTTTTGCCAGTATCACACTTATAGTACCATGCTCCTGATGTAGCTTCCTCTAGATTGGCAAACTGATCAGTTTATATATTTACATATGTATAAATATAGGCCAACATTTTTTATCAAGGCTACTATCGCAAGGCTAAAGGTGGATCAGCTTTGCGCAGTTTTGAAGGCAAAACTACAACCAGTTCTATAGCTGTAAAGTTGATTTCCTGCCATGGTAGCTTATCAGGGTATGCTAGGATCAACTAAAAAACTAATTTATTAAGGTGGTTCTTCAGTGACCTGGCTCTAAAGTGAAAGCTTAAGTGGCCTAATGATAAATCTGCACATGGTTGGTTTTTTGACAGTTATGTTAGTCTCAGTTTCTCCATTCAAGTGCGCTCCATAATGAATAAGTCTACAGGGTTTTCTTAGTTCTATCTCTACCACAGCCATTACAGATGTTTACAGACACCCTTCTAGCCGTTGCAGGTTGTATCCATTGTACCTGACATCCGTTGTATCCATCTTGGATCTGACACTGTGTAAAACATTTTCAGTGTGATTGAGTCTTTTCAACACTTTTTCCTCCGACTATCTTCAGAGCAATCATCCAACTGGAGCATTGGGCTTTAATATACTCAGTTTGACCTTTGCATCTCACTTTGATCCATGACCACTTCTAGGAGTTGGTTTGTCATTCAATCTGAAGGCAGTGTTGTTGTTAGCCAGCTGGGGAATAAATACCACATGGAAATTCTTTCTCGTAAAGAATGCACATTTAGTCCTATCTGAAGTGACCATTAGTAACCGCCTCTTACTCCATAGAGCCACTCTATTCAGTGCATGCAACAGTGTGTCATTAGCTATCTATAAGTTAGTATGAATCACCCGGAAAATTAGGTGGTTTGGTAATGATACTTCGCAAACATTATTAGGTGTCACTTCCTCAAAGTCTCTAACCTTGACACTAAATAATACAGCACTAATTACTCCTCCTTGAAGTATTTCAGTCGGATTATATAGTAATTCCGATTTCACCCATTAACTATAACCCTTGCCGGCCAACCTCTAAGGAAACTAGTAATGTATCTTAATAATTTGCTCTTAATCCTTATCTTCACTCATTGCATCGGTATAATCCGGTCAAAGGCACTTTCAAAATCAACCATGGTAGTTGAGTTCACTGACCCCTTTTGAAGCCTTTATAAATCTTATTTTCAAGTACAGTAAGGCTACACTTGTGCCTCACTGTTTTCTTTATCAGAACTGAAATTGTCCATGTCTGATTCATCCCTTTTTAACCTTCAAATCAGGCATTCTGTTACCATCCCGTCCATCAGCTTTCCCAATCATGATGTAAGTGGAACAGGTCAGTATGATTTTAATTTTAAGAGAGGGATGATAAGTGATAGCCTCTAATACTGTGGAATAACTCTGCCAAATACTGTTCAAGATACTAAGAATCTCTCTTAGCAGGCTCTGCAAACAGAACTTCAGCATATAATTTGTAATATTATCTATTATGTTTGATGAACTACTGTGTAGCCCAATATTGCTCTTTTCTGCTCATATATTTTGAAAAATGAATCATTGAAGTTCTTAGAATGACATAATAATTCATAGCTACATGTCAACATTTGCTCTTTCTTGGGTAGGTAAAAGCTTAGCTGATTTTCAACCGTTAGGCGACGTACACACCAAAGCCAAACTGAAATGAGCTGCTAAGCTGAGCAAGATCAGCTATGTGTTCACACTAAAGCCGATTCGCACGTATTAGGTTTCCTAGCCTTGTAGTGAGAAGTGCTACCTTCCTGTCAGTCTCAGTTGCAACGTAGTGTAATAATGTCATCAACATTCATGATGATGTTATTGGATGTGTGGGAGAAAGAAGGCGATACTGGACACACAATATCAATAAAGATCATGAGTTTAGTGGACAGTTTGTAACTCTATACGAGAAACTCCGAAGTTTTAATTTACTCCGAAAGCTGTCTCTCAAATCTTTCCATTTTTCTTAGCTACAATATCTGAATTCTTTGCTACAAGAAACGAAAAATAATACTGTTAACAACTGTATTATTGTGGATATTAAAAACTATATTACATATTGTCGAGCGGCACATTTGTATCCATGTAATTCTTGTTAGATTGATCCCACAACGGAGGTCTTTCTTGAACCTAATTAATATTTTAATATCAATATTCACTAAATAGTATTTTTGAATTAACAAAATGTAAAGGAAATAAAGAAACAATATATTATGTAATGTTTTTTAATTCACTGGGCTGAAACACTGATATAGAGTGAACGCAGAAACCGCTTGACAGAAGATGCTTGAATTGGCACAGTGGCGCTTGAATTGATGACCTGTTTGCCCAATGTAGAATTTGTTGTAGTTTGTGCAGTTTAATTTGTATAGGTCTGGTGCTTGTAGTTTATCCTTGTTGTTGGTGTTGTGTTGTATTTTGTTTTATAGTTTGTTATGGGACGTACCTTTATCCAAAGTATATATATTTTTTCACTTGAATAAAGAATAATTATAAATACAATTTTGTTCAATCTCTTGAGCCCTAAGACATTTGTTTAATATATGAAATGTTCAGATTTACTGGAATACAAAATTAACACAATAACTACAATATGCATATAAACGATAAAACTAAAAACAAAAGAGTTATATATAAATAAATATAAAAGCTACACTGTGTACACCACTGTTATGTAGAATTTTTAAAACATATATGATAAACATGAAACATTATGTATCATTGTATTCGTATTGAAGTAGAGAATAATATAATGAAATAATATTTAGCACATGCCTCTATCCAAATCCTTTTTTTCATTTGCACAAAAAAATAATAAATCTCTTTTTTAATTCCATGTTTATAGGCCCAGATTCATATGACTTGGTGGGGACAAATGTTAAATGTTTACTGATTCACTGGAATAAAAAATTGTTGTGCACATAAACAGCACTAGGATAAAACAAGGCAAAATGAACTTTAAACAAAGGAGAGTTAAACTGATACAGTGTACAGAAAACTGGCCGTACGGAAGCTTCCAGTTGCAAAGCACTTCTGTTTTTACCTTTTGGAAGGAATAAATAAATATTATCAGTTGTTTATTCAGACAGGAATTAATTAGTTTTTTGTTTAAGTTCCAATCACCTTCCTTTACCAGGCAATGATGTCTAAATTAATATCTTCTAAACCAACCTTTGTCAATTTGGAGAAGCCTACAATAGGGGGGGGGGGCAATGAATATATACAGTAATACAATTTGGGTAGAGTTAACTTCCAAGAATACTGACAAGACCTAAACATGTCTTCATGACTAAAAATGATGGCTGAATGATAGTGCACCATAAGACCAGTGTCAATTCAACCCTTTTTCATAATGCAGTAATAATAGATTTACAACAATTAATGGTTAATTATTTAATCGTTATCAAACATTTTAAGTTACTACTTCAACTCATTGCAAGCCAAAAATATTTGACTGAATCTAGTATAAAGCCAAGTATTATTTAGAAAATATTTATAATTGTCTAAAGCTAACTTGGTTTTAAACTTGACGAATTACTTGGAATGGAGAAAATGCACATCATTTACTAAGTAATGTTGATGACCGAGTGCTTAATGTAAGCTGTTTGAGAAGTTATCAATTGACATCTTTTTGACACCAGAAACTTAACAAATAGTTTTTGAAAATATTTCTGTTTTGTTGGAGTTACTGAAAAAATGCCATACACTTGTGTAAAATACGTATAATTTTCTACCATAAAAAGAGATAACATATATGTGTTGGAGGATAGGTACTTTTTGATTTTTTGTATTTGACAAATAGTCACCAGTGTATATCATTTGTACAATATAATATTGGTCATTTATTAAAAGAGGTAATAAATAAGAGGTAATAATTGAGGAGGGAAAACTTGTATGCTATATTCAATCACGAATTGCTTATTGTTTCACAACCATGCTTATTGTCCTGAATATCCATGATTTTGTACATTACTCTGCTCTTAGAACTGCAATTAGAGCTTTACATCAAGCCCAATCTCCAGTCTCCTTGCTAAGATTGGGAAATCACCTATGTAATATGCAAGATGTAATATGCTTCATATTTCAAATATACTAGTCTTTATAGCAAATTTAACTTCCTCAAAAATCATTACAATACCTGTAAATGTTCAGTTTTGGGGTTCATATAGTCCTTGAAAGTATTGAACAGTTCTTAAATTAATTTCAGGTGTTTGAAAAGGCCTGGAATTTTTTAATTATAATACAGGGTGCGGCAGCATAACTTCCTGTTTTGAAAACTCAATAAAAACTATTGTATCCATCTGAAAATATTTATTCATTTTTTATAATGTAGGTACATGTCTAAAGTTTTTATTTACATTGTTTTGAAGATCAAATCTGTTAGGTGACGTCCCTCATTCTCCATACATTGCGTAAACCGATTTCTGGCGTTTGTCATGACTCTTGTTAGCGTAGCAGGTGTTATGTTGGCAATTTCTGCTTGGATGTTGGTCTTCAAATCTTGTAGGGTTCTTGGACGGTTCACATAAACACGGGATTTCAAAAAACCCCATAGAAAAAAATCACAAGGGGACAGATCGAGAGAGCGTGCTAGCCATTCCAAATCGCCTCTATTTGAGATAAGGCGCTCTGGAAATTGAAGTCATGTTCTGAAAGTTCCTGCACTATCACCATCTTATAGAGAATAAAATGAAGATCATCACGAAGAATTCTTCTCACAGAACGATCGGATAGTCCAAGGGCAGATGCGTGTATGCGCGCACGACGCAGTGGTAATCGCAACATTGACGCTCTCACTCCAGTTCTTCGTTTTGTCGCACTTGCAGTTTGTCTGAATGTAGTGACCCATGTAACAATTGATTTGCGGTCTGGGACGGGAGCCAACAGGGCTAAATTAAAGCGATTCCGAAATGCGCGCTGTGTTGTAATAACCAAACATCCGCTTGAAAAGTAGGCCTCAATGGCAAAGGCACGCTCCTCACTATTCCAACGCATGATGGCGACTGAAACATGTCGGGACAAAACTTTACTATACCCCCTCTTGAACGAGACCACTAGCGCTCCGCTATGACACCAACTAACTGAATGGCGAGCATTTAAAAAAAGGAAGTTATGCTGCTGCACCCTGTACTACATTAAATTATAACAGTCATTGCAAATTGACCATTCACAGAGAACCATACTGATATATTGTAGTATCGATTCTTGGAACATACACAAAAAGTAGTATGTTTGGGATAAATTCCTCAATACTTATCTACATTTACTTATTGTATTTATGTAAGCAAAAATAAAAATTTCTAGATTTTATGGTTGGCATATCACAAGATTATATAAGTTTGATTTGTTAATAAATTTATTTTGCTCTAAATAATTTATTCATGAGTGTAAAATTTTAAGTAGCTTTCATAATACTATAATTATTAAACATTATACAATATATATACTGAAGAGTCCTGAGACTCAGTTTCCAAAAAATATCAAAAGTATTGAAAAAAATAAAAAAGTTGTAGAATTTATTTGGATTTTGCGTATGAAATCTGTTAAAAGTTCCATTTGGCATGCAAACATTTTTTATTTTTAACACTTTCTTAGTCTTGAATGTAAGAACACAGTTTAAAGAATTAGATGCATGTAGAAACCTTATTTTCAAATAGATTTTAAAAATGCAATTATTAATAATTAGTTAGGGCCAATTCATTTCTTTATTGCTGTAAATTAATTGAATGTTAATAATTGTTTTTATGTAAATGATATATATTTGTTAATCTTTTATTTGAGTTTATGGAAATTTGTATATTATTGTAATTTTGTTTTTAAGTAAACTGAGGGTTGTTTGTAAATCTGCCCATGCTCAGATTCGGTTCTTTGTGTAGATTTCAAATAATAGTTTGTATCATAGGAAATAATAATACATTTGCCGCAAGCAAATAATTATATAATCAAAAATATTTAAAACCAAAGACATAGATCAAAAAATTATTATAAAATAATTTTTGTTGTTTTTTAAAAATTGTTTTATAAAATTCAACTGATTTTAAACACTATTATAAATTTTTATTTTAGGTAGATCAATAGATTTTAATTTGATTTTACTATTGTCTTGAAAAAGTAGTTTTTTTTAAATGTGCAAAACGTTCTATCCTTGAATGAAACTGATTTTTATGTTGCATTTGACATGCTGGAGGGCTTCAGCAGTAATTCACTTGTATTACTAACCAATACTCATTTGTATTACTCAATAAGGCAATCAACCAATAAAGTATCTTGAAATTTTTTTCCAATGTTAAATATATGCCAATGTTGCATTCTCTATCTCTATTGTACAAGTCTTACGATACTCGCTAGGCTATCAAATACTGTATCTATTAATGACTTTCCTTATAACAAATACGCAAAAGCTGAATATAAATTCTGTAGGCGAATTTTATTTCAAACTCAAGAAATGACATAGTTGTGAATATTAAGAAGATTTTGAATATATCATGTGTATCCAATATATAAAAAAGGTCACTTGTTGCATTATAATTTCTTTTTAAGAACTTCAGATCATAAACTTTTTTGTCTTCCTTTGTTGATCATAGAAATACAGTGTCCTCTGTAAATACAGAACCTCTGTATAACGAAGTCGATTATCCAGAGAAAAAATTCGCTGTAGAGAGGTATTCGTTATTGAGAGGTTGTGTTGTCAAGAATGCTCCTACCCCATCTTACTGATCTTACCACATTACGCATTACGTGCGGTAATAAAAGAGATACACTATAATATCGTGAGCGTAGTTAGTGTAATAGGTCAATGTTTTATAATGTCTCAATTTATTTGAAATTCAAGTTGTTAAACATGTTTTATTGATTTTTTCAGAATGTTTCTTCATTGTATTAGGTATCCATATTCAATATTTTTCATAGGGTCTACTCTGTATAGGCTATTATGATAAGTTATCTAATGATTATGAAAACTTACTTGTAAATAAGTACACTCACCAATTCATTTTCAGGAAGCATGACTTGAACGTAGTGGAATTTAATCGAAGCAAACTCAGTAGGCCATAATTTAGTAACTGTATTATTTATTAACCGTATTACATTTATTAACTGTCTATACTGATTTTATTTGAATACACACAGTCTATCAGTATTTTATTTTTATATACACAATTCAATTTCAAACAACACAAACTGTTTTATACACTATACAGACAGTATCCAGAGAAAAAAAATACTGTATTAAATTAAACATAAAATATGATGTACAGTAATACAGTACTGTAAATACAGTAACTTCGTATAGGTACTTTTTAAATCGTTTCTAGTTTTTAAAGTTTAACTTGAAAAAGTTAGTAATTTTTTGTTGCACTTTGCGTTTGAATAAAACATCACGTTCAATAAATGTTTCACATTTATTCAGGTAATAAAAAATGTTGTCTTTCAGTTGATATCCTCCCCCGATGATTTTGAAAGCTTGTAAAACTTTATGATCTGTAGGGTTCTTCTCTTCAGATTCATCACAATCATCGTCATAGTCGTCGTCATCATCTTTCAAAAGTTCATTTGAGTTTGTCATCTGGATGCTTTGGAGTATGTCTTCGTCGCCTGGAAAATTGGAAACAGCCAAATCTTCTTCCAGACAAATAAAATCTTCAAGCGGAACGTCATCAGCTACGCTTCCTGAACTCTTCAGAAAATCCCATTGCTTTTTTAATTCACTTAAAGTCATGTTGTCCTCACTGTTCTCTTCATGTGTGACCGAATTAAATCCAGCTTTGGAAAACAATTAAAAACTGTTGTTTTCTTCACGTCATTTGTCCAAACTTTTGCCAATTCAGCAATGCAGTCCCTTAGATTAACAATGTTTTTGGGTATGATTTCATTGTTCTCTAGGGTAGTCACAATCTTTTTTAAAATTCTTTTTCTGTGGTGTAGTTTTAAATTTGTTATTACTCCCAGATCGAGTGGTTATAGTATCGATTAAACATTTGGTGGAAAGAACAACACATTGATACTCTTCAGTTTGGAATTGATGTGCATTGCAGTTGTCGATGAAAAGTGCAATTTTCCTTTTCTCTTTGGAGATCTGCTTGTCCAGCTTCAATATCCATTCAATAAAAATTTCGCTCATCATCCATGCCTTTTTATTAAACGCGTAATCAACTTCTAAGGACTTGACAGATCGGAAATATCGTGGAGATTTGCTTTTGCCAATCACAAGCAATTTGAGTTTTTCTGCCCCTAACATGTTAGCTGCCACGGTGATCCTTTTGTGCTTCCTTTTCCTCCAAAACAAGGGTTGGTTTTAAAAGTTAGTGTCTTGTTGGGCAAACATATAAAAAACAGACCAGTCTCATCAGCATTCAAAATGTCTTTCGGTTCATAATCATTTAAAACTTTTTCCAACATATGTCCTTTCCAAAATTCACAAGTGGGGATATCAACACTAGCACTTTCTCCCGAAATGACTTTTTGAACAATGTTATGGCGGTTTTTGAATTTTTTCTATCCAACCATTACTTGTTTTAAAGCCACTGTGTCCTAATGATACTGCAAATTCCAAAGCCTTTTCTTTAATAAGATTTCCTGACAATGGAAGATTTTTCTTGTGCATTACTGTAACACATTTAGTCATCGCGTTATCCGTATTGTCGAATGTACAAAGTTTCATTTTCTTTCTTTGCAAATCATAAGAAACACTTTGTTTTAGAATTTGATCCCGGTTGTTTAGAATAGTGGATAGCAAACTCTGATGTATACCGAATTTTTTCGCAACATCCAACTTTTTTACACCTTCATCAACCTCTCGTACCTGCTACTCTTAAAGACTTTCTTTTTGACATTTTTTCACGGCACGAATAAAACTGAGTAACTGAGCTATCAACATTAAAATGAGTGATAAAAGAAAATGGTGGGAGGATGGGAATGTACTGTAGGCCTGTACAGTAGGCCTGTCTATAAATGCTGAGTTCTTAGAATTCCCAACTGAGTCGCTGCATTCTTAACTGAACCGAACTATAACATGCAGTCAATTGCCAACATGTATTTCGCCTATCATTCTTGGTTTTGTTGACCTTCCTGCTGAAAGTAAACAATTTCCTGGAAATGACATTGTGAGCTGCCTATACAGCACTACATTTCTTCCGTTGATGTGAAGAAAAAACTTCGTTATTGAGAGGTCCGAAATTCGTTACATAGAGGTAAATAAGCAGTATAACTTCTAAAATGTCATGAAACAACGTAAAAATTTGTTATATAGAGGATTTCGTTATCTGGAGGTTCGTTATATAGAGGTTCAACTGTATCTCCTTTTTATTTCTTCTGATTCTACTATGTTAAACATTATAGACATTACACCAGACAAGATTTTTGAGAAATTTGTGAAACACTACAAAATTAGAGATCTATAATAGGGTGGAATAAAAAACCCATTTCAAAAAATTTTGATTTCTAATAGCAGGGAAAACTTTTTGCTCTTCGGCTCCCTAATCATGAAAAAAATAATAACAAAAATAAACATTTAGCTCTTGAGATCGTGCATAGGGTATAAATTTTAAAGGATTGAAAAAATACCAGTTTTTAAAAATATGTAAAAGTTATAAAATAATTATTTTTTGTTCTACGAGGGTCGTCCAGAAAGTAAAGAACGATTGCGCATCACGGACGGCGCAGTTCCCCCACCACCGCGGGAGTGGGCTTATTCTTTAGTCCAAACCTTCCGCTTCAATTTGAGCTATGTAGCGGTGCCGTGAGGTCACATTTGCGTCTATTGTGGAAGTTCAAAATGGCGGCGCCAATTGAAAATCCCGCCAAGTGTGAAGTCCGTAGTGTGATTCGGTTTCTGAATGTGCAGCATGTTCGACCCATAGAAATTTATAGGCAAATTAAGGCAGTGTACGGTGACAATACGATGAACGAGTCATCGGTGAGAAAATGGTGCATTAAATTTAATGAAGGCAGAACTAGTGTGCACGACGAGGAACGAAGTGGAAGGCCATCACTCGTTACTGACGAGTTGACAGCGAAAGTTGACAAAAAAATTCAAGAAAACCGGCGTTTCACTTTGAGCGGTCTACTGGCATTTTTTCCACAAATTTCAAGGTCGCTTTTGCACAAAATAGTGATGGAGCGTCTTGGTTATCGAAAGATGTGTGCTCGTTGGGTGCCTAAGATGCTTACTGATGTCCACAAGACCAAACGGATGGGAGCAGCGCTTGAGTTTTTGACTCAGTATGACGAAGATGGTGAGACGTTTCTTGACCGCATCGTAATGGGTGACGAAACTTGGGTTTCGTAACGAACCCCGGAAATAAAGCTCCAGTCAATGGAATGGCATCACTCGAATTCGCCAAAAAAAAAACCGGAAAGAAAAGCCAAATTTGATCACCAAGAAAGTGATGGCAACAGATTTTTGGGACAGGAAAGGCCTAATCCATGTGGAGTTCATGCCGAGAGGAAAAACAATCAACTCAGCGGCCTACATCGAGACCTTGCATGGGCTTCGCCGCGCTATTCAAAACAAACGACGCGGAATTCTGTCGTCGAAGGTACTGATCCACAACAATGCTCGGCCTCATTGCAGTGCACAAACCCAAGCAGAACTTCAATCTTTCAAATGGCAAATTTTTGGACATCCTCCGTATAGTCCGGATCTGGCTCCGAGTGACTATCACTTGTTTCCAAAGTTGAAAGTGTTTTTAGGCGGGAAAAACTTTTTGGACGACGATGATCTCAAAGAAGGAGTAAAAACGTGGCTTCATTCCTTGGCGGCAGAAGAGTATAACGTCGGTATTCAAAAATTGGTGTCACGCTACAACAAGTGCCTTGACGGTTCCGGTGATTTTATTGAAAATAGAGTAAGGTTATAAATAGTTGTAAATAAATGTTCATCCTCGTATCTTTTGTTTTCATTGACCTACACCAAAACGTTCTTTACTTTCTGGACGACCCTCGTAATAGCATAAAACTTATTCTTTGTAGTTAACTCAAAATGACAAAAATACATTTAGATATTTTTTCATTATTTTTAGCAGCTCTTCGACTATTTCTGATTATTTAAAGTATTTTAATCTAAAATTACCCAGGACTCACCATGGAGAGGTGGTTGCAAATCGATAAAAAGCTGTTCCACATTTAAGGGCTTTCTTATCATTTTTTGCCAACATAAATACATTTTTGTCTTACTCTTCTTTAAAAGACAATGCTACACACATCTAATTTGCCTATAACAGACTGTGGTGTGTGATAAATTTTTGTCCTAGTCTAAATATAATGCTTTGATGAGTCTTGTGTGCTTTTCACTTGCAATTCCCTCAATGACACCAAAGATAAAAATCTTATAACAAGAAAGTCCATGTTAGTTGGCTAATAAGCATGTGCTGGTAAATGCATGCCTTCTTCAGATACACTATAAGTAGCTCATAAACTCTTTTAGATACATCCTTTACCTTGATATCCAAATGCCTTCCCAGAAATTGAATTCATCGGTAGAGACATAGTCCAATTGTAGAAATCCTCAATCTGTCGTAGCAACCTTTTAACAAAATCTACCCTAGATGATACTAGACTAGCATCATTGACAATAGTAAGTGTCAAGAGTTATTATGCCAGATTTAAATTTGCATCATATCTCACCAGACATCAGAACCTTACAAGCAAAATAATACGATGACCCCCCCCCCCCCCCACTAATCCAGCACCTACTGTGAATGGCGTCAGCAGATTCAATTGTGCCAAATTATTGAAAAAGGCAGTTACCGGGCAATCTCTGCTAAGACATACACTGGCAAATTTTCCTTATGTTTTTGACATGTAACAACTGTTGGATCATAAATTATTTAGATTATTTCTTTAATTCTTGTTTACAAAATATAAAATTAATTTGTAAAAAGTATTTTGATGATCCAATTGTAAGGTCCAACAAAACTCTCTCAACTTCCTAGACCTTACAAATAAATGAACAGATAAACAAACACATAAATTCAACATATACCGAAAACCCACTAGTACTAATACAACCATACACAGCTCCTCAAACCACCCACACCAACATAAACTAGCTGCTTACAACACCATGATATATCGCCTGCTTAAAACATCATTGGACAAAGAAGAACACTACCAGGAGTTAAACAACATAAAATATATAGCACAAACGAACTGATACAACCCAACAATGATTGACAGATTAACAACCGCCTAAAAAATAAACCTAATAACCCAAATACAAACACACAAGATGACAATCCCATAAAATACTTATCAATATCATACAGATCATCCAAAACCCACAATCTAACCAACAAACTACGAAATACAACTACAAAATAGCTTACTCCACACACAACACTCTCAACAAACGATTTAAACCCAACAACAAAATCAACGACATTTACAACACCACTGGAGTTTACAAACTAACTTACAGTTTGTGCCCCAGTTTTTACATTGGCCAGACAGGGAGGTCCTTCTACACACATTACCAAGAACATATAAAAGCTCTAAAAAACAATAACTACCAATTAAACTTCGCCGATCATCTCAACTCCACAAAACATGACAACATAGACATAGCATCTAACCTACAAATTCTTCATAAACAACACAGAAATAACCAACACTACACAACCGAACAATACAAAATATATAGGCACTTCAAACTACACTCTACACACATACTCAATACACAATTACATTACAACTCGCACACACTTTTTGACATCATAACTCCTAATATACACAAAATACATCCACACCACCAAAATATCCCACCCCCACCCTAACCTACGTAAACCTTGAGATCAGTTACGGTCTGAGTTTACAAAGGGACACATCTCCCGAAACGGCCGTCCTCAACAAGCAAAGTAAGTGCTACTATAGGCAAGTTTAAAACATTTAAAAGTGTTTAGTGATTACTAATAGCGCACGTGAAGATGGAATCAACAAATGTTTTTAAAATTAGTTTAATCAGTGAATTCAAGATGATTACATGAAGCAACTTTTTCATATTTGTTATAAGGAGAGTCATTGACAGATATGATGGCCTGGTGAGTATTGAAAAACTGGTAGCATAAATATAGAGAATGGTACCGTTTTTGCTAGTCCCATATGTAACATTGGAAATAAATTTCAATATACTTTATTAGTCGATTGCCTTGGAATCATGTAAGTGAAGAAAGTCTGCTTTTATTTCTGCACCATACCAGTTTAGTTATGTCTCGTCATCATTAATCATACTACTGACTTCATACTGACTCCAGCATGACTTTAGGATTACTGCTGAAGCCCTCCACCATGTCACATGCAACATCAAAATAGGTTTCATTCAATGAAAAGCTGTTTTGCCCATTTTATAATTACTCTTTCAACTCAATAGTAAAATATATTGATGTAACTAAAGTTAAAATCTGTTTGTTGTTTAAAATCAGTTGAATATTATAAAATAATTTTTAAAAAACAACAAAAATTATTGTATCTATGCTCTGTATCTCTGGATTTAAATATTTTTAGTTATATAATTATTTGCTTGTGGCAAAAGTATTATTATTCCCTATGATGCAAACTATTGTTTAAAAACTACAAAAAGGTCAGAGCCAGATTTACAAACACACCTCGGTTTACTTAAAACAAAATTACATTAATACAAATTTCCATGAATTCAAATACAAGTTTAACTAACATATATAATTTACATAAAAACAAATATTAACATTCAAATAATTTACAGCAATACAGAACTATAATCTGCTCTAATTAATTAATAATAATTGCATTTATAAATCTCTTCATATAGGTGGCTTTGTCATTTTTAAATATATGGCTCTCTTTTGAAGAATGCTTTGCCATAGCTGGTTTTTGAGACCTATTCTTTTAATTGGTAATATAATAAGAATGGATTCCATTTTTTTATGTTAATGTATTATTTGAGTGTAGTAGGTACATGATTAGATTAAATTGTTTTGTTTTGAGAAATATATGAATTAGGATGTTATTTTTAGGCTCAAGTCCTAGAAATACTGATTGTAATTTATTTAATAAATGCTACACCATTTTTCAAACCGCAATGTAGTTTATGTAAGTTTCAGGGGTCTCTAAAACTGCTTGGGAAAACAGCCTGAGAATTTAAAGCAATATCACCTATTCATGTTAAAATATTTTACTTTAGGGCTCATGTAAAGGCCATCAAAGTTTTGTAAAAGTAGTTCACCCAGAAATGAGAAATGAGTCGGGGGGGGGGATACGGCCAGCTATGGAAGGGATGAAACAAAAGCGATAAGTGGGTATGCGACTATCTACTCAAGCTGTTGTAGGGAAAGGATCGTTGCTCTTGTGGTCGACTATTTTGTTGTCTGTGGTTATGGTTGATGGACATTAAGGAAAGCCTCCAAGAAAACGTCAACCCTTCTATCATGTTGGGTCGCTCTTTTAGGAAAAAAATACTCCGTAGGCTGAGACTGAAACCAGAAAATTCTCTAAAAATATTTAGTCTCCTGTATTGGCTACATTGATATAATACATTATTTAGAGTTTCTAGTTTGATTTACAATGGCACATTATTATCTTTATTGTCACTTTTGCTACTGTCACTGTCATTTGTATTTATTAGACTCCTGTATTACCCACACCTATGTGTCTCTCCATTTTATCTCTACCAAATCTGTCTACTGCACATACCCTTATAAAACTTTGACAGCCTTTACATTGCACTGGCTGCTTCTGACTACGTTATATTCACGATTGTTTTTTTTTATAGACTCCTATTACCACCACCAAATTGAGAGTGGTGTTTAATGCTTCTTCTCATGACCCAAACTTACATTGAACCAACAGATGCTTCCTGAACCCAAACTCCAAAAGAATCTCTTTATTATGATTATCAACTTCAGGTTTTATGCTATGGCCATCTGGACAGACGTTAAGATGATGTACTGGAAGATACTAGGGATCAGTGCCAGCAGAATATTCTCTATAGGGCCTTAACCAATGAGACCATCAAGAAATTTGAGTTTGCTACTGTTACAAATGCCCTCACTCCATCAAGATATTTGGCACTGCATATGTTCATCCGCTGATTATTGATGAAAGATGGGAGTTTCTGAATGCTTCACAATTGATAATGAACCATACATATGTCAATGGCATTTTAACTGGTGCTGACACACTGGACATAACACAAGTACTTATTAATGAACCATCAAGATCGTTGCTCAAGCAGGTCTAGAGCTACAGAAGTGGTTGTCAAATAGCTTGGACATTCCACAAACCTTATCAGACCCACATTTTTAGAAAATCTATTTTTGTTTCAAGACATCCATATCTATAAAAATCTCAAGTTTTCAATGAAACTGTTCTTCTAACTCTTTCTCTTACTATACACAAACCTTTAATGGCAAGCTTACCAATCGGACAGTTCTGACACCTTTGACTTGAGACTGCTAAATACTTCTCACATTCTTTATCAAGGGTTTTCTGAAATGACTGTGGGTTAAGTTTGATTAGAATCAGGAGTTATCTGTCAATCTCCAGATGCAATGAGGAGAGTACATCCATCATTTTTTTTGTTTGTTGTCAAAGTGACCATAACACATCAACTCTCCCCAACTAAATATTACATCTTCAGCTTTTACAATGCCTCCAAAGCTAGCTATACCACCACAACATCTGTAAGAACTGACATTGACAGCATTGCACACACATCTACTAAAGGCTAAACACAAAGTAGCTCTAAGGTCCTAATTATTTCTCAATTTAAGGTTTGTGGTGCCTTATTGTTACCTGAACTCTATGATTCTCTATATATGTCTCTTATCCTTACATCCTTACTGATTCTGAGATCACTTCCATTCCCTCGATAAATACTCCATCTCATCAACTAAAATTTTTGTTGCAAATACCTGGGTGGGCAAAAATGTGGAAATATCTTAACATATGATACCTACATATAACATTGGTATCTCAACTCTAGAAAACCCTGCAAATGTAACGTCATTTGATGTACACGTCCAAGTTTAGTATAACATCTTCTGTGTTGGTATGGCTTCTATAAAAGCTCTCCAAGAATTTAAGTACTTGAAAACATCCTACCCATCCTCTTCTACATTCAATAGAAGTTGAATTAGTTATCATCATGTTTATCATTGCTTCTTAGCCAAGTAACTACTTGTTAGAGATCATGGATAACTTTGGTAAACATTCACACTTCAAAACGTCATCATCTATATGCTCTTCAACCAGTTCTAAACCAACCGCCCTTCATTCTATCTTTAAACTCTCCCCAGATCCTAATAAGTCCTTTTTGTTTAGCATTTTTATAAACTTTTCTTTAACCACTGGGTCGCATTCTTCAGCTTCTCCCTTGCTTTGATGATGTTACTAGAGTAGCCACCATCAAGATTCTTGTTGGCATCTCCATGCGACCTGTCAACAAACCTTATGCCTTGACTTCATTTACTAGCTTGAACTCTTTTTGCAACACTCCTCTTTCTTACCCTGCTGCTTTCACTTTTCTAAGTCTGCTGTTTCCATCTTTAGCTTGAAAACCAAAAGCTTTGTTGTGAATAAATATTTTTGGTGTAGTATTTTAGCATTTAAAATTAAACACCAAATCTAACTACAAAACCTATTAAACTTTGCTGAAAAAATCTCCACACATCAATTATAATTACCTTTTCTATTAACTTTTTACAATTTTGTAACTGCTGATTCAGGCTTGTTACATCCTACAGCAATACTGTCAATGAATGTCTCTGGACTTCGTTGTACTGTCTTTTGGTTTATATAAGTGTCTTTTTACCACCTCAGTAACTCACTAGATAAATTGCATAAGCAATTTTCTAGTTAAATTGCCACACTCAGTTAAACCTCATTTTAATTAATATTGAATTTTGATTGTATGAAAACTGCATTCCTTGTACTCTAAATAAATTTCCTTGAATTTAATAAATTTGAATGAATCAATAATTTATTTCAGTTAATTGATGTAGTGAAAGTGAAAATCTCAAAGTGTTAGTGCAGTGTTCAGTCAAAATTAAACTTAACATTCAACGTTGGTGTCCTATTCAGACTTCACAATGTTTCTTCAAAACCATAGCTAGTATAAATATATACAACGCCAAAAGTAAAGGCAACTGCACAACTCAATGTTTCATGGAGTCGTACTGTACATTTATTGGATAATCAAAAGTAAGTGAATGCGAGGGCTTCTTTAATGTCTTTCTTTAAATTTCTTAAAGCATTATGCGGACAACTTCAATGTTCTGCTTTAGCCCTTCGGAAACCTAATTATTTCAGAATACTGTGTCATCATACTCGGAAGCCAGTACATTTGATACATTGACAGTAATATATTAACCAACCTCAATGAATGTGTGAATATATTTAGAAATTAGATAAATGCAATAAATAATATTAAATTATTATAAAGGAAAATAATAAAGATCCTTTATTATCCTTCATTATTTCTCTATTATAATAAAGAGAGACAATAATAAATTATGAATTTTAAAACATGATCATATGAGGCATATAGTATAATTTTAGTTAGTATTCAAACGAATAATAATCTGTAGAACTAAAACACTTGTAAATATTAGTAAATATTTCCCAAACTTGCCTACAGTAGCACATATTTATATTTGTTAAGGACGGCCGTTTCGGTTGATGTGTCCCATTGTTAACTCAGACCATAATTTATCATAAAATTATTCTTTTTACTTGTAACCTCCATTTAAGTACATCAAAATAAATTTAAATGATTTCATTAGTTTAGATCAGTTTCACCACAAGATAATTGTTTCTTTTAATAATAACTGTCCTTCGTAAGATTACTTGGGTGATTGATACCATATAGTCCCTTTTTCACTTAATGGATAGACAGGGTTACATTAAAAATCCTTTCTACAATTAAACAAATGATATACATATATGTGAAATAATCACATATACAAAAATATCTATATATGAGAAAATATATATATGAATGAGAAAATTAATTCATTACAATAAAAAAAAAAATAATGTCCTTACAATGTTATTTACATTTTATAAGAAAAAGGATTTTAAGCTATTGTCAATACATTCACGCTACGTAGTTACACACTTATTTCCACCATTAAAACTTAAGTACTACTCTAGCATTATTTGTTTGCAAAGAGCAAACATCATTCTTCTCAAGATTCGTTTTTAAAATTTCAATTAGAAATAATTAACAGCAGACTTCTTGGGAAATTACATTTTTTTAAGGAATTATTCAGTTGGATGTGTATACCTGCCAAAATAAATATTGAAATTCTAACTCATATTTGATCTGTTTTAAAAGGAATTAAAAAAACGAATGCTAGAATGTTGGCTTGGTCAAGTGAAAGCATTCGTCATCCCCACTCCATCCCTTATTGAGTGGTAGTTTTCTATTGGCAATAGTTCAGTTAGTTGTAAACTTTGTGAGGTGGATTGGACCAATCAGGTTCGTCTTTTTCATTTGTTCCATTTTGGAACAAATTGTCTTGAACAAGTTTGAAGGTTGCATCAGACATGATAGATCCCCTTTGGTGGGAACTTGAAAATACATTAAACTGCAAACAGGAAAGTGTCATTTTTCATATATTATTTTTCTGCTACATGAAATTTAACAAATTTGTATTTACTTTCAGGCCAATTTTACATTTAATTTAAAATAAAATTGTAAATATAACACTTTGGAATTTTTAGTATGTTACATACTATTTTTCAATTGTTTAAAAATATTCATTGTCCTTTATTGTTATTACTATCTATAACAATGGTTTTTGTATGTGAACAATGTAGTAACAATGTGCATAAAATGTTTTCTTGCAGATTTTGCTCTCCAGTAAGTCACTTTTCCCATTCTATTAATCCATATTCTGACATAAACAAAACTTAGTTCTGCAGAAACAGGGCCTAGTTTTAATTAGTTTCTAGTGAAATATGTGATCTTGTTGACCCTGGGTTTGAATACAGGTTTAAACTTTTTACTGTGTTTCTTTGATTTTTTTTTTTAAGACTTCTATTTATACAATTGTCCACTAAGATATTTTCTCTATGTATCCCATACTAGTGCATTATATGATACAATACACTAGGATATTCAAACCCATTTCATTAACATATAAGATCTGATATGAAATATTAATCGAAAACTTGTTGCTGTTTATGACGAGCTGGCTATTAATTACTTATTACGCTTTGATATTACTTGCAACCAGACTTTTTGATACTGTAAGTTGTTAACTTACACTTGGAGGAAACGTTTTTGTCTTACAACTTCTTCAGCCTCATATTTTTGTCGCTAGGATTGCTGCAGTTGTGCTTTTTTTGTACCAATTTTTGAAAGTAGAAGTGATGTGATCGAAGAGTATGTGTGATCTGTGTCGTGTTTGTTCATTTAGGATGTAATTTTTATGCGTGTTGCTAAGTCTGTATATTTCATATTGTTCTAGTATGTTTAATTTATGGCCTTTGTTGCATGTGTGGAGGATGCTTGTTATTTTCTATACTATTGCATGAGTGTTTAGTGTCCATGAATTGATTTGCGAAGGTGGATTCAATAGTAGTGTGCAGTGCGATTTTGTGTTCTTTTTATCTTTCGGCGAAAGATCTGCCTGTTTGTCCAATATAGAACTTATTGCAGTTGTAGCATTTTAGTTTGTATACTCCTAGGTTATTGTATGTGTTGGTAGTGTTATTAATGCTGTGACTGATAGCCGTTTGGCTTTTATTTGTTGTTCTGTAAGCTACATTGTATAGTGCTATTTTATGCGTGAGTTTATTTATGTATGTGAGAAACAAACTCACAAATAAAATAGCACACCAATGAAAATATAATAGTAGAAACTGAAATATTAATTCAACTACTAAGAAATTCAAAACAGGAAAAATACACAAATCTAAAAATTCAAATAAATCAGCATAAAAATGTTAAAACATATACAAAATGCTTGCTTTTCTATAGATTTTTATTTGATACAAAAGCTGGTATAAAGGAACAATACAGTAATTATAATAAAAGAAGAATGAAAAATTCAAACAGTTCAAAAATTATATTATAATATCCAGAGACCCTACAAATAAATATTGAAAAGAAGACAAATGCACCAATGCTGGAATTACTACAGGATCCTGGGCCGCAGAAGCATGTAGGGCGCCAAATAATATTTTTTAAACAAAGTACACTTTTTGGCAAACATATTTATGGTGCAACACAATATCTGGCACATAAACTAACCGATTAGCCAACTACGTACTTAAAAAGTTAAAAAAATCACCAATATTGGGTTTTCTTCTAGGTCATTAAATTTGTAGTTTAGTCTGGCATCTAAAGGGGAGGAGAGTGAATATGCAGTGAAAGTGTAACACATTTTGACTCTTGGTTGTTGTTGAGGGCACCTTGGAGATGACCAAAACCGATGTTGTCACCCACCCAGCAAGTCCACAACTTAGGGAGGAATGGAGATAAGTAGTGAGGGGTGCGTTCTATAAAGGTGCTAAAAACTCATGAAGGAGACATAATAGAAACATGCTGCAAACTGCATAATATTGCACATGTGGTATTAAAAATATGTTACAAGTAAAAAAATTTAGTTTCTGATAAAAACTGTCTTTAATTAGTTTAAGATTACCAAAAAACCTCTGATGTTTAAACCATGACAATGTCTCACTATTATACCCGACAAAAATTAATATTTATACATATAAAAACACAATATCGAATTTTATTACTTACTTTTGATTAACTAAATGTAGTTTCTTCTAGTGAGAATAAACTCTTCAGCCTTCACCTGATTATCTTTCAAAGTTTCATATAGCATTAATTGAAACGAACAAAAATCACTCGCGTATTGTTTTCAAAAGTAAAAGAAATTTTTGTGAGATATTTGAATTACATAATAATCAATTAAACAACGTTTTGAAGATTTTACTAGCCATTCTCTTTGATTTAATTTTCATCAGTATTTGTTTGTAATTTATCAGTCTAAAATCAATATTCCAATTAAAATTGCCCAACCAGAAGTTAATTGATCCTTAAGCTGCCTTCAACTGTATTAGTCAAAACCTGGTTGTCAAGCCTAGTGAGGGTGCTGTTATCACCTAAGTGTCCTAACTTGTGTAGCAATATTGTGGGAAATTTAGATGTGGTGTAGTGATTTTTAAGTACATCTAAAGAGATCTATATATCTCAGACCTTTAAGTATAAAGTCGAGACTAACTCAATTTTTATGATGAGCTTTCAAGTAAAGTTTCATATTAACAGCACCATACATAAAAATGCATCATATTGGTTATAAGAATTGTCTTTATTGGGCAACAGAAACATCTAATTCTACAGCCCCAAAGTGACAGTATGGTATGCATTAAGTATAACTATGTATTGCCAGTACTTCTTAGAAGGGATTGGAGACATATTTCGTCAAAATCCGTTAATATTAAATTGCTCAACAACTATTCATACAAGAATCACATTGACGAAGATTAACAACTTAATCCATGATTCCAAGGATGGAGCTCGTACATTTGGCGATACGTCTCGGCCATCCCATTCGAGTGTAAGAGAGAGCAGGCCTAAACCATAAACATTTAAGGAACTGAATACTTCGATAGGCAAATAATATTCAGCTCGATTTAATTCGCACTGTGGAAATCAATATTGCAGAAGACATTTACATACTGGAAAACTCAATTGAACTCAGTGATATAACTTTCCGCAACTGACTATCTGTAATTACATCATGTTAAATTCATAACAATTTGTTCCAAAATAATCAATAAAAATGTATTTTTTTTGAAAATTTTGAAGAGTTCTACTTATTTCAAAACAAGGCATTTCCATTGCTCTCCTAAGACAAAAAAGTAAGTTTGTGGTAGAAAAAAAGGTAAAATAGAAAAAGAAGGATGATTACCATTTTTAGATGTACTAATATCTAGAATAAACAATACTTTAGGTTTTAACGTAAACAGAAAGCCAACACACACAGACAGATTTATCACCAGTGATTCATTTTATAGAATATCATTAAAAAACAGCCTTCAGTTCTATGGTGCACAGTTTAGTTAATTTTCTTTTCTCAGAATAAAATTATAAAAGTGAGTTTAATTACATTTATAGTGTAGCAAAATTCAGTGGGTATAGTGAGATGTTTATAGATGAAATCCACAAATAAATGAAAAAGAAGACAATAAGAAACCTGAAAATATTTTAATAAGAAATAAAAAGGGAAGTGGGTGAAAATAACACGCTATCTACCACTGTCAAATAAAATAAGAAAATCACTGGAAAAATAGTAAGTTGAACGTGACAATTCTCACTACAAAGCAGTTGTTGGAGAACCATACCTAACGAAGAAAAGTCAGGAATTTACTGGCTGACGTGTAGCACGTGTCATCTTAATATATAGGCCAAACACAAAGAAATATTAAAACTAGGGCTAAAGAACATTTCCCCCATGTTAAATAAGAAAATTTCAGAAAAATCTGCGATGGCTAAACACTGTTTGGAAGTAAATCACGTACTTAAAATAGACGAGTAACCCTTTTAAAAAACTTAATTACAAGGAAATTTGTATCTAATTTTTGGTTAAAATTTTGAAATAATAATAGTACTGAAATATTAATTATGTAATTTTGTTTATAAGTAATTATTTGTAATAGTTGAGAATTTTATTGTAAATTATTATTATTATTCAATAAGAACCTTATTTGGAATTTTTTGAAGGTAAATTTAAGGAAATTGTTTGCAAACCATAATCACTGGCATAAGACACTGTTAATAAATAGATATCGCTAATTGTAACAGTGTTATGTTTTTATTCATAATCCATATTCAAATTATGCTAAATTTTCAAAACAAACCTCCCGCTTGATAATAGTGGTCGTAAGTAATTAATATTTCGTTAAGTGTTTTAATTGCAAGGCTAAATCAGAAAATGTGCGTGTAATTTTCATAAATAATGTGGGTTCGGATTCGTTCAAAACATAATCTAAAATTATTGTATTAGAAATTCTTAAATTTTGAGTATGAAAATCTACCATATTATAATATAAGTTATAGAATATTTGAATGTTTTATTAATCTAATTTAACTTCCATTCTAAATATATATTGAAGGAACGCTAATTAACTAATCGTCATTACAATTGTAGTGTATACACACAGGCTACGTGAATGCGCTAAGAACTGGAACATCCCGCCGTTCCAATTTAGTTAGCCCCTTGAACTATACTACTTTTCACCAGTAACAGCGGAGCTGTGCGGAGTGCCTGTTTGCCCCTGACCGCCTCTGACCTACATTCCAGCTCTCAATACTAAACTGTGATACACAAGGTGGGAAACTTATCGCGCATGTCCGACCCCAAACGTTTTTATTCAAGTAGAGGGTGTGCTAGTATATCATTTATAAAATAAACAGACAGATATTGGTATTTCTTATACGAAATAAACATAAACGTTAATGTAATTAACAATAAACCTATGTGAACAATACGAGAATAATAATCAATATGACTAATATTAAATAAATATATATATATAATTACATCTTTGGGTTATATAAGGCTCTATCTAATCTTATATAACTTTGA
Source organism: Prosapia bicincta (assembly GCA_036971475.1). Classification (NCBI taxonomy): domain Eukaryota; kingdom Metazoa; phylum Arthropoda; class Insecta; order Hemiptera; family Cercopidae; genus Prosapia; species Prosapia bicincta. The sequence continues at coordinate 194,964,679 of JBAIZL010000005.1, forward strand.
TATCATTTTAGTACTACTTTTGTATTATATTCTTGGCTTTATTTTTAATTGTATTAATTATTTTCACTATGCTAATTAAATTTCCTGGCCGTTTTCTTCAAAGTAGTTGACAGTAACTTTCCACATTAAACAACGTATTAGTAATAACGAGTAAAATAAATAAGTGAAATTTAACTTGAATCGAAATGTAGTTTTGATAAATCTACAATGTTATTTTTACTACTTGAACATCTTTATTTTCATGTAAAAAACTCTTTTTCTGTCATTGACGTTTAGTAGAGGTGGATCTTGCCTTTGTATGCCATACGGTGTTCAAGGAAATGTAGGTTCACCTCAGGTTTAGAAGCGGAAAGATAATGATGCAAGCGGTGCTATCGGGAATCTAATTCATTGCAAATATAGGTACATTATTGTACTTCTGCGTGTCGAACTTGAATAAAGTCTGTCCATATCGCTCTACAAGTTGAAATAAAGGTAAATTTGTGTACAAAAACTATCACAGTAGACTTTTTTGCTAGAAGATGTTTTAATCAAATATTTAAATGTAAGGATTACATTTTAATATTTGGACGATTTATTATTAAATCTGGAATTTCTGAGGAAGTTTCATTTCTTTTATGATTTCTCCATATTAAAAATACTTTATTTTATACCGAAAATAATCTCGTTGCTGTTCATGACGAGCTGGTTGTTAATTACTTATTACATTTTCCTATTACTTTCGACCAGACGTTTTGTTAACTAACGTTTATTAAATATTTAATACTTCTTCAACCTAGCGGCAAAAATACGAGGCTAAAGAAGTCGTAAGACGCAAATGTTTCCAAGTTTAAGTTAACAATTTAACAACCTGTAGTTAACAAAAAGTCTGGTCGCAAAAGTGTAATAAGTTATTTTATACCTTTATGAATTTTATTTTTTTAAATGATTTCTGCCGTTTGTGAATATTAAAAATACTCTATTTTGTATCTAAATAAGTTTTATTTCTCTTATGCTTCTATCATTTGTCGATATTAAGGATGCTTTATTTTGTATCTAAATAAGTTTTATTTCTCTTATGCTCCTATCATTTGTCGATATTAAGGATACTTTATTTTGTATCTAAATAAGTTTTATTTCTCTTATGCTTCTATCATTTGTCGATATTAAGGATGCTTTATTTTGTATCTAAATAAGTTTTATTTCTCTTTTGCTCCTATCATTTGTCGATATTAAGGATACTTTATTTTGTATCTAAATAAGTTTTATTTCTCTTTTGCTCCTATCATTTGTCGATATTAAGGATACTTTATTTTGTATCTAAATAAGTTTTATTTCTCTTTTGCTCCTATCATTTGTCGATATTAAGGATACTTTATTTTGTATCTAAATAAGTTTTATTTCTCTTTTGCTCCTATCATTTGTCGATATTAAGGATACTTTATTTTGTATCTAAATAAGTTTTATTTCTCTTTTGCTCCTATCATTTGTCGATATTAAGGATACTTTATTTTGTATCTAAATAAGTTTTATTTCTCTTTTGCTCCTATCATTTGTCGATATTAAGGATACTTTATTTTGTATCTAAATAAGTTTTATTTCTCTTTTGCTCCTATCATTTGTCGATATTAAGGATACTTTATTTTGTATCTAAATAAGTTTTATTTCTCTTATGCTCCTATCATTTGTCGATATTAAGGATACTTTATTTCGTATCTAAATAAGTTTTATTTCTCTTATGCTCCTATCATTTGTCGATATTAAGGATACTTTATTTTGTATCTAAATAAGTTTTATTTCTCTTTTGCTCCTATCATTTGTCGATATTAAGGATACTTTATTTTGTATCTAAATAAGTTTTATTTCTCTTTTGCTCCTATCATTTGTCGATATTAAGGATACTTTATTTCGTATCTAAATAAGTTTTATTTCTCTTATGCTCCTATCATTTGTCGATATTAAGGATACTTTATTTTGTATCTAAATAAGTTTTATTTCTCTTATGCTCCTATCATTTGTCGATATTAAGGATACTTTATTTTGTATCTAAATAAGTTTTATTTCTCTTTTGCTCCTATCATTTGTCGATATTAAGGATACTTTATTTTGTATCTAAATAAGTTTTATTTCTCTTTTGCTCCTATCATTTGTCGATATTAAGGATACTTTATTTTGTATCTAAATAAGTTTTATTTCTCTTTTGCTCCTATCATTTGTCGATATTAAGGATACTTTATTTTGTATCTAAATAAGTTTTATTTCTCTTATGCTCCTATCATTTGTCGATATTAAGGATACTTTATTTCGTATCTAAATAAGTTTTATTTCTCTTATGCTCCTATCATTTGTCGATATTAAGGATACTTTATTTTGTATCTAAATAAGTTTTATTTCTCTTATGCTCCTATCATTTGTCCATATTAAGGATACTTTATTTTGTATCTAAATAAGTTTTATTTCTCTTTTGCTCCTATCATTTGTCGATATTAAGGATACTTTATTTTGTATCTAAATAAGTTTTATTTCTCTTTTGCTCCTATCATTTGTCGATATTAAGGATACTTTATTTTGTATCTAAATAAGTTTTATTTCTCTTTTGCTCCTATCATTTGTCGATATTAAGGATACTTTATTTTGTATCTAAATAAGTTTTATTTCTCTTATGCTCCTATCATTTGTCGATATTAAGGATACTTTATTTCGTATCTAAATAAGTTTTATTTCTCTTATGCTCCTATCATTTGTCGATATTAAGGATACTTTATTTTGTATCTAAATAAGTTTTATTTCTCTTATGCTCCTATCATTTGTCGATATTAAGGATACTTTATTTTGTATCTAAATAAGTTTTATTTCTCTTATGCTCCTATCATTTCTCGATATTAAGGATACTTTATTTTGTATCTAAATAAGTTTTATTTCTCTTTTGCTCCTATCATTTGTCGATATTAAGGATACTTTATTTTGTATCTAAATAAGTTTTATTTCTCTTATGCTCCTATCATTTGTCGATATTAAGGATACTTTATTTTGTATCTAAATAAGTTTTATTTCTCTTATGCTCCTATCATTTGTCGATATTAAGGATACTTTATTTTGTATCTAAATAAGTTTTATTTCTCTTTTGCTCCTATCATTTGTCGATATTAAGGATACTTTATTTTGTATCTAAATAAGTTTTATTTCTCTTATGCTCCTATCATTTGTCGATATTAAGGATACTTTATTTTGTATCTAAATAAGTTTTATTTCTCTTATGCTTCTATCATTTGTCGATATTAAGGATACTTTATTTTGTATCTAAATAAGTTTTATTTCTCTTATGCTCCTATCATTTGTCGATATTAAGGATACTTTATTTTGTATCTAAATAAGTTTTATTTCTCTTATGCTTCTATCATTTGTCGATATTAAGGATACTTTATTTTGTATCTAAATAAGTTTTATTTCTCTTATGCTTCTATCATTTGTCGATATTAAGGCTACTTTATTTTGTATCTAAATAAGTTTTATTTCTCTTATGCTTCTATCATTTGTCGATATTAAGGATACTTTATTTTGTATCTAAATAAGTTTTATTTCTCTTATGCTCCTATCATTTGTCGATATTAAGGCTACTTTATTTTGTATCTAAATAAGTTTTATTTCTCTTATGCTTCTATCATTTGTCGATATTAAGGATACTTTATTTTGTATCTAAATAAGTTTTATTTCTCTTATGCTTCTATCATTTGTCGATATTAAGGATACTTTATTTTGTATCTAAATAAGTTTTATTTCTCTTATGCTCCTATCATTTGTCGATATTAAGGATACTTTATTTTGTATCTAAATAAGTTTTATTTCTCTTATGCTCCTATCATTTGTCGATATTAAGGATACTTTATTTTGTATCTAAATAAGTTTTATTTCTCTTATGCTTCTATCATTTGTCGATATTAAGGCTACTTTATTTTGTATCTAAATAAGTTTTATTTCTCTTATGCTTCTATCATTTGTCGATATTAAGGCTACTTTATTTTGTATCTAAATAAGTTTTATTTCTCTTATGCTTCTATCATTTGTCGATATTAAGGCTACTTTATTTTGTATCTAAATAAGTTTTATTTCTCTTATGCTTCTATCATTTGTCGATATTAAGGCTACTTTATTTTGTATCTAAATAAGTTTTATTTCTCTTATGCTTCTATCATTTGTCGATATTAAGGCTACTTTATTTTGTATCTAAATAAGTTTTATTTCTCTTATGCTTCTATCATTTGTCGATATTAAGGCTACTTTATTTTGTATCTAAATAAGTTTTATTTCTCTTATGCTTCTATCATTTGTCGATATTAAGGCTACTTTATTTTGTATCTAAATAAGTTTTATTTCTCTTATGCTTCTATCATTTGTCGATATTAAGGCTACTTTATTTTGTATCTAAATAAGTTTTATTTCTCTTATGCTTCTATCATTTGTCGATATTAAGGCTACTTTATTTTGTATCTAAATAAGTTTTATTTCTCTTATGCTTCTATCATTTGTCGATATTAAGGATACTTTATTTTGTATCTAAATAAGTTTTATTTCTCTTATGCTTCTATCATTTGTCGATATTAAGGATACTTTATTTTGAATTTTATAATGCAAAACTTTGTACACTTTATTTTTCATTCTTGAAAACGACCTTACTAATAAAAAGTATATGTATTTTGCCAGTATAGGGGACCGCTTTTAATGTTTGATATTGTATTTAAAAGTATAATGTTTTCAATAAAGACACAGTTTATTTAGAAAGTTGCAGATGAGTCAATTGGTAGAAAGAAAGTCGTACACATATTACACTTATTGTTTTACCACGTTTTCACTGGAACACTTACTTTGATTTTCTAACACTTTGTTGTTCTAGGAATTGTCCCTTGCTTTAAAGGAGGCATTTGAGTTAGTTTTAAAAATATAATTATATGATTAATAAAGGTAACTTTTAAATTACTTCACCTACATATTAATAAAATATTTCTTTGTCTTTATACTAAGGTCGATCCCAAGACGTACCAGTTAAGGGTACTGTAGTATGCCATAACTGCACAATAAATTTTTCAGATTCTCAATAAGCTGTAGTTGTACTTAAAAATGTGGCTGAAGGGCTAAAGAAGACAGGTTTAACAAGAGAATCTCCCTGACAGTAAAAGATAATGGGGGGTTTAAGATATAGACACTTCATGTTTCTGAATCACAAAACTTGCGAAAGTGAAGAGAACAAGTAATATTAGAAGCATAACTGAAGTTTTGTGTTTGGTACTTGACTTAAAAAAAAATGAAATAAGAAAACACAAAGTTTAGAAAAGAAGGAAATAACACGTAGGCTATATAAAAAGAATACTAATCAATTGTAAGACTTACGTACTGAGAAGTCACTTTAAAAAAAGTGATTGTTCAGGGCACTCGACCTTGTTCAAATTAAACCTACAGCTTTACTAGCAAACTGTACAAATAGACTATGACGTAAATAATATGACTTTAGTTTTGGTTACCTGCGTTTATATCATAGCCATTAAACAAAATAACTTCAGATAATATTCTAATCTAAATTATTACTCAGAAACAGCTGGATCAATTAGAAAAGTTGTATCAGTAAAAAATATCAAAGCCTAAGTATAGTAATAGCTGCCGCCATTCCCTTTTTGATTCCGTGCACGAGGTAGCGCATAGGCATCTCTCTTCACCCCGGTTGAGAGTAGGTCTACTTGATATAGGCGACCCTACCCACATTATGCCATAAATTCTATGACACCACCAATGTCACCTCACCTTAAACTTACATATTTTCTCAGTATTTTTCTATCCTATAATAGACACATTGGCTAATCGCTCTCAACAAAAAATTCAACTTAATGTAAAACGAGAAATAAGTTTTAATTACGCAGATCTTAATTTTACACACTCTACCCACATTATGCCATTAATTCTATGACACCAGTCGTGATTCTGTATGACCCACTGGTGTGACCTTATATTAAACTTACATATTTTCTCAGTCTTTTTCTATCCTATAATAGACACATTGGCTAACCGCTCTCAACAAAAAATTCAACTTAATGTAAAACGAGAAATAAGTTTTAATTACGCAGATCTTAATTTTACACACTCTACCCACATTATGCCATTAATTCTATGACACCAGTCGTGATTCTGTATGACCCACTGGTGTGACCTTATATTAAACTTACATATTTTCTCAGTCTTTTTCTATACTATAATAGACACATTGGCTAATCGCTGTCAACAAAAAATTCAACTTAATGTAAAAAGAAATTGGGAAATACCACATACGACTTCATCAGAAAGAAAAAACGCAAAAATTACAAATTCAATTTAAAAACTATGAAATAAGTTTTAATTACGCAGATCTTAATTTTACACACCATCACTTGATTGTTAGGTCAAAGTGACTGGATATGCATGCGTTGGTTTGACGATGTTAGACAACAATGGATGAGTGTTGTTACCAAAGCTTTGAATATGTGTTACACTTTAAACCAACTATCATAACATCCAATATTTGTGTAACAATGTTTTCTTTAAACATTTGGATCGTATATCAAATCATTTGTTTCTGTCATTATACGTAATTACAGGTTTCGTTTTACAAATGTGGGTTTGTACGGTTTAACGTAAATAGCTAGTGAGGTTGCGCATTGAGTTTGTCGAAGTGATTCAGTATTAACCGACCGCCATATTGTACAAAACGACGTAAATACTATTTTTGTCATTACACAGATTAAAATATTTACAAGTTTTCGCTATATTTAATTAGATAAAACAAGGTCACTTCTTATCACAATCATACAGAGTAATCTACGGCTTAACTGATATACTGACCTTCATCGGCCGTCCGAGGCCTACGTTTCTATTTTAGCACTCTGTTGAAGGATTTTTGCATAGTTTAGAATTTATAGTAGGACATTGTTTGCCATGTATTGCGCAATAAAATATTGTAAGCTACGAATATTTTGAGCTACATATCTAATTGGAAATATATGTTTAGATTTTTTATGTAACGTAGTTAAAGTATCAGTTTAAAAGCCATTTCTGCACTGTCGTCGTTTATTAAGTGGAATTGATCCCATCATTTTATTTTCGTTATATCTCTTTTTTATGTTATTTCATTTAAATTATATACCTAGTCTGTTTATATTAGTCATATAGTTTTATAGTAAATGTTTATATTAGTTATATAGTTTTATAGTAAATGTTTATATTAGTTATATAGTTTTGTAGTAAATGTTTATATTAGCTATATAATTTTATAGTAAATGTTTATATTAGTTATATAGTTTTATAGTAAATATTTATATTATTCATATAGTTTTATAATAAATGTTTATATTAGTTATATACTTTTATAGTAAATGTTTATATTAGTTATATAGTTGTATAGTAAATGTTTATATTAGTTATATAGTTTTATAGTAAATGTTTATATTAGTTATATAGTTGTATAGTAAATGTTTATCTTAGTTATATAGTTTTATAGTAAATGTTTATATTAGTTATATAGTTTTATAGTAAATGTTTATATTAGTTATATAGTTTTATAGTAAATGTTTATATAAGTTATATAGTTTTATAGTAAATGTTTATATTAGTTATATAGTTTTATAGTAAATGTTTATATTAGTTATATAGTTGTATAGTAAATGTTTATATTAGTTATATAGTTTTATAGTAAATGTTTATATTAGTTATATAGTTTTATAGTAAATGTTTATATAAGTTATATAGTTTTATAGTAAATGTTTATATTAGTTATATAGTTTTATAGTAAATGTTTATATTAGTTATATAGTTGTATAGTAAATGTTTATATTAGTTATATAGTTTTATAGTAAATGTTTATATTAGTTATATAGTTTTACAGTAAATGTTTATATTAGCTATATAGTTTTATAGTAAATGTTTATATTAGTTATATAGTTTTATAGTAAATGTTTATATTAGTTATATAGTTTTATAGTAAATGTTTATATTAGTTATATAGTTTTATAGTAAATGTTTATCTTAGCTATATAGTTTTATAGTAAATGTTTATATTAGTTATATAGTTTTATGGTAAAGGTTTTATACAAATATTTACTAAAAATGTTATACAATATTTTTCATAGTTCTCCACAGTATAAAATTTTGAAAATATTGTATTTTAATTTAGTTTATGTATTTTGCAATAAATTACAAAACAGAATTTTTGATGATTTTTGAAAATATAGTGAATACAATTTACGTTTGATTATAAAACTGACAGAAATTTTATTTAGACCTCAAAACATTCTTTATATAGTTAGAATGGAGTTTTTATTCTCACTTGTTTTTTAATCTTTAGATTTTAATAAATAAAAAAATAAATAACGTAAATGGACTATAAACGCGTTAATTATTTAACTTGAGTTTTCAACCCTTATAAACCACCCCTTATCCTGAAATCAGTAAAATGATCGATGTAATCGAAAGGTCTTTTTACGTTCCATGAAAAGTGTTCTATAGGTATTTACCGAAAATGTGTCGATTTCCTTCAATTACTTAGGTTACAATGCGGTTACAAATACAGTACTTAGGTCTTTATTCACATTAAAATGAGCCCTTTCAATATTCATAAGTCGCTTAAAATTCAACTTACAACATTCATTCAAAAAACAATCTCTCCCTTCGTTTTTTATTACCTTTAATTTTAAGTACAAATATTTCGAAATACGCATATTTTGAAGTTATTTGTGAAAAATCGTCAACATTTTCAGCCATTAATAACTGACAACAAAAAACTTCATTAAAAAGTCCTTAAAATTTGTACCTCTGTCGATTCCTGGGGTTGTTTGTAATAGAAATTTCACTCTCCATAAGGGGTAGAATCCTCCCCCCCCCCCAATGTAAAAGCGCAAGTCGTTACTGTGTTACTTTTGATCCTTGAGGCACCCTCTAACTACTCACAAATTTTCGTGCAAAACGATGAAGGTTTAAAGTTGTCTGAAGGGAAAGAATTCGTTGACTGGTTTAAATGTCCTCATCAGTAACAACAACAAATTCTCCTTATAAATTCCATCATACGAAGTACATCTAGTTTGCATTTTGTCATAGAAGAACAAGTCCTAATTTTTATTAATTTTTAATTTCGAAAAAGCCAATTAATAATTTATTTTTGGAATGACTAACAGATATTTGTTAGCTTTTCTAAACTTTTGTACACACGACTAAATATATTATATTCATAAATGAGATTATGATGCAAGGTTTACATGTTTTTCTCGGAGAGCATCTTTATGAATCTTCATCCGAGCTTTTCTCATGCTTATCATTTCCATCCATATAACTTTCATGATATTATATTATAAACAGATTTAATACAAGGTTTACATGTTTTTCTCGGAAAACACATTCATGAAGCTTCATCTCAGCCATTCTCAAGTTTATCACCTCCATCTATATAAAAGCAAATTTGATATAAGGTTTACATGTTTTTCTCGGGAAGCACATTAATGAAGCTTCATCTCAGCCATTCCCAAGTTTATCATCTCCATCTATATAAAAGCACATTTGATACAAAGTTTACATGTTTTTCTTGGGAAGTACATTAATAAAGCTTCATCTCAGCCATTCTCAAGTTTATCATCTCCATCTATATAAAAGCACATTTGATACAAGGTTTACATGTTTTTCTCGGGAAGCACATTAATGATGCTTCATCTCAGCCATTTTCAAGTTTATCACCTCCATCTATATAAAATCACATTTGATACAAGATGTACATGTTTTTCTCGGAAAGCACATTTGATACAAGGCTTACATGTTTTTCTCGGTAAGCAAATTAATGAATCTTCATCTTAGCCATTCTCAAGATTATCACCTCCATCTATATAAAATCACATTTGATACAAGCTGTACATGTTTTTCCCGGAAAGCACATTTGACACAAGGCTTACATGTTTTTTCTCGGAAAGCAAATTAATGAAGCTTCATCTCAGCTATTCTCAAGTTTATCATCTCCATCTACTGTATATAAAAGCTCATTTGATACAAGGTTTACATGTTTTTCTCGGTAAGCAAATTAATGAATCTTCATCTCAGCCATTCTCAAGTTTATCATCTCCATCTATATAAAAGCACATTTGATACAAGATGTACATGTTTTTCTCGGAAAGCACATTTGATACAAGGCTTACATGTTTTTCTCGGTAAGCAAATTAATGAATCTTCATCTTAGCCATTCTCAAGTTTATCACCTCCTTCTATATAAAATCACATTTGATACAAGCTGTACATGTTTTTCCCGGAAAGCACATTTGATACAAGGCTTACATGTTTTTCTCGGAAAGCAAATTAATGAAGCTTCATCTCAGCTATTCTCAAGTTTATCATCTCCATCTACTGTATATAAAAGCTCATTTGATACAAGGTTTACATGTTTTTCTCGGTAAGCAAATTAATGAATCTTCATCTCAGCCATTCTCAAGTTTATCATCTCCATCTATATAAAAGCACATTTGATACAAGATGTACATGTTTTTCTCGGAAAGCACATTTGATACAAGGCTTACATGTTTTTCTCGGAAAGCAAATTAATAAATCTTCATCTTAGCCATTCTCAAGTTTATCATCTCCATCTATATAAAAGCACATTTGATACAAGATGTACATGTTTTTCTCGGAAAGCACATTCATGAAGCTTCATCTTAGCCATTCTCAAGTTTATCATCTCCATCTATATAAAAGCACATTTGATACAAGATGTACATGTTTTTCTCGGAAACCACATTTGATACAAGGCTTACATGTTTTTCTCGGAAAGCAAATTAATGAATCTTCATCTTAGCCATTCTCAAGTTTATCATCTCCATCTATATAAAAGCACATTTGATACAAGATGTACATGTTTTTCTCGGAAAGCACATTTGATACAAGGCTTACATGTTTTTCTCGGAAAGCAAATTAATGAAGCTTCATCTCAGCCATTCTCAAGTTTATCATCTCCATCTACTGTATATAAAAGCTCATTTGATACAAGGTTTACATGTTTTTCTCGGAAAGCACATTTGATACAAGGCATACATGTTTTTCTCGGAAAGCAAATTAATGAAGCTTCATCTCAGCCATTCTCAAGTTTATCATCTCCATCTACTGTATATAAAAGCACATTTGATACAAGATGTACATGTTTTTCTCGGAAAGCAAATTAATGAAGCTTCATCTCAGCCATTCTCAAGTTTATCATCTCCATCTACTGTATATAAAAGCTAATTTGATACAAGGTTTACATGTTTTTCTCGGAAAGCAAATTTGATACAAGGCTTACATGTTTTTTTTTTCGGTAAGCACGTTAATGAATCTTTATCTGAGCTATATTGGAGTGCAACTGCCACCCAGTGCCAACCCCGATTTACACAACACGTTCTAGAAAAAAACCTTCGCTAAGTATTAGAATAAATTGTGTGGGCTATTTATCAAGTTTCAAACACAACGTAAGCATTTTGCTTGTATTGTAATGTATCTACCGTCACAATATTTCTAAATGAATACTCGTACTCATAGATTTGAATATAGAATGTCCGAATATTTGATTGCAATAACAGAAACATATTACGGGAAACAACTTTGATGTTTGTGTGTCAAAGATTGAGCAGCTTATGCTTTATACAGTTGGCTGTGAATTTCTATTTTAGTTCAACTGCTTGCTTTATACATTTTCGCCTCAAACTGGGATAGCCTACTTATCGAAACTACTGCGCCAGATTTAGCTTACAAACGTATCGTAAAATGTGTTCGCTTCTACGCTGCACTGGGATTAATGTGTTGGATGAATACACAAACGTTTTAGTAGATCAATGACACTAATCAATCAAACTTCGAATTAATAACTAAGAAACATTTAGTTACATATATCGTCTTGTGTTTGGATCAAAACATATGTATATATATACCTGTGTCGGAATTTGTATAGTTTGCAAACAATTGTGTGCAGATTATTTTTAGTGTTGAATGTTGGCTAGTATTTTACAATAATCAAATGTAGCCTGTATGGATGAGATTATTTAGACCTATACAATTGTAGCCTGTATGGATGAGATTATTTAGACCTATACAAATGTAGCCTTTATGGATGATATTATTTAGACCTATACAATTGTAGCCTGTATGGATGAGATTATTTAGACCTATACAAATGTAGCCTGTATGGATGAGATTATTTAGACCTATACAATTGTAGCCTGTATGGATGAGATTATTTAGAACTATACAATTGTAGCCTGTATGGATGAGATTATTTAGACCTATACAATTGTAGCCTGTATGGATGAGATTATTTAGACCTATACAATTGTAGCCTGTATGGATGAGATTATTTAGACCTATACAATTGTAGCCTGTATGGATGAGATTATTTAGACCTATACAAATGTAGCCTGTATGGATGAGATTATTTAGACCTATACAATTGCAGCCTGTATGGATGAGATTATTTAGACCTATACAAATGTAGCCTGTATGGATGAGATTATTTAGACCTATACAATTGTAGCCTGTATGGATGAGATTATTTAGACCTATACAAATGTAGCCTGTATGGATGATATTATTTAGACCTATACAATTGTAGGTCCTTATATTATTAATAGTGGTTGTGGAATTACGTTTTAAAATAACTTTTTACGGTTAATTAGAGTTTACATTAAACTTGTGTGCCTTCATTTAATTGAGTTATTGTAAGACACTCATTTACGGTTCACTTTTAATTCATTTACTTATGAGTGATAAATTTCTTCAACGTAATATTTGAAACATTTTATATTTCAGCATCTTTTGATTTATATATGTAGAGTCAAATAATCAATAGTATTTCTGCCCGGCAAATGTATCTGAAGTCATTTTTCGCCTTTTAAAGCGGGTATGGATTGTAACCCAAATTGATAGATTAATTAAATTTAATTTTTTTAAAAAATAAATTTGCGAAGAATAACTTTTTCTTAAAGTTTCGTTATACAATTTGTATATACGATTTGGTAAAACTAGTTTAAAATTTTAATTGAAATCCCGAATTACTTTGAAATAAACACTATGTAAGTCTTGCATAACTCGTGACCTCATTGAGCCGGTAATGTAAACCAAATATCCTAATAGAATTGGAGATCTACTGACCTCAAATTTTGTTAGGTCGGGGCAGGTGATCTGCGCAGACACATCTGCGCAGTAAAACACCATCTGCTTCTTTTGTTGCGTCGATCACTTTCGATATTATTTGTTTTTAATCTGTACTACAGTATTTTATTACAAAAAGAAACATTTTGTGATATTTTTGAAACCTCTCTTTTAGTATACTTTTCTTCTAGCAGCTTCATAAGCAAAGTCCTGTTGGAAAAAAATGTTCTTCTTGTCGGGTGAAGTTTTCTCTCCATCAGAAAATTTCAACCTCCTATCCCTTTTTACGATTTCAAAATTCTTTTCCCTTAATTATTTAGTCAAACTGTTTCAAGTAGCATAGACCCTCGCTGACATTTTAAAGGAATGATCCCCGCCTGAAATGGCGTGCTGTAATCACAGAAAATACTACTGACCAGTATATACAAGACTGCATTACACTTGGAATAGTCTCACCTCCCTTCCGATACTCACATCGTTCACAATAATTTAGTGAACTGTGTCAAGACTTCTCATCTTGACGCCTGAAGCTTGGAAGCTAGTTTTTATGTCTTCTGTTTCAAAAGTGTTTCTACTGGTGTTAAACGTTACAGATTGGCACTTAATGCACCAGTGATAAGCTGATATTGTAGCCTTTGTGCAGTGATACTTGATGTACCTCGATTGTCATGGACGTGTGTGCTGTTAAGTTCCCAAGTAAGCCCTATAAAACTGTTGGATTTTAAATTAATTGTTAAATTATTTGTTTGGCTGCGAAAATTACATTGAAGAATCAGTCAGTAGTTCCTTGTCAGTTTTTGCTGACGTTTTACCCCTAGGTATTTAATCCTCGTGACACCATCCAAACTTATCCTATCGAATGTTGTGAGATTCTTTTTGTCACTAAAAATTATAGCTGGAGGTTTTTTTGAAAAATTTATTGCCTCTCAGGTCATCCTACTTGGACTGCTTTGACCATTCTCAGTTTCCTATTGAGCTATGAGAACAGTGCCATAAGAAGACCCTTGAATAAGTCGATATACTTCAGAGAATCTTCGTCTTTAAGGCTCTACAAATAGACAATGAAGGTTTGCCTGAAGGCAGAATGTAGCAGCTACGGGCCTGCGCATTTTGCACATGAGTTGCCTTGATAATCAGTTTCAGTACAACTAATTCATCCCCTTACGATGTAGGGGAGAGTTACTCCCTCCTTGCTACTCGCGTAAAATGTATTAAAGAATGGAGATACTGTATTTTAAAAGACGCAAAAACGTTCCTTCTAATTTAAGGGGGTTTCAGTTCGGCCAACAATATATTTAGATTTGTCTCATATTGTTTATTGTTATCGAACGTGTTGAGTTCGGTGTGGTGGAACTCTCTAAAACGCACATTCCTGAATGTATCTCTCCTCCAGCCTCTCCAGTGTCTTTAATAGAAAGGATCAGTGAAAATTACTTGGAGTCAGACCTTCTTATCAGTTGCATATAATCTGTACATAACCTGTCCTGTACTTCAAACAGTTGGCCCGTATTGTTTAGAGTAATCCTGGGTCTGGTTAAGATCCAGTCCACTCTCGGCGAAGAGCATCACCCTAACAGCGATTGGCATTCGCTTATTATTGAGATCAGGAAAGTGGCTCAGTGACTTGGCTTTAGGATTGGAAGCCATTACCGGTTAAAGTGTGGCTACCTCATTGAAGCTACTTAGCTTGTACGTGAGTACAAGCTCCCGGGTTTGTTTCGGGAGTAAAACCTGACTATGTTACTAGTCTTACAAGTCTTCTTGAACCACTGTGTAGTGTTCGAATATCTGGATCTCTACTTCAGTGAAGGCATCATGGGAACAGGGAAAGATAACCCTCTGCGTGTTTGCGGTTTTTTTTTCATTTTACACTCACTATTACATCTTGTATTAAATTTACAAGTTGACAAGTTTATAATGTAATAATTATGCAAATTCAAATTTACTGATCAATTTACTCGGTATAAAGCTTCTAGTAAATGTCGGTCCTTGGTTGGTTTATAGTAAAAATTTTCTAATCAAAATGTTCAAATATCTATTAAAATTTTTAAAATGGAGGAAAAAATTATCATTTTTTCAGTTTTTCTTCTATTTAATTTCACGTAATCTGCCATTTATCGGTTCAGTGAATTTGTGAAAAATATGGGCTTGTAAATTTCAGTAACAGAGGGAATTTAAAAAGAAAAGATATAGTTGGATGAAACTAGTACATTTTTATTGTTGTAATTAAACCAAACTTATGAGTCTTCCACTTTCGTTGCGCTAAATGGTGTTCCTAGGAACAGAAATTTCATAAATTTAAGCACAGATACCACTCCCAGCAGCAAACCGTCACCTAACACAGATCCATCTCCCAAAAGCAATCCCTTTCTTTCTATCGTTCTTATCCACCTCTACTATCAGCAGAGTGACTGCATAGTATTTTACCCCCAATTGTATCGTACAATTTTGTTTTCAGAATTAGCGAGTTCATGATTCCTGGTTGAGTCCCAGTTCTATGTTGCACGTGTTGAAGAGAGGTAATACGTCAGGCGACAAAGCCTTACTAAAGTGAAGGTTTATTTGTCAAATCCCCGACGTGTGAATTTCCTAACGTGAAAACTAAAAATGTGTGAGTCCTTTCAGAATTTTGCAATCTAGGGTTTTAATAACCTCAAATGCCGCATCGCTCTTTTAGCTTAACAAAGAACTTTTATGACGATTGTTTGTTTATCTCTGACCTTCATACTTCTGTCTATCAACACGTCTTTGATTCGATTTGGAATCGTACTTATCATTTTTATTTCAACTAGGACCTCCCTGCACACAGGCAGTCCGCGCTCCTTTCAGGGATTTGAATCTGAAACCATCCTCTCCAATCAGAAATGTGTGTGCGCGCGCGTGCGTGCGTGTAAGCTCTCACGTACCTAGGCAGGATTTTGGGAAGAGGGAGGTTCAGTCCAAATAACTTCAAAATATGAGAATCAAGTGACTCTCAGAAAGATGATCCGGGGTACATTTGTTTTATATAATAATACGAGTAAAATATATCAAATAAATTATGTGGTTATAGGTCGTATTTAGGTCCAACAAATTAGAGTGATTTACATTTTTTAAGAATTGATATAACGATACAACTATTATTCAATATATAACTGCGTCATAAGAAATAGGACCTTCTAAACGAGTCAATGAAAACCAAAGTTGACAAATAAATTTTACTCCCAAATAAACATATGTAAAAGCGATAGAAAACTCATAAATTTGTACATCTCCCATTAAAATAATAATAATAACAAATAGACAATAATAAGGGCAATTATGATATTACTATATAAAAAGGTAAATGATAAAATGAAACTTTGTAAGTGGCTCAATTCAGTTGTTCCATTTCCAAATCAAGTGAGCTGTAATATACAATTTGTAATGTAGATTTGTTTGTAACTATGAAAGGAAAATATATCTCATCTTTTCCATAGTTCCAAAATGTTTGTGATGAAGAAATTCAGGTAAGAGGGAGTACAGACCCCTGGCTACGTCCCCTGGTGTGAGTGAGTGTGTGTATATTTACACTCTACACACAATAAAATATAAACTTTCTTGCCAAAAACAATTCTTAACCATCACTGCTCAAATATAACGCTCGTCTTCATTGTCAGAATTATGGAGAGCTAGTTAACCTGTTGAGTGGCAGCACAACACTTAGATATTAATGCTGTATTCTGTTATCACTCAACAGGTTAAGTTGGTCTCAATAATGCTGACAGCTATGAGTTACGAAATAAAAATTATTCTCCACGTTTTTAATAACTATTCGTTGTAATGTTTATAATAAGTATATTATTACTTATTTACTGTGTGTTGAAATTATTATAATAACAAATATACAATAACAAATTGTAACAGTGCACGTATGTTCGCGTGCGCGCTTGAGTGTGCTTATCAGTATGTTGATTAATAAAAAAAGGAAATTACATTATCAATATAAGGATGCAAAATGAATGAATTCTGTGTCTTTTGAATCAAAGAGATAATGTATAAGTATCCATCCATCCATATATATATATATATATATATATATATATATATATATATATATATATATATATATATATATAATACGTTTTCTTGTTTAATAATTTAAAACAACATAGGTCATTCAAATACAAGAATATTTATTAATTTATATCCAAAGCTTTTCGTTGGCAAACAGTAAGAACATCATCAGGAATGAAAATTTTCATTCCTGATGATGTTGGTACTGTTTGCCAACGAAAAGCTTTGGATATAAATTAATAAATATTCTTGTATTTGAATGACCTATGTTGTTTTAAAATATATATATATATATATATATATATATATATATATATATATATATATATATATATATATATATATATAATTTGACTTATTGAGCTGAATTCAACAAATGCTGTTAATAACTTGGACTTCTCGAAATATAGCAATATAATACAATGTTTGAAGGAAGATTTTGGAAACAGATTTCATGATCTTAATAAATTTGAAACGTTATTTGAAATCTTTGCATCGCCTTTCAGTGTTGATTGCACGGATGCACCACGCAATATTGAAGTGGAACTTATTGATCTGCACCACGTGATTCAGTTAAAGTCAAAATTCTGAGAAGTTTCATTATTAGATTTCTACAAAAATTACTTGCCTGTAGGAAAGGTTAATCTGCGAGAAATATTTTTAAAAAATTCGTGTTTGTTCGGTAGTACTTTCATTTGTGAGCATGTATTTTCTTTAAGGAAATCTATCAAATCTAAAGCTCGTACGCGTTTAACTGACATTCACTGGGAATCAACATTAAAAATAGTAACTACAAACATGAATATAGACATTAAACAATTATCAAAAAAAAAAAAACAGTGTCAAATTTCCCACTAAAATAAACACTTTTCAGATTTCATTTCATGTTTTTTATTTTCAAGTTAAAAGTTGCTTTATGTTTTGAATCCCGGTGTAGTAAACTTTAAATACTTGCTGCAAGTGTCAACATTTAACAAGGTAGAAAATTTGATACATTAATACGTTGTTACAAGTATATACGCTATCATAAATTATAAAGTGGCTGTCTATGTATGGGATGTACGCTCACATTATAATTTGAAATGTAGGCTGTATTATTTGAAAGTTAACCACAACTAGATAAGACGTATTCCAATTATTTAACTCGAGAAATTTTAATCCTGCGGCCCGGCTCGAGAAAAATGAACATTTAATTGGCCCACCGTTCCAAAAAGGTAGAGCACCCCTGATCTAGATCCTAGATAAAGGCCCAAACTTATATAATTTTGATACATAGGTACGAACAAAAATTTATCTACAAGTCAATTTACTGACAATGGATGCTTACTAATAACCCTCAAAATGATTTCTAAAAGTTCTATTTAAATTAAAATCGCAATATTAGTTTAGCTGAATAAATTAATGTATATTTTTCCCTTACAACTTTTTTTAAAAAAATGTTTTAACTTGCCTATAGTAGCACTTACTTTTTTTTGTGTTGAGGACGGCCGTTTCGGGAGATGTGTCCCTTTGTCAACTCAGACCGTAACTGATCTCAAGGTTTACGTAGGTTAGGGTGGGGGTGGGATATTTTGGTGGTGTGGGTGTATTTTGTGTGTATTAGGAGTTATGATGTCAAAAAGTGCGTGTGAGTTGTAATGTAATTGTGTATTGAGTATGTGTGTAGGGTGTAGTTTGAAGTGCCTATATATTTCGTATTGTTCGGTTGTGTAGCGTTGGTTATTTCTGTGTTGTTTATGAAGAATTTGTAAGTTAGATGTTATGTCTGTGTAGTCGTGTTTTGTGGAGTTGAGATGATCGGCGAAGTTAGATTGGTAGTTATTGTTTTTTAGTGCTTTTATATGTTCTTGGTAACGTGTGTGAAATGACCTCCCTGTCTGGCCTATGTAAAAACTGGGGCATGAACTGCAAGTTAGTTTGTAAACTCCAGTGGTGTTGTAAATGTCGTTGATTTTGCTGTTGGGTTTAAATTGTTTGTTGAGAGTGTTGTGTGTGGAGTAAGCTATTTTGTAGTTGTATTTTCGTAATGTGTTGGTTAGATTGTGGGTTTTGGATGATCTGTAAGGTATTGATAAGTATTTTATGGGATTGTCATCTTGTGTGTATGTATTTGGGTTATTATGTTTATTTTTTAGGCGGTTGTATAATTTGTCTATCATTGTTGGGTTGTATCCGTTTGTTTGTGCTATATATTTTATGGTGTTTAACTCCTGGTAGTGTTCATCTTTGTCTAATGGTGTTTTAAGGAGGCGGTATATCATGGTATTGTAAGCAGCTAGTTTGTGTTGGTGTGGGTGGTTTGAGGAACTGTGTATGGTCGTATTAGTGCTGGTGGGTTTTCGGTATATGTTGAATTTATGTGTTTGTTTGTCTGTTCGTTTAATTGTGAGGTCTAAGAAGTTAAGGGAGTTTTGTTGTTCTGTTTCGATGGTGTATGTTAGTTTAGGGTGTATGGAATTTATGTGTTTTAGAAATATGTGTGCTCTGCGTGTGTTGCCTTTATATAATGTTATGATGTCGTCGACGTATCTGTACCAGTAAATTATGTTATCTGAGTATTTGTTGTTGTGTAAAATGTGGTTTTGTTCGATGTGGTGTACGAATATTTATTCAAAGGGACACATCTCCCGAAACGGCCGTCCTCAACACAAAAAAAGTAAGTGCTACTATAGGCAAGTTAAAACATTTTTTTTAAAAAAGTTGTAAGTGATTACTAGTAGCTCACGCGAAGATGGAATCAACAAATGTTTATATTTTTCCGTATTGAGGAGAAATAATCAAATTTTGCTAATGACTTTTACCATAACCATTTTCTTCCAATAGTGAAATAGACATGTAAAAACTGAAACATTATTTGTTTTTGTCCTTAACCTGCCCCACTGGTAGCCTATATATTTCTTTTATATTTATGTTTACTCTATACATAGATATTTCTATTCGGTGTATTCTTTGCAGACAAGTGTTAACATGTCCGCAATGTTACAATAAGGTACAATACAGTAAATTACTATTATATATTGCAACATACTAACCATGGAGTAAGACTGTATTGCACTTTAGTAATAGGTAAATTTGTCCCCACTCCATCCTATTCTTTAGAGAAACCAGACGTATGTTACGGTTCAAGTTGGGAAAGGAACACTTTGCATAAAGAATGCAAGTGCTGCTATAGGTAAGTGTTTACATATCCATATATATATAATTGCGTAAGCCTAATTTTGAGAGAAAAATTGTGGCAGCTTGGAAGGTAGTACAGAGCTGGGAGATGGCTCAAATTAAAAGAATTGACACGAAGGAGCGGGGGAAAATATAGGTTTATCACGATTTACAACAATTGTAGGGAACTTAAGTTACCAAAAATCTCCATAAGAAATACATTACAATGAAAAACATCTGAATATGATTTTCAAATATTTCAGCTGAAAAACAGCTGTACAAATATTATATTAAAAACAGCTGAGTACAAATATTGTAACAGTATTAAAAGTTAATTAGAAATATGAACTTGGGATGAGGTTTAGTTAATAGAGTACGTCTTGTCGTAATAGATATGTTTGACAAGTTTATTAAATTAGAAATAATCACTGGTTCTGGAAAAGGAAACATCATATTTTTACGAAACATCTGTTGAAGGAACATCTGCTGATTTTAATAATTAAATTAATATCAAAAGAATTAACATGCAAACGAAAACGAACCCATTTCCATTAAGACTTGCATTGAAAATAGGGTTGGTAAAAAAAACAAATTGAAAACCCATTTACAAAAAATATGATTTATAAGGAAATTTCGCCATGAAAAACTTGAATTATATTAAATTAAATTTATATTAAAAAATTATATTACGATACAAGAGTTTAAAATACAATAATAGGGGCATTCGCCCCTACAAGTCCCTAGTCTACGTTAATAGTATAAGTATTATATTTCTTACAGGCAGGGTACTTATGTTTCAATATTAACTTCTTTTCTCTCTGCACTCGATTTGTTAAAAACATGCTCCACTTAATGCCATACAATATTGTAATCATAGGATTTCAAATACAGGTGTTAACGTAATTTAATATTATTTATTACAATTTTTGATGTTGTTTTACCAATTTTTAAACCTGCCGATGCTGCCTACTTGGGATAGTATTTTAATCAATACTTTAATAATTTAAAAGCTAGTTTTTATTTCATCCACTGAAATCTTTACTTTACTGCACAATTTGTTCCATTTAGTTTTCTGTAATACAGTAATATACATAATCGATTCTGTATTTAATGAAAATTCTCGTGCAAATTTTGATTCAGAATAGTTTAAAAATGAAAGTTTGTTTGAAGTACGAACAAGAAATTATTTTTAATTACATAAGTGGGGAAATTAAAAAAGACATAATTTGATTCGCTTTACAATCACCTTGGCAACTCAAACAAACCAGTTTGCAGCGTCCTGGTCCCATTCACCATCCTCCAGTACACCTTCCTTCTGTTTTGCTTTGCCCGCTGTAACTTAGAAAAGGTCATGGAGCGAACTTCACTATTTCCGTGTACCCATTCACCTTAAAGTCCAAGGGGACGGGAGGGCCGTGATTGGATGATTATAGTTGTGGAAACACGGCCTTGGTAGAAGACTTGATTGATGTATAACTTTCGAATAATCTAATCTGTTATTGAAATGTTTGCATTTTGTAACTGTTTTATTAATCTACGTTTTTTTAAAATAAAATAATTTCGTCTGAAATTTTTAAAACATTATTTAAAGACATTAATTTTTAAAACATTATTTATTGCATATTTCATGAGAGGTCGACTAAAAGCAGTTTTCACTGTCACTAACAATACAAAATTGTTAAGAAATAATACGCGTGAGTTACTACTACTGAATAAACAATAAATAATAGAACAAGGTTTATTTTCGTACTTTAAAAAAAAGTAGTCAAAATAATTATGTATTCCTAATTTTAAGACAAATAGCAGACGAAGTATTGAGATGTATTTTGCTATTAAAATGAACGATGTCTTCCGAATTGAAAATTCAGTTTTACTTGAAAAGTACCAACAGAAAATTGTTTCGATATTTGCCTTAAAACTAAACAAATTATAAGCGTGAAAAAAGTAGAGGCATTTCGGTTCAATAATTCAATAAGATCAATGTCTACGGTGAAATACGTCAAGTATGGTAAGATGCTTACTCAGTTATGACTGTTGACAAACACTGGGGGCTCGACAACCGGTTTTATTTCGTGACGTTATCAAATGCTGAAAGGAACAACCTGTTACATGCATTAATAAAATAAATGTGATTTTATCAGCATCTTTAGAGCTCAACTTCAATATTTTTCTAAGTCACTTAAGTTTAAGTTATTGTTAGATTATATATGCACTTCATGAAAATATTATATATGCACTTATATATAACAATTTTAATAAACCAAGAGTTAAAATATTGTTGTGTCGCCTAAATAACAAGGATTGGCATTAAAAATCTGAAAATAAACTATTCTTCAAGTGTCCGTAAAATATATACGTCGTGGTTTAACACATTTTTATAATTTAATTTTGCATTATTTATAAAACTTTGTGTTTCTACGGAAGGCCAAACAATATATGTAAAACGTCTTTAGAGATAAGCTATAAAAACACTCATACGCTGTATTTAGAATACGACGAATTATTTATAAAACTTTGTGTTTCTACGGAAGGCCAAACAATATACGTAAAACGTCTTTAGAGGTAAGCTATAAAAACACTCATAGGCTGTATTTAGAATACGGCGAATTATTTATAACCTACATTACTTAAATTTTTTCAGCTTGTCTAAATTTCAATCAATATATGAATATTTTGAAGCGGGGTTTTAGCAACAACTACATGTAAAACAAAAATAGCTATAACTTCCAACTACGCCAGTAGAATCTTCTAGTTTTCCTAACGCGTTGCCTTATAATAATATTTTTTTAAATATAAATTTAACACTGACAAATCTGATTATTTTATAGCAGCTATATAATTTACCACTGGCTTTATTTTACTATGTATGAATTCAGTGGTTGAACATGGATTTACATTTTTACATAGGCTATGCGATAAATACTTTTATTGTTTAGTAAGTAATGTTCAGCGTGACATCGAGTAACGTTCTAATAGCATATATATATTGCGCCTCACGTTTTATTGCGCCTCTATTCACACATTGCGTATGTTAAAACTCACACTAGTAATGCCATCACTGCCTCCAACAATACTGACATCATCCTAATAAAGTAAAATAAAATCTCAAGTATAACTACAAAGCAGATGGGAATAAAAAGGTCTCCAGAGCTTCACAAACAAATTAAATCGCCATATAGCAGACGCAGAAGACGCTGAGCTTTGGCAACAAAGTTGTGATTTCTCAGCAAGCTTAGTTTTTTTTTCAAATTTATGGAGAAAAATTTTCAATCTATGCTTATATGAGAAAATATTAAAAATGTCTATAAAGTAGGCATGACTACTTTGAGATATCCGCCAATTGCCTAATAGTTGAATAAGTTTATAGAGCGGACCATTTGACGAGCACTTGGTCTTGCGAGATTTCACATTTACCACCACTTCTTAAAACATGTTACTTATTTAGAATGTTCTATAGATCAACAGTTTCTGCATCCGATATGTCTACACGTATTTCAAGATTGTTTCTTACATCATACCGGAGCTAATTTATCATCGAATTCATCTAATATCGACCATCTCCCGCAAGTCAGTGTTTTGACAGTCCTTATCAGTCAGTCACAGAAGGAGGGGGTTTGGTGGTCCCCGAGGTTTTGCAGCGTCTGTCACCTACAATGGCTGGGGGTAGAAATTTAGGATTAGGACTTATGGTTAAGGGCTGAATTGAGAGTCCTTTTCATGTTTGTAGGAAAGTATTAATACTGACCCTCTACCTCCCGTCTCGACTACTGCGATATCTCAAGGCCAAGTACACGGATACGTGGTCTGCACTATACCCTGGAGAATCCAACTCAACGAGCATTAACGTACGTAAAGCTTTAGTTATAGGTTTTAGGAAAATATCAGATCTAAATTGGATAGCGAAAATATTTTGTATGGGATGGTTATATTTTTTTCAAGAAAATATGCTATGTTTTAATACAGTAGGCCTTATTGCAATAAAAGTTTTCTCCACACAATATAGAATAATATCAGGAAAGTTTGGGAAATAAGTTGGAAATGTTTGTGGGAGATTGAAAGAAAGAATTTTAAACTTTCAATGTACAGTAATACTTTACATCCGGTTGGTATTACTTAGAAGATTGTCAGTGAAAAACTTGACTAGTTTAAATACTGTGTTATGCAGATCAAATGACATTAGTGGATGTGACGTAAAAGTATTGCACAAAGGCAACAGAGCGGATCAGAGAGAGCTGTTGACCTTGAGGAGGGTTTCCGTCCCTCCAGGCCTCTCCGCCCTCGGTGAAGAACAATGAACTCCTACACGGATGATGTCATAAATTAAACCTGCGATTTGAATTATAAGGGCATAGCCTTTATAGCGGGGAGACCATAATACTGAATTTTATTTAGGCAACGAGCATGAAGAACGCCATCTTAACTTTCTAAAGGCTTTATACAGGATGATATAAATGTTGCGGTTTTTCATAAGATGGACTTCTTGAAAATAATTCTAATACGAATATACTTCCAGACATAATAAACGAGGACGCTTTATGTAAAAGAGTGTTTTCTTTAAATTCGTTACAAAACATCTTGTTCTTCTGTTATTTATTTTAGTTTGGTTTTTATAGCACGTTAAACCGTATTCTTATATAAATGTTCAACGCATAATTAAGCCATATGTATACTAATTCTAACAAGAACGAGTTGATGGCTTTGATTCCTTATCCTCGGCTTTTGTGCTACACTATTATAGGCTTACACGAGTTTAATAAAAGAGTTACTTTTATTATATCTGTTATTGACGTTTTCCTCAGTTAGACTTTTAAATAGGTAAAATAGAAAAAAAATTCAATTAAATCGTAATCAAGTCAACGAAGGAAAATTTTATTTTATTTTTTTTATTAAATAATTACAATTAATATAAATATGTATACAGATATGACTAAATCACAAAATCAAATTTGAAAATAGAAAGAGAAATTAATTACTAAATTTAATTATTGAATTGGTATTTGAGAAAACTGTTTTAACATCAAGTACAATCCACTACAAGTTTTAAAAAAATGTATTTAAACTTAAATGGATGAATAAAAAGGCTTATTAAATGCTTGAATAATCGTTTTAACGATTGAAAATTTAAACAAGATATATAAATATAGGGAGAGTGTGAACTAACTGAAAAACCATGCTTATTTAGAAAATGCGATGTTTCAGTACGATACACATTTCTTTGAACTGATAGAAGTTTCCGCATATAATACGAGTATAAAGTCATTTTATCCATTAATTAATTTCTTATTAGAATAGATCAGTACGGAAAGTTAGTCGCAATTCCATACCGTAAGAATTTGTTGTTTCAATCAGTTTTGTAAAGTGAATTTCCAAGTAAAAGGTAATTTTAGCAAACATCCAAGTCTGTCCGAAGACCTCGTTTAATGGGAAACGACTCGCACGCTGCTCCAATATTGTACTTTATTAGAACGCGCGGGAAGTTATACCACCGTTTTCAAAGCGCAAACAATTGCCAGAAATCAGAATGTGTTATAAGACTAAGAGTGAGTTAGAGGCTAGCTTATTATGTATATTACAATTAATTGCATTGCATGTATTTTTGTGTACTTTAATCAAACCTTTCTGTTACAGATAAAATCCAGTTCTGAGAAATTGTCGCATTACATCCTCCATTATATAAAATTTGTAAGTTCTTATTGGCTTATTTTTGTCAAACTAATTTTAGTTAACACTTATATTATTTGAAGTGAAGACCATACTTAGATATACTTGCATAGTTAGGTAGGCTTGCGCCTTACAGGAGAGAATTTAAGGCGTGATGTGCCTTAAAATATGCCGTTACCGCCAAATGGGCGATAAGTAGGGGGTAATATTTTTATACGCACGTTTTTTTCGTATTTTTCAACTCCGTCCTCGCGGTGTTTGATGCAATACATCCTAGAAAGGATGTGTTCTAAAGACAGCTTTTTTGAGTACTTTGGGCAATTTGGGTATTTGCAACATTAACCTATAAACATGTACACTGAACACTGTACCCAATTTTTGTTTAGCTATAAATAGCTATGGGTACTTCTAGCTAAGGTGAAGGTTCTTTCTTTTGACGCTATGGCGTCTATTGTGTTCTTTTTTTCATTTTCCTAGTCACTACTGCTAATGCATCCTTTACATTTTTTTTCTGAACTGATTGGGGACAGATTCTATTTTATTTTACAGTAGGTTGTAGCTTCTTCCCTTATTTTCTACATACTCACAATCACCCCGTATCTATTCAAAATTTACCTGACTTCCTGACATTTTTAAGCAATTTAATAGCTAAACATGTAACATAATTTTTTTATAATCAATTCCTACTTGAATCAACAAAGAAAAATTGTACTTTATTTTTTTAAATTTTACAATTACAATTAATATAAATATGTATATGCCCATACATGTCAGAATAACTATATAAAGAAGCAAATAGAAATCGAATTCCTTTGCAATTTCCCATTTTCCTTTCTATGTATGATGTTGAACTATTATTTTTGTTTGTTAATATTTATACGCTTTCTTTTTTTCGTCGCTTGCATTGTGTTGTAGTTTCTTTTCTATTTCCTTCGAATTGTGAAACAAAGTTCGATACCGTTAATCCAATTTGCATGTCTATTTTATTCTTTTCGGTCGATTTTTAATCCTAAAACTTTTTTTATGATATTGTGTGGTAACCATTGCAACAATTTAAGGTTGTACAATGGAGGTTTGGACGACAACAGTTTCGACTCGCTCTTCTACTGTTGTTGGGTTCACCTCGTCAATGTTGGATGAAATTCTAGCGAAACGCCGGAACTGCGAATTTATGAACTGCAGAATGAACGGATGTACTCCAGATAATAACTATTCTTCATATTTTTTCGTCCGTGAAGGAATACGTATCAGCATATATATATATATATATATATATATATATATATATATATATATATATATATATATATATATAGTGTGTGTGTGTGTGAGCTAATAGAAGGAATTGAATAATAACGAAACCAACTCAGAATCAATAATTTATTTTCTCTATGGTCACACTCTTACTATAACTAAGTTTGTAATTTATAATTTATGTTATACCTAATGATGAAGGTGATGATGAGTGAAACCTGTATGAGGATACAAATTGATTGCGAGTTTGTGTTCGTTGTAATTTAATAATATATTTTTAGAAGGGGTCCAATATCCTGTCAACATTTTTCCTTACAAATGAGCACCAAAGTTTGAGTTTAAGAACTTAAATAATATTATAAGAATCGACTTACATAAGTTGAATACTATTTTCTATTATTAAATTGTATCACTCCCATGCTTATGAATTAATACCTAATATTTAGTTAGAGTTAATATAAATCTAAATCTATTAGGTCTATACTAATTACTAGATATTACCTTTATTTATTATAAATTGTATACCGTAAATTGGAACCACATATCGTTTTAGACATGTAATTGTGTGTGTGTGTGCGTGTGTACACTATACGTGAGCTCTTATAATGTTAAAACTGAATTCCATTTCACAGCTATTATCCCTTGTCTTTATTGACACTGTGACCTCAAGTTGTGACATATTGGTTGTGTTCCGTGTATGGAGATCAACCTTGACCAGGTTTGTCTGACCCCAATGCTCCTCACCCACCCCGCTTTCCATTAAGTACCTTTGTATGGGAATCAATATTTGAGGTTAGACATCGGTATTTTATACAATGATAACAATCTCTTTGATACTTAGCTAATATTTCAGAGTCTCAATATTTATTATCACTATTCAGATATTTGATAAAATTGCTGGCTATGTCAAAATAGGTTTACTGTAGTGCTTTAAAATGTTTCAGTTCACTTTGGAATTTATAAATATTTTTAATGTTCTATATAAAACACAAGTTATCATTTTTTTGTTATGTTGTCTTTAATTTTAAGTTATTTTGTATAAATATGTTTTGTAAATTGTCACAGTGTGTGTGTGTGTGTGTGTGTGTGTGTGTGTGTGTGTGTATGTGCGCCCGCGTGTTTTTGTTTGTGGTGTGAAGCGTGCGCCATATATACGGTTAATGTATATATATATATATATATACTATATTATACTATAATATGTTTACGTAAACTGTTTCTCTGTGGGTCACGAACATATAGGCCTACATATACTCGTATATATCTTCTACCAATAGAAGGCTACATTAATCTATAGTGTGCATTAAGTGTGCACTAGATTTTCCTTCACAAAACACCACTTGCTTACGATTGGCTAAATATATATGAATTATTTGCTAGGGTAAGGTCTGTTTTCAAGTTTTTTTCGTATAAGTTTGTTTTTATGAGAAAGATTTGTTTTTATTTAATTACAACTCATTTTGTTGTTGTTTATAATTGTTTTTTGGCCTATTTTATATCATTATATTTAAGACTAAATTGTCTACAAGTTTTGTTTATAAATTTTACTTATTCGTTCACTTCAAACCTAAACGTAACATGTTTTTTTTTAAAACGAGGTTTACGTATTTCGTCAAGATATCTTGAAAATTATGTTGTTTAATGACTTAGCCTTGTTTTATTCAATTTGTCAGTACATTTTACATAAAATCCACTAAACATTACACTACCGTAGTACCAAATCCAAAAAGAACTTTACGACTTTGAAATCATGTGAAAATTTATTGATATGTTTTGCAGATTATTATAAAAAAATCACTTGGCTTCGATGAGATTGACATTGGGGATCTGGTAAACATCGGACAAGAAATCAATTTCTTACCTCACTTGTTCTAACAAATCGGGTGTAACCTCTGCAGCGGAGATACTGTTTCTAAGATGGGAATATAAAGTCCTTTGAAACAACGGTAAAATAAGAGTTCTGAACGATGTTCCAGTTACCAAATACATGCCATTAAAGACTGTCTGCTGTTGGTAAACCTTTAGACTTATATAAATAAACTATTTAAGGAACTACTACAAAACTACATATTTCGTGAATAATATTGTTTTTATTATGTCTGTAACATTCTGTCCAAAGTTCAATTACATTGCTTCCAAACTTGTTGCACGTTTTGAGATCTTTATTCATTCCATTTTCAGTTTAGTTACAAGTTATTTTGCTAGATAGTTTACCAAAACCCATTCCGTAGCGTCCATATTTACTAACTTTCCTACTTCAGTCTACAAGGCCACTACAAATTATTTTTTTCAGATCTCATGAAACAGTATACCTCGGAACTCACGAAAGTAACAGGTCTAAAGACTGTAACAGCAGCTGCAGAAATAATGACTAGCAAATGGAACACTTCAAAGGTCTTTCTTTCTTGAAAGAAATTATGATAACTCGCCAAAGTTTTGGTAAATGTTCCTCAATCACAGATGTGGAATCAACGGAAAATAATCATTAGCAGGACGTTAACTTAGAAGAAAATTGTGTAAAGTCGTATCCATCAAAGTGACAATATGACAGACAATTTTGAAATAATTCTAACGTCAGGATACCAGAGAGGACAGGTGATCCGCAAAAACTGATTTCCCTGCCTCAAATTAGGTTGAAGAGCTAGGAATGTACTAATAAAAGCATGAATCGAAAAGTTGGTACAAGTTCGTATAATCAATATTAGAGTCTGGAAATTAAAAACCAATGATATTTTGCCGCAAGAGGAGTAGGAAAGGGAAATTGAACGGGAGAATAAAAACTTATTGTTTATCAGAACATTCTTACCTCACGTGAAAACGATTCAGAAACAAGAATTACTATGTTTCCGTTTCTTAGTATGATTCGAGCGGTTCAGTATCTCGCTTATTCCATAATAATGGGAAATGACGAATCATTTCTTGTTGAGTGCACCACCAGGAACTAGCACTTCTGGAGTAAGCCAATCCGTTGACGATTGTAACACACTGTAACGGTTTATAATTAAACAAATTGAATATTATTTAGTTTCTGATTGTTAAAAATTTAATTTTCTCTTCTAGCTTACAGTTCAGGCGTAACAAAGACGTCTGTCTGTAACGCAATTGAAGGTATAACTCCGTTACATTAAAACATTTAAAAACACCAAGTTAAATCATTTAAATTAGCAGAACATTATTATATTAATTCTTAAGGCTTGTTAATCTGAAATGCAAGGAATTGTGCGCTGGTAAAATAATGACTCTTTTAAATTCAATTAAAGCAAATTGCACTCTTTTATTTTAAGAAAGACAAATAAAATAAATTATAATCATGACACATATTTTTGACACTCAGTTACGGATTATGGAACATTTTACATTCTACTTATGAATTTTTAAGGATTGCAATCCTTCAATTAATTAATCAATCAATGGCTGAAAATGAACATGTACTCGAGTTTACTTGCCTTTTTATATAATCAAATTTTATAATTCAATGTGAACATAATAGCACCAAAAGATGCGTAATTACAGTTATGCTAATTAGTTAAAAAGTTCAATGTTCATTATTTAGAATTCTGCTGTGAAACATTTTTAATTTTGAAATAATTTTTTTTTAAAGTCTTAAATCGCCCACTTAGCTGTATTCACATGTCGCAACCTCGCTTCCTCCTCGTGGAAAAGTCTCGGTAAAAGCCTTGCATCATCCTCGTGGAAAAGACTCGGGAAATGCCATCAATAATTCAGCGTCCCATCTGGTACCTGGTATCGTACGCCGTGTTCTAAGCCATGAATATACGAAAATAAAACTTTACATTAATTAAAATAAAAAAAAACAAATAAATTTTCTTGCTCTTTGGAGACGTCCGTTCCCTTTTACATCTTGGCCAAATGAGAGAGATATATTAGTTGCGTGCAACCTTCCTACCTATCGCGCATCCGGGGGGCGCATCCCTACCTTGATTACTTGTTTTAATCTTTTTCCGTTAGATGTCACTATCAGCCAGAGATCTCATTAAAATATTTCTCATACATAACAATTTTTTTTACATAGTCATATATTATTACAATTTTGAATCTATTCTCGTTTATTTTCTGAAATTTGCTAATTTAATATGTAACACCGTCTAAAGTGTGTTACAACACTCCTTCGGACCTTTTCTATTTTTTACCTCAGTGAACTGACTTACTCGTTTATACTTTCCACTAATCCATTTTAAATCGGGCCAGCTCTTTGATGCTACACCACATCTTTTCCGTAAGAAAATAATGATCTAGGCCTAATTCTCGAGTTTGAACTCTGGTTCAAAACCTGTCTCCCAAGAAATTAGATCTTTCAGAAGAACTAACTCTTGAATTTGAAGCCAATTAGCCACCCATAAATAAGTCCTTTACGCTTTATCGGGGTTACGGATTCTTTGAGAGATACCCTGGCTTAAAGACTATGTTATGGTTATACACTAGTGAAGATCAATTATACAAAAGCAAAATAATTGCATTTAGAAAATAACATCTTTGTTTTTAATCAATTTTATAATAACTGATTCTCAACTTATTTAGATGTACAGGTTTTTTAGTTACACACAATAATTATTAATTTGAATTTAAAGTTAAATTGTGTATTTTTTATACAAATAAATTTAATTTAATTTAATTTTAATTTATTATCTTTATAACCTTTTAATTTTTTTATATACTCTGCCATTTCTTTTCTATTTTCCAAATCCTAAACTTATTCACCATATTAAATCATATGAAGGTATAATCAAGCTCTACTAGCCTAAATTATTTTGATTCACTTTCCTGTATTCATTAGTACGTAGTTTTACAAATATTACTTATTTGGGATTTTACATAATAAATTATCTTTCTGTACATACACTTATCTGCATTTTTATTCATATTTATATACAATTATCAACATGTTATGTTTGATAAAGCCATATTTGAATTTTATATTTGAAATAATTACGTAATTTCATTCTCTGAGTAAACGATTGTGTAGAAACAAATTTTGAAATAACAGAAAAATACCTTTGTCAACATAAGAGAAATGTGTCTCTCTTTTGTTGTTTATATTTTATAAATTTTTATTTTCAATTAATAATATGTTAGAAATCAAGTGTTAATTTAAAATAAATTAATGTTTATAAAAACCTGCCAAATATTCCTGTTGATGCTAGCTTGTTCTGATGTAGTTTCATATCTTTAGGTTCTGCAGTGATTGTAACGTATTTGGTAAGTTATCGTTCAGATTCCAAAATTTAATTCAACAACTTCTTTCTTTAATGATTTCTTGAGTAACTGTGGCCTAATGTTATAATATTTTAAATAACAAACCCAATAACCACAATATAACTTTATTTAATCACTTGATGTACATTTCGGTTACCAGGTAACCATCTTCAAAAGTACTGAACAAGATTAATTTAATTTACAACCTAACATAAATAGCAAAAAATATTGAGGTTATAAATTTATTGTTATTTTGTCTTAAGCATTGTCACTTAAAATCAGCTGTTTTTTTAAATTTAATCAATCAAGGAATATAAAACTGAATTAGGAATAGGCCCATTGCCACAATTCATTAAATTATTATGTCTACATTTATATACATAAATACTTTCAAATACATTTAATAAACTTATGTTGTTAACATTTTTCATTAACTTAATATTATTGAAATCTAAACTATGGTTTATGTCTATTATATGTTCTGCTACACTAGATTTTTCTGGAACAATGATTTTTCAGCTGATTTTGTTTTGTAGTCTTGTCTTTCTTCCAAAATACGGTGATAGATACATATTAACGAAAAATGTGGTAATTTTGCCAACCGCGAATAGCGAGGTTCTACTGTATTATATTAAGTTTCCTTTACGCTAGAATCACTAACAGTTTTTTTTTTTAATAAGATTTATATAAGTTAATGTGTCATTGAATTATCCCCAAGTTCTATAAAAATTTTCACAATATAAATCTGTCGTGTCGATTAGTTTTAGGTTCCAACGTAAACTCTTATAATTAATATGCGTAAAGGGTAAGCTTTGCTAACAATATGTTGGTTACAACGCTGTCAATATTTTTATTTTTAAATAATCTTTATTTCAATAAAGTTATTTAAGTGTAAATGTATGATCATATAGCGTTATCTTCATATAACTATGAAGTCAACATAAGTTGGTTGTTTTAGTTAAACAGCTGATCGTTTGTTACGACACTGTTGTCAACTTAGTGTATAAAACTGTTGTACGACTCATTTGCACAATTTGGAGGTTAAAGTATAGCTTTCGTTTTTTAAATAACCTCTTAATAACACAAGTACAACCTGCTGTCAATCCTAAGTCGTATTTACATATCCTGAATATTGTGACATACTATTGTGAACCGTTGAAGTTGGTGGTTAACTTTGTGTTTTCCACTCTAGGTTATTTTGTATCTAATGCAGGTATATATTTACAAGAAAAGATAAATTAGCATAACAGTTACAAACACATGTTATATAATTTCATATATTATAGTAAAAAAAAAATGTTCTAATAACTAATACTAATTAGTACCTAATTTCACTTACTTTTCCTTAATATTATTTTTACAACGGTGAGAAAGGGAAGGATAACTCAATTATTATCCCAGTAGAGAGTAGATCTAATTCAGGTACACGATTCTACACTTCATGTCAATGTCTCCCCTATAACCACTACCAACGATCTATAAGGAATTATAAGTAGACATGACAGTGCAGTAGTAATTAGAAGAGGAATGAAACATGACTCCTTTAGGGCATCATCGTTTAGACTCCTCCTATTTATCGGGATCATAGTCAGTTGTATGACCATATCCGTATACATGAGTAACTTATAAGGATAAAGAACTATACTTATACGTGGCCCTACAGCGGGGTATTATGACCATATCCGTATACATGAGTAACTAATAAGGATAAAGGTCTATACTTATACGTGGCCCTACAGCGGGGTATTATGACCATATCCGTATGTGAGGAACTAATGAGGATAAAGAACTATACTTATACGTGGCCCTACAGCGGGGTTTAATGGCCATATCCGTATGCATGAGGAAATAATAAAGATAAAGAACTATACGTGGCCCTACAGCGGGGTTTTATGGCCATATCCGTATGCATGAGGAAATAATAAAGATAAAGAACTATACTTATACGTGACCCTACAGCGGGGTTTTATGGCCATATCCGTATGCATAAGGAAATAATAAAGATAAAGAACTATAATTATAAGTGACCCTACAGCAGGGTTTTATGAACATATCCGTAAGCATAAGGAAATAATAAAGATAAAGAACTATAATTATAAGTGACACTACAGCGGAGTTTTATGACCATATCCGTAAGCATAAGGAAATAATAAAGATAAAGAACTATAATTATAAGTGACACTACAGCGGGGTTTTATGAACATATCCGTAAGCATAAGGAACTAATAAGGACAAAGAATTATACTTATACGTGGCCCTACAGCGGGGTTCTATGGCCATATCCGTATGCATGAGGAAATAATAAAGATAAAGAACTATAATTATAAGTGACACTACAGCGGGGTTTTATGACCATATCCGTAAGCATAAGGAACTAATAAGGACAAAGAATTATACTTATACGTGACCCTACAGCGGGGTTTTATGACCATATCCGTATACATGAGGAACTAATAAGGATAAAGAATTATACTTATACGTGACCCTACAGCGTGGTATTATGGCCATATCCGTATACATGAGTAACTAATAATGATAAAGAAATAAACTTATACGTGACCCTGCAGCGGGGCATTATGACCATATCCGTATATAAGGAACTAATAATAATAAAGAACTATACTTATACGTGACCCTGCAGCGGGGCATTATGACCATATCCGTATATGAGGAACTAATAATAATAAAGAACTATACTTATACGTGACCTTAAAGCGGGGTTTTATGACCATATCCGTATGCATGAGGAAATAATAAAGATAAAGAACTATAATTATAAGTGACACTACAGCGGGGTTTTATGACCATATCCGTAAGCATAAGGAAATAATAAAGATAAAGAACTATAATTATAAGTGACACTACAGCGGGGTTTTATGAACATATCCGTAAGCATAAGGAACTAATAAGGACAAAGAATTATACTTATACGTGGCCCTACAGCGGGGTTCTATGGCCATATCCGTATGCATGAGGAAATAATAAAGATAAAGAACTATAATTATAAGTGACCCTACAGCGGGGTTTTATGACCATATCCGTAAGCATAAGGAACTAATAAGGACAAAGAATTATACTTATACGTGACCCTACAGCGGGGTTTTATGGCCATATCCGTATACATGAGGAACTAATAAGGATAAAGAATTATACTTATACGTGACCCTACAGCGTGGTATTATGGCCATATCCGTATACATGAGTAACTAATAATGATAAAGAAATAAACTTATACGTGACCCTGCAGCGGGGCATTATGACCATATCCGTATATAAGGAACTAATAATAATAAAGAGCTATACTTATACGTGACCCTGCAGCGGGGCATAATGACCATATCCGTATATGAGGAACTAATAATAATAAAGAACTATACTTATACGTGACCTTAAAGCGGGGTTTTATGACCATATCCGTATGCATGAGGAACTAATAAGGATAAAGAATTATACTTATACGTGGCCCTACAGCGTGGTATTATGACCATATCCGTATACATGAGTAACTAATAATGATAAAGAAATAAACTTATACGTGACCCTGCAGCGGGGCATTATGACCATATCCGTATATGAGGAACTAATAATAATAAAGAACTATACTTATACGTGACCTTAAAGCGGGGTTTTATGACCATATCCGTATGCATGAGGAACTAATAAGGATAAAGAATTATACTTATACGTGGCCCTACAGCGTGGTATTATGACCATATCCGTATACATGAGTAACTAATAATGATAAAGAAATAAACTTATACGTGACCCTGCAGCGGGGCATAATGACCATATCCGTATATGAGGAACTAATAATAATAAAGAACTATACTTATACGTGACCTTAAAGCGGGGTTTTATGACCATATCCGTATGCACGAGGAACTAATAAGGATAAAGAATTATACTTATACGTGGCCCTACAGCGTGGTATTATGACCATATCCGTATACATGAGTAACTAATAATGATAAAGAAATAAACTTATACGTGACCCTGCAGCGGGGCATTATGACCATATCCGTATATAAGGAACTAATAATAATAAAGAGCTATACTTATACGTGACCCTGCAGCGGGGCATAATGACCATATCCGTATATGAGGAACTAATAATAATAAAGAACTATACTTATACGTGACCTTAAAGCGGGGTTTTATGACCATATCCGTATGCATGAGGAACTAATAAGGATAAAGAATTATACTTATACGTGGCCCTACAGCGTGGTATTATGGCCATATCCGTATACATGAGGAACTAATAAGGATAAAGAATCATACTTATAAGTGGCCCTACAGCGGGGTATTATGACCATATCCGTATACATGAGTAACTAATAATGATAAAGAAATAAACTTATACGTGACCCTGCAGCGGGGCATTATGACCATATCCGTATATAAGGAACTAATAATAATAAAGAGCTATACTTATACGTGACCCTGCAGCGGGGCATAATGACCATATCCGTATACATGAGTAACTAATAAGGATAAAGAACTATACTTATACGTGACCTTAAAGCGGGGTTTTATGACCATATCCGTATGCATGAGGAACTAATAAGGATACAGAATTGTAAATAGACTTGGCGCTACAGTGGGGTATACAAGACGGAACGAAATGCGACCCACTCAGGCCATCATCGTTTAGACTCCCACGTGTTATCGGTATCATTGAGAGTTTTATGATCATATTCGTATGCACGAGGAACTATCAGGTTAAAGAACCTATGAGTAGACAATAGGCTGCAGTAGTGTTTAGAAGAGGCGAACCATGGTGACCCACTTCATAGCATCATCAACTACTAGGGATAATGAATTATAAGTAGACATGACGCTACAGTGGGGTTTACACGAGGGGAAGAAATGTGACCCATTCAGGGCATCATCGTTTACACCCCCTTCTCTTTATAGGGATTATAGAGTTTTATGACCCTATCCGTATGCTTGAGGAACTAATAAGGTTAAAGAAATATAAGTTGACATGACGCTATAGTGCGGTATACAAGAGGGGAAGAAATGTGACCCATTCAGGGCATCATCGTTTACACCCCCTTCTCTTTATAGGGATTATATAGTTTTATGACCCTATCCGTATGCTTGAGGAACTAATAAGGTTAAAGAAATATAAGTTGACATGACGCTATAGTGCGGTATACAAGAGGGGAAGAAATGTGACCCATTCAGGGCATCATCGTTTACACCCCCTTCTCTTTATAGGGATTATAGAGTTTTATGACCCTATCCGTATGCTTGAGGAACTAATAAGGTTAAAGAAATATAAGTTGACATGACGCTATAGTGCGGTATACAAGAGGGGAAGAAATGTGACTAATTCAGGGCATCATCGTTTACACCCCCTTCTCTTTATAGGGATTATAGAGTTTTATGACCCTATCCGTATGCTTAAGGAACTAATAAGGTTAAAGAAATATAAGTTGACATGACGCTACAGTGCGGTATACAAGAGGGGAAGAAATGTGACCCATTCAGGGCATCATCGTTTACACCCCCTTCTCTTTATAGGGATTATAGAGTTTTATGACCCTATCCGTATGCTTGAGGAACTAATAAGGTTAAAGAAATATAAGTTGACATGACGCTACAGTGCGGTATACAAGAGGGGAAGAAATGTGACCCATTCAGGGCATCATCGTTTACAACCCCTTCTCTTTATAGGGATTATAGAGTTTTATGACCCTATCCGTATGCTTGAGGAACTAATAAGGTTAAAGAAATATAAGTTGACATGACGCTACAGTGCGGTATACAAGAGGGGAAGAAATGTGACCCATTCAGGGCATCATCGTTTACACCCCCTTCTCTTTATAGGGATTATAGAGTTTTATGACCCTATCCGTATGCTTGAGGAACTAATAAGGTTAAAGAAATATAAGTTGACATGACGCTACAGTGCGGTATACAAGAGGGGATGAAATGTGACCCATTCAGGGCATCATCGTTTACACCCCCTTCTCTTTATAGAGATTATAGAGTTTTATGACCCTATCCGTATGCTTGAGGAACTAATAAGGTTAAAGAAATATAAGTTGACATGACGCTACAGTGCGGTATACAAGAGGGGAAGAAATGTGACCCATTCAGGGCATCATCGTTTACACCCCCTTCTCTTTATAGGGATTATAGAGTTTTATGACCCTATCCGTATGCTTGAGGAACTAATAAGGTTAAAGAAATATAAGTTGACATGACGCTACAGTGCGGTATACAAGAGGGGATGAAATGTGACCCATTCAGGGCATCATCGTTTACACCCCCTTCTCTTTATAGAGATTATAGAGTTTTATGACCCTATCCGTATGCTTGAGGAACTAATAAGGTTAAAGAAATATAAGTTGACATGACGCTATAGTGCGGTATACAAGAGGGGAAGAAATGTGGCCCATTCATGGCATCATCGTTTACACCCCCTTCTCTTTATAGGGATTATATAGTTTTATCACCCTATCCGTATGCTTGAGGAACTAATAAGGTTAAAGAATTATAAGTTGACATGACGCTATAGTGCGGTATACAAGAGGGGAAGAAATGTAACCCATTCAGGGCATCATCGTTTACACCCCCTTCTCTTTATAGGGATTATAGAGTTTTATGATCCTATCCGTATGCTTGAGGAACTAATAAGGTTAAAGAAATATAAGTTGACATGACGCTATAGTGCGGTATACAAGAGGGGAAGAAATGTGACCCATTCAGGGCATCATCGTTTACACCCCCTTCTCTTTATAGGGATTATATAGTTTTATGACCCTATCCGTATGCTTGAGGAACTAATAAGGTTAAAGAAATATAAGTTGACATGACGCTATAGTGCGGTATACAAGAGGGGCAGAAATGTGGCCCATTCATGGCATCATCGTTTACACCCCCTTCTCTTTATAGGGATTATATAGTTTTTGACCCTATCCGTATGCTTGAGGAACTAATAAGGTTAAAGAAATATAAGTTGACATGACGCTACAGTGCGGTATACAAGAGGGGAAGAAATGTGGCCCATTCATGGCATCATCGTTTACACCTCCTTCTCTTTATAGGGATTATATAGTTTTATGACCCTATACGTATGCTTGAGGAACTAATAAGGTTAAAGAAATATAAGTTGACATGACGCTATAGTGCGGTATACAAGAGGGGAAGAAATGTGACCCATTCAGGGCATCATCGTTTACACCCCCTTCTCTTTATAGGGATTATAGAGTTTTATGACCCTATCCGTATGCTTGAGGAACTAATAAGGTTAAAGAAATATAAGTTGACATGACGCTACAGTGCGGTATACAAGAGGGGAAGAAATGTGGCCCATTCAGGGCATCATCGTTTACACCCCCTTCTCTTTATAGGGACTATAGAGTTTTATGACCCTATCCGTATGCTTGAGGAACTAATAAGGTTAAAGAAATATAAGTTGACATGACGCTACAGTGCGGTATACAAGAGGGGAAGAAATGTGGCCCATTCAGGGCATCATCGTTTACACCCCCTTCTCTTTATAGGGATTATAGAGTTTTATGACCCTATCCGTATGCTTGAGGAACTAATAAGGTTAAAGAAATATAAGTTGACATGACGCTACAGTGCGGTATACAAGAGGGGAAGAAATGTGGCCCATTCAGGGCATCATCGTTTACACCCTCTTCTCTTTATAGGGATTATAGAGTTTTATGACCCTATCCGTATGCTTGAGGAACTAATAAGGTTAAAGAAATATAAGTTGACATGACGCTACAGTGCGGTATACAAGAGGGGAAGAAATGTGGCCCATTCAGGGCATCATCGTTTACACCCCCTTCTCTTTATAGGGATTATAGAGTTTTATGACCCTATCCGTATGTTTGAGGAACTAATAAGGTTAAAGAAATATAAGTTGACATGACGCTACAGTGCGGTATACAAGAGGGGAAGAAATGTGGCCCATTCAGGGCATCATCGTTTACACCCCCTTCTCTTTATAGGGATTATAGAGTTTTATGACCCTATCCGTATGCTTGAGGAACTAATAAGGTTTAAGAAATATAAGTTGACATGACGCTACAGTGCGGTATACAAGAGGGGAAGAAATGTGGCCCATTCAGGGCATCATCGTTTACACCCCCTTCTCTTTATAGGGATTATAGAGTTTTATGACCCTATCCGTATGCTTGAGGAACTAATAAGGTTAAAGAAATATAAGTTGACATGACGCTACAGTGCGGTATACAAGAGGGGAAGAAATGTGGCCCATTCAGGGCATCATCGTTTACACCCCCTTCTCTTTATAGGGATTATAGAGTTTTATGACCCTATCCGTATGCTTGAGGAACTAATAAGGTTAAAGAAATATAAGTTGACATGACGCTACAGTGCGGTATACAAGAGGGGAAGAAATGTGGCCCATTCAGGGCATCATCGTTTACACCCCCTTCTCTTTATAGGGATTATAGAGTTTTATGACCCTATCCGTATGCTTGAGGTACTAATAAGGTTAAAGAAATATAAGTTGACATGACGCTACAGTGCGGTATACAAGAGGGGAAGAAATGTGACCCATTCAGGGCATCATCGTTTACACTCCCTTCTCTTTATAGGGATTATAGAGTTTTATGACCCTATCCGTATGCTTGAGGAACTAATAAGGTTAAAGAAATATAAGTTGACATGACGCTACAGTACGGTATACAAGAGGGGAAGAAATGTGGCCCTTTCAGGGCATCATCGTTTACACCCCCTTCTCTTTATAAGGATTATAGAGTTTTATGACCCTATACGTATGCTTGAGGAACTAATAAGGTTAAAGAAATATAAGTTGACATGACGCTACAGTGCGGTATACAAGAAGGGAAAATCATAACTCACTTCAAGACTTCGTTCTTGAAGGTAGACCTTTATGTTATTTCGCATATTAGTATGAGAAAAAGACAAGTGTGGTAGGAATAATCTGCATTGAAGTAGCATTACTTGTGTTGTATAAACAGTCTGTCCAGTTAGACAACAGAATAGAATATGTTTTTATTATTTAAAATATAAACTGTTGTAAAATGTTTTAAAAAAAACATTTTGTGAACTTGTGAGATTTGAAGTCCAGCATAGTTGCAAGAAGAACTCAGTACCCGAGGAAGAAAGCGAGATTACAAATTAACCAATCAAAAACTATCAGTTGACCACAAGTCTACGCGGAAGGAAGTGGTTGCTAATGGGATAAAATGAAAAACTACGAGAGGTAGAGGATTCATTACAAAAATGTTTTCACGGAGAAGGTCACTATAGCGGTCTGTGGCTTGTTCCAATGTTTGAGCAAAGATGGGATGCTTTGACATATCTGTGGGATATCTTATAAGATCACGCATCAATCGAGAGGTTTGAATGGGGGTTCTAAAACTTTAAAACTGTAAGCGTAATTGTACGTTTCTAAGCAATATCACGATGTTCCGGAGGAACATGGAAGAAAAGGATTTGCCAGTGCAAACGTTTAACTCAAGTCAGAATATTAATACTTTAGTATTTAACAACTTATTAAATTTTATTTAAACATAAAATTTTTAAAATTCAGCAGATTTCTATTAATTAATTGCTGAAAAAAAATATTCCTATTATAATCAATGACTTCCCTTTCTTTTTAAAATTAATTAAGTCTTAAAATAAAAGGATATTTTGAATAATCATGTAATTTTCTTTTAATACAAAACTAACGCTATTGTGAATATTTCCATTTCATGTAGAAAATACATAAGTCAAAGTAATAAACAGGGATGGAATCGTATAGTTCGCATATAGTATATTTTTAATGTTATAAACAGAACCAGGTCTTTAAACATGATTTGTCTCGAAATTATTAAGCAAGTTTCGATCTAAGAGGGAGCCATCTTTCGATATCAAACTTTGGATTTGACAAAAATATTTAACAAATGTCAAAATTCGTATTCTAATTGAGAATATATATACATAATATACATCATCAATATATATGACTAGTCTATCATTGCTGTTAGAAGTTAAACAATCTAAATTGTAATTTCAGTATTCGGGTGCACCAATTTAATGTAGGCAAATAATACCACCTAAATAAGTAGCATCAACAAAAAGTAATTATACTGTACGAGTATTTCTATTTATTTCGAGAGACAATTAGGATGTAATACTACTTACGGGCCCAGAATATATATAGCATTTACTATAGCATTATATAGTTAACTAAAATATAATGTTTTGATCATTTCATTTATTTGTTATGTGTATTTTCAAGTATCTATATACACCTAGTGAATACAAGGAGGAAAATTAAAAGATTATGA
Source organism: Prosapia bicincta (assembly GCA_036971475.1). Classification (NCBI taxonomy): domain Eukaryota; kingdom Metazoa; phylum Arthropoda; class Insecta; order Hemiptera; family Cercopidae; genus Prosapia; species Prosapia bicincta. Next base: position 195,007,434 of record JBAIZL010000005.1, read on the forward strand.
ATCACGTTATATAAGCAAGTAAGAACTCTTTGCTATAATCTTTTAATGGTACAATTACTAAATTTGAACTCATTTTTAGGAAAATTTGTGAAATTAGTCCTGTTTAATAGAAGAGTAGTTAAATATGAACATAATTTATTTAATATGAGACGTTTTAATAATAATTCCAAGATGTTTTAAATTTTGAACCATTTTTTAGTTTCTATTGTATATAGAATGAAGTCTAAAATCATTTTAAATAAATTACTGTGGTAACAAACAAAAAAATGGAATTTTATAATTTTTTCAGCACTAAGAGAAAATAATCCAGTAATACTATAACGTTATCTTGAATAATTTCAGGAGTTAATTTTCATTTTTGAACCATTTTTTAGTTTCTATTGTATATAGAATGAAGTCTAAAATCATTTTAAATAAATTACTGTGGTAACAAAAAAAATGGAATTTTATAATTTTTTCAGCACTAAGAGAAAATAATCCAGTAATACTATAACGTTATCTTGAATAATTTCAGGAGTTAATTTTCATTTTTGAACCATTTTTTAGTTTCTATTGTATATAGAATGAAGTCTAAAATCATTTTAAATAAATTACTGTGGTAACAAAAAAAAATGGAATTTTATAATTTTTTCAGCACTAAGAGAAAATAATCCAGTAATACTATAACGTTATCTTGAATAATTTCAGGAGTTAATTTTCATTTTTGAACCATTTTTTAGTTTCTATTGTATATAGAATGAAGTCTAAAATCATTTTAAATAAATTACTGTGGTAACAAAAAAAATGGAATTTTATAATTTTTTCAGCACTAAGAGAAAATAATCCAGTAATACTATAACGTTATCTTGAATAATTTCAGGAGTTAATTTTCATTTTTGAACCATTTTTTAGTTTCTATTGTATATAGAATGAAGTCTAAAATCATTTTAAATAAATTACTGTGGTAACAAAAAAATGGAATTTTATAATTTTTTCAGCACTAAGAGAAAATAATCCAGTAATACTATAACGTTATCTTGAATAATTTCAGGAGTTAATTTTCATTTTTGAACCATTTTTTAGTTTCTATTGTATATAGAATGAAGTCTAAAATCATTTTAAATAAATTACTGTGGTAACAAAAAAAATGGAATTTTATAATTTTTTCAGCACTAAGAGAAAATAATCCAGTAATACTATAACGTTATCTTGAATAATTTCAGGAGTTAATTTTCATTTTTGAACCATTTTTTAGTTTCTATTGTATATAGAATGAAGTCTAAAATCATTTTAAATAAATTACTGTGGTAAAAAAAAAATGGAATTTTATAATTTTTTCAGCACTAAGAGAAAATAATCCAGTAATACTATAACGTTATCTTGAATAATTTCAGGAGTTAATTTTCATTTTTGAACCATTTTTTAGTTTCTATTGTATATAGAATGAAGTCTAAAATCATTTTAAATAAATTACTGTGGTAACAAAAAAATGGAATTTTATAATTTTTTCAGCACTAAGAGAAAATAATCCAGTAATACTATAACGTTATCTTGAATAATTTCAGGAGTTAATTTTCATTTTTTAACCATTTTTTAGTTTCTATTGTATATAGAATGAAGTCTAAAATCATTTTAAATAAATTACTGTGGTAACAAAAAAAATGGAATTTTATAATTTTTTCAGCACTAAGAGAAAATAATCCAGTAATACTATAACGTTATCTTGAATAATTTCAGGAGTTAATTTTCATTTTTGAACCATTTTTTAGTTTCTATTGTATATAGAATGAAGTCTAAAATCATTTTAAATAAATTACTGTGGTAACAAAAAAAATGGAATTTTATAATTTTTTCAGCACTAAGAGAAAATAATCCAGTAATACTATAACGTTATCTTGAATAATTTCAGGAGTTAATTTTCATTTTTGAACCATTTTTTAGTTTCTATTGTATATAGAATGAAGTCTAAAATCATTTTAAATAAATTACTGTGGTAACAAAAAAAACGGAATTTTATAATTTTTTCAGCATTAGGAGAAAATAATCCAGTAATACTATTAACGTTATCTTAAAGAATTTCAGGAGTTAATAAATAAAACAGTCTTATGCAAGTCAACTGGTTGCAAAGATTCAGAAAAGGGCCCACTTCTGAGCATAATAGAAATAAACTCGAAGGTAACCTAGTTAGTTTTTACATAAAATCCACGAGCACATCCTTCTCAACACACCAAAGGTACTAGATTGGTAAGTTGGGTAGGTCATACTTCGACCCGGTCAGACTTATGAGTGTCAGACAGTTATCAATAGTCATCAGTACTCCAAACTAACCACCAAAAAGTAGCGTGGTTGGTTACTCATAGGGTCTGAATGCATAAAAATCAAGCCAGCCTACTTACTCTAAACAGACATATTTTATTAATAATAAAATTATTGCAATAATAAATAATAATAACATATAATATTAATAAATGTTAAAATGGTCGAAACAACGTTGGGGGTGAATAGGTGGAAAGAAGGGTCTTGTAAGGTTTGACCATGGCACTAACTTAGTATGGATCTGAAACCAATATGTTTTGCCGTTACAAAGGAGTATTGAAAAGTGGTGGAGATTCAAGAACAAGAACGATTCTCTGCAATAATTGCAGTCTTCTGCTGCCTATCACATAGAGATGGTCGATATTTTCTGTCACGGTGACTTGTCACTGATATTAGTTTGTCACTGGTGGTACCGGTGAGAAAATATGGAAAATGACAGTTCCAGTGACAATGGATCGATCGCAAATTGGCTCTTTTGTGATTTGGCAAAACGTCGCAGTTACTAAATGAAACGGCTGTCATTGGATGATTTGTCGCTGTGTGAAACGGCTGTCATTGGTTGATTTGTCGCTGTCACTGGTTCTACTCATTTACGTCGTGTGTGGGTGGTCAATTTGTGTCAGGTTTTAAGATAGTGACAGTGTTGTGTACAGTAGACGCTATTTGGCACTCGGAAGTTTGTTCTTAATTTCGTAGTTTATTTTTAAATGAAATGCACCTTCAAAAAAAAAAGGAAGGTGTGAATCATTTCATCAGTGCTGTATACCTGCCTGTTATTGGGACATACAGAACAATCTCAGTATCCCAAGTCACCGGTAAAAGTCACTGATCCAAACCTGGCGCAGTCACTATAATTACCGATCCGTTAAAAGTCACTGGATCGACCATCCAGTCTACCTCCAGTATCAAGTAATAGGCTAATGTAATTATTATCCATTTCTAGTCACTGTACGTTTCCGTTTCTAGTAATGTGAAAATATACCGCGTCTTTTTATTATTTCTAATGTTTGCTTAAATGTTACAAAGTGATACATTTTCATTAGTCAACGACTATAACTTTATGTAACACGTCATTAAATAAAAAAGTTAAAGGATATTATACTTATCAATATCATAATGTGTTTAACGCCTCCGCAACTGTTGCACGTGTTATAGTAGTTTCTAAGATAACGTCGTTTTTATTGAATTTTGTGTTCTTGGATTTTAATCAATTTTATTCTTGGCATAATTAAATATTCATATTCAAACTTTATTTATGGTTTTATTTGGATCATTTTTGTGTAAATTGTCGAGATTAAAATATCATTTACATCTCCTTCTATTAAAGCGTAACACAACTTGCTCTATTACTATGTTGCTAAACCAATCCATTAATCGGTTATTTCAATTTCGAGTAGCCTACTTTCTAAGACTTTGTGGAATCATAAACTACAGAGCCCTCTATAATTGAGTTTTGTTCTGCGTTAATCCTTTTTGGTAAACTTTTACAAATGATTGTTAAGTTTAAAAGACTTTTATGTAAAGTCGGCCGAAGAGTTCGTGAAAATCAATTCTGTGCTGCCCTGAAATAATCCCGTTATACTTAGCAGTGTCATGTCACAGCTTTTAATGAATAGATAGAACGTTAGTAGCCAAGGCCATCTATTAACTACTTTATTGTCACTTGTATCTTGTTTGTTTAGTCGTGACATATTTGAGAGTACTTTTGTTTTAAATTACAATAGATTCAACTGTTATTTTAGTTCGATGCAATTGTTGAGGCAATATCATTGGTACGTAGTCAGGTCCTCAAGAAAACAAGAGGATCTTTCATTGTTCGGCTAAAAAAATTAAAATGTCATCCATAAAATAGTAATAACAAAGAGAAACATGAAGTAAATCATGATAGTTTGGAAATAACGTGTTTTTAAACGTATTGTAAATCGAATAGTAGATTTAGCCTTTGCCCCAAACCAGACATAACGGGAACGTTCATTGGGTTAGATAATATGCATCCTATTAATAATGTTAAAACTTATTTAGCTTTGCCATTGTTTGTCTACGTTGTTAATTTCGGAATAGTCTGTGGATTTGGGTTAGCCGCACTCACAGTAGAGAGAGGGGGGCTAGTATCTCTCACTGAATTAAAAGAAAAGTAGACATAACTCCTAACAGCTTGGATATTCTAGATACTAGCTCTCAAATATTTAGATTCTGTATTTAATGGAGTTTTCATAGCAGGCTTTTTTTTATAATAAATGTACCCTTTTTTTATAACGCTCATTTATAGCCAGGTTGTAAAAAGAAGACGATAGTCGCACTCACAGCGTCAGACGAAAAAGCGCATCTCCAAGGTCAAACTCAGGTTGGATAGACGCAGGTCTATTTCCTAGCCGCAATTACATTGCGTCCTTACAGAACTTTATGGTCATTCCAGTGTATGCAGGGCTGTAGAATTATTGCAGACACGTCTCTTGGAAGCTAGGACGGATTGCCTTAAAAACGAGCTACTGTTCACGCGGTCTAGTATAGCCACTACCAGGCGAGTTTTGAATCATATTTTTCCATTGAGTGTTCGCTTCAAAAAACGAAATGGTGTTTTTGGTCGTCATTTTGTTTCATTTTACTATATTCCGAATATTTATGGGGAGTACTCACCGGCTTGGTGCATTGATAATCAAACCTGGCTTTTATTTTCGGTTGGGATACCAACTGCATGCCCTTGTGAGACGGATGTTGCAGATAAGATGGTCTCCAGAAGTGGTCAACTGTTTTGGCTTCTTATTTCGGTAGGGATACCAACTGCATGCCCGTGTAAGACGGATGTTGCAGGAAAGCTGGCCTCCACAAGTGCTTAACTGCTTTGGCTTCTTATTTCGGTAGAGATACCAACTGCATGCCCGTGTGAGACGGATGCAGCAGGAAAGCTGGCCTCCACAAGTGCTCAACTGCTATGGCTTCTTATTTCGGTAGGGATACCAACTGCTTGCCCATGTGAGACGGACGTAGTAGGAAAGCTGGGTTCTACAAGTGCTCAACTGCTTTGGCTTCTTGTTTCGGCAGGGTTACCAACTGCTTGCCCATGTGAGACTGATATAGTAGGAAAGCTGGCTTCTACAAGTGCTCAACTGCTTTGGCTTCTTATTTCGGTAGAGATACCAACTGCTGCATGCCCATGTGAGATGGATGCAGCAGGAAAGCTGGCCTCCACAAGTGCTTTACTGCTTTGGTTTCTTATTTCGCTAGGGATACCAACTGCATGTCCGTATGAGACGGATGTTGCAGGAAAGCTGGCCTCCACAAGTGCTCAACTGCTTTGGTTTCTTATTTCGGTAGGGATACCAACTGCATGCCCATGTGAGACGACATAGCAGGAAAACTAGGCTCCACAAGTGCTCAACTGCTTTGGCTTCTTATTTCGGTAGAGATACCAACTGTTGCATGCCCATGTGAGATGGATGCTGCAGGAAAGCTGGCCTCCACAAGTGCCTAACTGCTTTGATTTCTTATTTCGGTAGGGATACCAACTGCATGCCCATGTGAGACGGACGTAGCAGGAAAACTGGCCTCCACAAGTGCTCAACTGCTTTGGCTTCTTATTTCGGTAGAGATACCAACTGCTGCATTCCCATGTGAGATGGATGCTGCGGGAAAGCTGGCCTCCACAAGTGCCTAACTGCTTTGATTTCTTATTTCGGTAGGGATACCAACTGCATGCCCATGTGAGACGGACCTAGCAGGAAAACTGGCCTCCACAAGTGCTCAACTGCTTTGGCTTCTTATTCGGTAGAGATACCAACTGCTGCATGGCCATGTGAGATGGATGCAGCAGGAAAGCTGGTCTTTAAAAGTGCTGAACTACTTTGGACATATTCGGATTGAAAAAAAATCACTTCATCTCCGTTTGTCACATGACTTGCCTAGCAAGGAATCTATAAATCAGTAAAAACCTCTCCTAAGGTGGATTTCCATATACGGCATTTAGTTTGTTTTTATTTACTTATATAATGACATCCTTCTATAGTTTTCAAAATGCATGCCACAGATTTTAAACCGTAGAATATTGTTCAACCTAATTCTGCTCATCTATTTAAAACTTCCGCATTATCCAGACTAATTTGGACCAAAGATAAGAATAAATGTCCCTCTAAACAAAAGCGTCATGACATTCGCATACTTACCAGTGTTAAAGGTTATCTGACTAGATTTAATATTTACTGTGGTACACATAACACAGTCTTATTATGACTGTCCTATCTAAATACAAAATTCCAGATTTCAGTTCCTGACAATTCACAGTAAGAAGTAGAAAACAAATGTATTACTTTCATTAACTTGTTGTCTGTAACTAGTATTTATAAACTTTATTAATTAGTTACTTAATGTAGCAACATTATCAGGAAGTTTACTACAGTTTACTGTGCTCGTAAAAACGTGCAGTTTTCTTTTAGCGTAAGTCCTTACCATTTCCATATAACTTCCTCATTAATCTCTTCACCGGACCTTGCAACGTTAATGATTTGTTTTTATTATGTTTTCCAAAATGTTTAACAGTTTTTTTTTAACGCGTAGTACTTCTCTGCGATAATTCGAAGTAGAGTTATAAAAATCTTTATCAAGCTTACATATTACTTACAACTGTGTGTGTGTGTGTGTGTGCGTGCGTGCGTGTGCGCGAGCGCGAGCGTGCGAGAGCGAGCGTGTGCGTGTGCATGTGCGTGTGCGTGTGCGTGTAAGGATCAGAATCTCCTGGATATAGAATAAAAGGACAGATGATAGTCTTGTTTATTAGAACTAATTCGGGTGATAAATACAAATTGATATGGAATAACTGAACATTTAGCCGTAAGCGAATTGGCTAAACAGCCGCGTGTCGGGCTGGGATTTGAGGCACCGCTTGTGTAACTTTCGACGGCGACCGGCATACTTTCACCAGCAAAAGGTTTTCACCATTACCCACTTCCACTTCTACATTTACACTAAAGTAATGTAGGCGTTTGGTTCCGCACTGTTTGCAATTCTTACATAACTTTTGAAAATCTGATACCTATACACTAGAATAATATACGCATTCCAAACATAAACGCCTTTATAATTGCATACTGTATGTAGGCTTTCAAGAGTTATTGTGGTTTGTTATTGTTTTTTTTAAACGTTTCATAATTTTCGCGATATTTTATTATTAATTGAAGCTCAAATGATTGCTTGTGTTCTTTGGCTCTGAAATTTATGCGCGCTCAGAGTTTATCAGGAAGAGCTTTATGGGAAAAGCACGTACAGGCTATCATCGACTGATAAAATGCAAAGGTTTATAATAAAATTATATTTAATATGCTGAAGCAGACTGTTGAATTTTACCAGGTTCTAAGAGATTAATCATGATGGCAGTTACCATTTTTGAAACGATAATGTTAACAAACATTTTCCTTAAGAATAAAACATTTATTTTTTTAAAAAAATTTAATAATAAATACTCGAAGTAAAAATTAATGAAATTGTAGCAGTTTGATTATTAAGACGTATTGACTCTGCACCAAATTATTGAATTTGTGGTAGTTTCATTACAGGTGTAGTGTCTGCTCACCAAATTGATTAAATTGTGGCAGCTTGATTACAGATATATCGTCTGTGCACTAAATTGATTTAATAGTGGCAGTTTAATTATAGGTATAATTTCTGTGCACCAAATAATGAAATCATAGGAGTTTGATTATAGGCCTATTGATTGCACCAAATTAATGAATTTGTGGCAGTTTGATTATAGGTGTATTGACTGCACCAAAATAATGAATTTGTGGCAGTTTGATTATAAGTGTATTGACTGCACCAAAATAATGAATTTGTGGCAGTTTGATTATAGGTGTATTGACTGCACCAAATTAATGAATTTGTGGCAGTTTGATTATAGGTCTATTGACTGCACCAAATTAATGAATTTGTGGCAGTTTGTTTATAGGTGTATTGACTGGACCAAATTATTGGAATTGTAACAGTTTGATTATAGGTGTATTGACTGGACCAAATTATTGGTATTGTAACAGTTTGATTATAGGTCTATTGACTGCACCAAATTATTAATGAATTTGTGGCAGTTTGATTATAGGTCTATTGACTGCACCAAATTATTAATGAATTTGTGGCAGTTTGATTATAGGTGTATTGACTGGACCAAATTAATGGAATTGTGGCAGTTTGATTATAGGTCTATTGACTGCACCAAATTATTAATGAATTTGTGGCAGTTTGATTATAGGTGTATTGACTGGACCAAATTAATGGAATTGTGGCAGTTTGATTATAGGTCTATTGGCTGCACCAAATTAATGGAATTATGGCAGTTTGATTATTGGTCTATTGACTGCACCAAATTATTAATGAATTTGTGGCAGTTTGATTATAGGTGTATTGACTGGACCAAATTAATGTATGTCTATTGACTGCACCAAATTAATGTATTTGTGGCAGTTTGATTATAGGTGTATTGACTGGACCAAATTAATGGAATTGTGGCAGTTTGATTATAGGTCTATTGACTGCACCAAATTAATGTATTTGTGGCAGTTTGATTATAGGTGTATTGACTGGACCAAATTAATGGAATTGTGGCAGTTTGATTATAGGTCTATTGACTGGACCAAATTAATGTATGTCTATTGACTGCACCAAATTAATGTATTTGTGGCAGTTTGATTATAGGTGTATTGACTGGACCAAATTAATGGAATTGTGGCAGTTTGATTATAGGTCTATTGGCTGCACCAATTTAATGTATTTGTGGCAGTTTGATTATAGGTCTATTGGCTGCACCAATTTAATGTATTTGTGGCAGTTTGATTATAGGTCTATTGACTGCACCAAATTAATGGAATTATGGCAGTTTGATTATTGGTCTATTGACTGCACCAAATTATTAATGAATTTGTGGCAGTTTGATTATAGGTGTATTGACTGGACCAAATTAATGGAATTGTGGCAGTTTGATTATAGGTCTATTGGCTGCACCAATTTAATGTATTTGTGGCAGTTTGATTATAGGTCTATTGGCTGCACCAATTTAATGTATTTGTGGCAGTTTGATTATACGTCTATTGGCTGCACCAATTTAATGTATTTGTGGCAGTTTGATTATAGGTCTATTGGCTGCACCAATTTAATGTATTTGTGGCAGTTTGATTATAGGTGTATTGACTGCACCAAATTAATGGAATTATGGCAGTTTGATTATTGGTCTATTGGCTGCACCAATTTAATGTATTTGTGGCAGTTTGATTATAGGTGTATTGACTGGACCAAATTAATGGAATTATGGCAGTTTGATTATAGGTCTATTGGCTGCACCAATTTAATGTATTTGTGGCAGTTTGATTATAGGTGTATTGACTGGACCAAATTAATGGAATTGTGGCAGTTTGATTATAGGTCTATTGGCTGCACCAATTTAATGTATTTGTGGCAGTTTGATTATAGGTCTATTGGCTGCACCAATTTAATGTATTTGTGGCAGTTTGATTATAGGTGTATTGACTGCACCAAATTAATGGAATTATGGCAGTTTGATTATAGGTCTATTGGCTGCACCAATTTAATGTATTTGTGGCAGTTTGATTATAGGTGTATTGACTGGACCAAATTAATGGAATTGTGGCAGTTTGATTATAGGTGTATTGACTGGACCAAATTAATGGAATTGTGGCAGTTTGATTATAGGTGTATTGACTGGACCAAATTAATGGAATTGTGGCAGTTTGATTATAGGTGTATTGACTGGACCAAATTAATGGAATTGTGGCAGTTTGATTATAGGTCTATTGACTGCACCAAATTAATGGAATTATGGCAGTTTGATTATTGGTCTATTGGCTGCACCAATTTAATGTATTTGTGGCAGTTTGATTATAGGTGTATTGACTGGACCAAATTAATGGAATTGTGGCAGTTTGATTATAGGTCTATTGACTGCACCAAATTAATGGAATTATGGCAGTTTGATTATTGGTCTATTGACTGCACCAAATTATTAATGAATTTGTGGCAGTTTGATTATAGGTGTATTGACTGGACCAAATTAATGGAATTGTGGCAGTTTGATTTTAGGTCTATTGGCTGCACCAATTTAATGTATTTGTGGCAGTTTGATTATAGGTCTATTGACTGCACCAAATTAATGGAATTATGGCAGTTTGATTATTGGTCTATTGACTGCACCAAATTATTAATGAATTTGTGGCAGTTTGATTATAGGTGTATTGACTGGACTAAATTAATGGAATTGTGGCAGTTTGATTATAGGTCTATTGACTGCACCAAATTAATGTATTTGTGGCAGTTTGATTATAGGTCTACTTATTGCACCAAATTAATGTATTTGTGGCAGTTTGATTATAGGTCTATTGACTGCACCAAATTAATGGAATTATGGCAGTTTGATTATTGGTCTATTGACTGCACCAAATGATTAATGAATTTGTGGCAGTTTGATTATAGGTGTATTGACTGGACCAAATTAATGGAATTGTGGCAGTTTGATTATAGGTCTATTGGCTGCACCAATTTAATGTATTTGTGGCAGTTTGATTATAGGTCTATTGACTGCACCAAATTAATGGAATTATGGCAGTTTGATTATTGGTCTATTGACTGCACCAAATGATTAATGAATTTGTGGCAGTTTGATTATAGGTGTATTGACTGGACCAAATTAATGGAATTGTGGCAGTTTGATTATAGGTCTATTGGCTGCACCAATTTAATGTATTTGTGGCAGTTTGATTATAGGTCTATTGACTGCACCAAATTAATGTATTTGTGGCAGTTTGATTATAGGTCTACTGACTGCACCAAATTAATGTATTTGTGGCAGTTTGATTATAGGTCTACTGACTGCACCAAATTAATGTATTTGTGGCAGTTTGATTATAGGTCTATTGACTGCACCAAATTAATGTATTTGTGGCAGTTTGATTATAGGTCTATTGACTGTACCAAATTAATGTATTTGTGGCAGTTTGATTATAGGTCTATTGACTGCACCAAATTAATGTATTTGTGGCAGTTTGATTATAGGTCTATTGACTGCACCAAATTAATGTATTTGTGGCAGTTTGATTATAGGTCTATTGACTGCACCAAATTAATGTATTTGTGGCAGTTTGATTATAGGTGTATTGACTGCACCAAATTAATGTATTTGTGGCAGTTTGATTATAGGTCTACTGACTGCACCAAATTAATGTATCTGTGGCAGTTTAAGCTTTTGCTACAAGGCAACCGATATACTTATAACAAAACAAAATGCACCAAAATTGTTGCGGGAAATTTCCCTGCGCAAGACAACCGAGTGGTAGCAATTTCATGCGCTAATGCATACCGGTACCGATTCGATCAGACATCAATATAATTTTTTAAAGACTCTGTAACAAATTGATTGCTTTAAATTGTCAATTCATAGCTTAAGAGCTACAATTCAAGCTTTCATTGCTATTTTTATCTTAATCCTATCCCAAAATAAAACACTTTGACAAAAATCACAACAACGTTTTTGTAATTAAGTAAAAATTCTGAAATTCTGAAATATTTTATACAAATATATGTGCTATAACCTATTCAATTTTTAACACGATTAGTTTTATAGTTTTTGTATTATAAATTTTCAAAGTCTGACATTGTCTGAAAAACGCCAAAAACTGGTACTTTTTTCATTCAACCCGCTGAAAGACAAAGTTAAACCGCAAAGAAAATTATGTTTACATTAATAGACGCAAAATTAAATTTATGAAATTTTTGATGCATCTTGTTTTGTTATAAGTATATCGGTTGCCTTATAGTAAAAGCTTAAACTCGAGTATCAACACTTTTTGACCCGATAGGTGTATTGACTGCACCAAATTAACGGAATTGTGGCAGATTTTAGGTACATTGTCCTCACACTAAATTGATCAAATTGTGGCAGTTTGATTGTAGGTATATTGTCTGTGCACCAAATCAAAGTTGAACTAAAAACAAAATTTCTTTAGCTTCAATTATTTTTTGGAGAAATTTGGGCAGTTGAGGAAACCTTAATAATAAAATAGAAACCTTTATTTCGTTCTGCCAGTATTATCTATATAATTTTATTTCTGGAATTATTATTAAATTAAATTATTGCCTATAATGCATTAAACCGAAATCTATATTTAATAATAACTTTACTAGTACAGTGTAGCTATAGATTGCGTGTGTGTAGATTTCAGTGGTTGTTATCAGAAACTGTTTATTTGGATTTTATTAGTGCACGGAGTGTACTTTTCACCACAGTTCTCCACTCTTTGATGTATGGTACACTAGAAAGCTACAGGTATCTGTAAATGATTAAATTTTAATATGTTCATCTGTGATATCTACGAAAGAGAAAAGTACTTTTATGAATCTGTTACAGTAAACAAAACATATTTCCTGGGCGATTTGGTAGCGAAGCTGTGATAAAATCGCTAAAAGCACGTCTAAAATAAGTTAATATTAATGTATACAAATGACCTTTGTGAACAATGCATTATCAAATAATTTTGAGATTATTAGATTTTGATAAGAGAACCGCAATTTAATGAACATTAAAATTTACCTTGAGCAATAAATGATAATTTATCTATACGAGCGCACTCGCATACACATGGAGAGTTGAGCCCATAAATAAAATGCTAACCCACATAACGGTTGTCCTTAAAATATACTTATTTATAACCTGATTATTATCAATGGCTAGATAATAATGATGTTTTATAAATTGAACATCAACTATTTTGAAATGCTTTTAATAAAAAAAAAAAAATTATTTTAGTTATTTTTTATTAAATAATTACAATTAATATAAATATGTATATAGATATGACAGAATCACAATATCAAAAGTCTGAAAATAGAAAGCGAAATTAATTATTAAATTTAATTATTGAAATGGTATTTGATAAAGCTGTTTTAACATTAAGTGCCATCCACTATAAGCTAAAAAAAAAATGTATTTGACCTTGAATGGATGAATAAAAAGTACTGTATTAACGATTGAATATTTGAACTATATATATATATTTAATAAATTAAAAATATTTCAAAAACAAGAATACTTTTAATGAATATATTTATTCAAAGGTTTTCGCCGATAAAATAGTATCAGCATCTTCAGGGAAAAAATTATCTAATTTTTAGATTAGATTAGATAATTTTTTTTGAACCACCGAATCATAATGGTTTTAAATTGTCTAAAAATGTACTAAAAGTAAGTAGTTTCATTCCAAAACTGTAGCTTGTGGACCAAAACTGTAGCTTGTGGACCAAAACTGCTTGGTAGTTATTAGGACTTTGATTACAATATTAAGAAGTAACATGAAGTTTCCAATAATAAAGGAATAACTTAAATTGTCTCTCTCACCTTAACATTTTCAATTTGTCCTATTTTTTCTTTACTTATTGAAAAGCAGCATACAACTGCGCGTAATGTAATGACATTTTTTGACAATTCTGTTTACACGCTTTTAACAAAACCTGTGTTTCGTTCCTAGACACGGTAACCTCGACTGTTTCCTGCATATCCCGAAATACAGAGAACTTCATGAAGAACAGGCTGTCTGTAGGAGATTTCATCAAAAAAATATAAACTAATGAAATGTTAACAAACTTGTACCGATAGTTTTTACTTAGTTATTTTGCAATAAATATTTTGAACGAAACACTGTTATATAACCAGGATTCACTAGGATTAACGCAGGATAATATTTAACTAATTATTTTATTTAATATTTCTGTCGACGTTTCAGCCATTTAAAGTTTCCTTATGGATATCCTCTTGAATAAAACTTGGTAAAATAATAGTAACAAAATCATCATAGAATTTTTTTATTGTAGTAATGTCTATAAGGAAATGTAAATAACAGTAACGTCGACGGAAATAATTAATTAAATAAAATAAAATAATTAATTAATAAAATAAAATATATATTATCTTGTGCTAGTTTTCAGAATTCTGAATGTATATTGCTTCATACAGGACATCAGATTCGTAATAATAATATAATGAAATACTATTATAAAATTAAGAAACTGGTTATCACAACTCAAACAAAGATTAGTACTAATTAATCGTTTGTTAAATTAGGTTCCCAATTATAGAATATTTATATTGGTTTTTTTCAAGCATAGACTCAATTTGTATATTAAAATTATACATTAAGTATCAAATTTTTAAAAAGTGTAATTCCATGAGCCTGGTTCAAGTGGTAAAACTAAGTGGTTTGGCCCTCGGTGATGATAAACTACAAGTTGACCTTGGCACATCAAAGGTTACCCATACTTGTAGATACTAAAATGCAGATAGGTGTTCGAGTATTGTTGCAGATCAGTTCTCTTAGGTGCAGCGTTCGGAAAATGCTTTTTCATGTTGCTTTCCTTGTTTAATAAATTGTATCCGCAAGATTTGAATATCTCCTTGATAGGTAGCTTTGAAATCGCACTTAACTTGTGGATGATAAAGGGCAATATTTCTGTTGCTTCCTAGGCAATAAGCACAATGTAAATATAATTGTCTTGTCTTGTTCTGATGTTGAAAGTTATTAACTGTCCTGAACATAGACGTAATGTTTTTGGCCACGTGCTATCTTTCTAGATTTGAGGCAATTTTATTAATACTCACATTGTTTATATTATTACGTTCGCTGATATGATTGCTATTCCATTTTGTCTATAATAGTTCTTTTAACTATTTTGTACATCGTTTTTAATAAATTAAATTTTCTTTATTGAAACAACACCGTCCCACCCTAAAATATTTTAATCCCTTTGGTCGTTTATTTTACCTCTAAAATAGAGTTGTTTACTTCCGCGTGTTCTCGTTAAAGGAATAGCCTGAGTCATTGGTTCCTAACCTTGACGTTTTTAGAAATTTTTCTCACAAAAAATCCTCCATTTCTTAGAAACATATTTACCCTGGAACATATTTTATCTGGAAAATGCTCATTGACTTCTTTTATCTTAATTAAATTACTCAAAAATTAGTAGTTGATTATGACTGCACTTGTATTTCGATGTTGTAACGCTTTATCAAAACAACATCTATATATATATATATATATATATATATTATATATGTGTGTATTAAATATTAAATATGGTGATATGTTTTCTTGTATATATAGTTAATAAATTAAAAATATTTCAAAAACAAGAATACTTTTAATGAATATATTTATTCAAAGCTTTTCGCCGATAAAATAGTATCAGCATCTTCAGGAAAAAAATTATCTAATCTAATCTAAAAATTAGATAATTTTTCCCTGAAGATGCTGATACTATTTTATCGGCGAAAACCTTTGAATAAATATATTCATTAAAAGTATTCTTGTTTTTGAAATATTTTTAATTTATTAAATATATATATATATATATATATATATATATATATATATATATATATATATATATATATAGTTCAAATATTCAATCGTTAATACAGTACTTTTTATTCATCCATTCAAGGTCAAATGCATTTTTTTTTAAAACTTATAGTGGATGGCACTTAATGTTAAAACAGCTTTATCAAATACCATTTCAATAATTAAATTTAATAATTAATTTCGCTTTCTATTTTCAGACTTGATATTGTGATTCTGTCATATCTATATACATATTTATATTAATTGTAATTATTTAATAAAAAATAACTAAAATAATTTTTTTTTTTTTTTGTTGACTTGATTAGGATTTAATTGAAATTTTTTTTCCTATATTACCTATTTAAAAGTCTAACTGATGAAAACATTAATAACAAATATATGAAAAGTAACTCTTTTATTAACTCGTGTAGGCCTATCTTAGTACAGTATAGCACAAAAGCCGAGGATAAGGAATCAAAGCCATCAACTCGTTCTTGTTAGAATTAGTATACATATGGCTTAATTATACGTTGAACATTTGTATAAGAATACGGTTTAACGTGCTATAAAAACCAAACTAAAATAAATAACAGAAGAACAAGATGTTTTGTAACGAATTTAAAGAAAACACTCTTTTACATAAAGCGTCCTCCGTTATTATGTCTAGAAGTATATTCGTATTAGAATTATTTTCAAGAAGTCCGTCCAATGAAAAGCCGCAACATTTGTATCATCCTTTATAAAGCCTCACCTAGCAATGACGAGGTGAACCCAACAACAGTTGAAGACGATTCTAGCGAAACGTCGGAACTGCGATTTTATGCACTGCAGAATGAACGGATGTACTCTAGATAATAACTATTCATCATATTTTTCCGTCCGTAAAGGAATACGTATCAGCATATATATATATATATATATATATATATATATATATATATATATATATATATATATATATATATATATATATTATTTTCTTGCTTTTTTTCATTTAAAAATGTTATTTTATTTTATTATAGAAATATATAGCTATATATAAATAGTATAAACATTTTCATGGTCTAAGATCACAGTTTTATATAATTCGTACAAACTAAGAAAAAAAATCATTTATTACGCTAGATTTTATAAAGTGAATTACGTTTACAGCATCTGTTAAAACTCAGTGTAGATTTTCCGGCATACCGCTACCAGCTAATAATTCTCGATGGCTTGCACAATGTGTAATTCGGCATTCAAAAACATTTTTTTTTTGCTGCTAGCACTGACAGTTTTCCGGACGTTAACTTTTGCCCGTTTTGTAGACAAACCAATAGACTTGGGTTACGGAATGCCTACTTTGAGTACATACTGTTCAAAAGTGTTGAAAAATAGTTTCGCTGCGCTAAAAATTAGTTGAACTTAATTGAAAATTAGTTTATTATTACTCCTGCGAATACAAGTAGCTGCGCCATGTTATAATCGTACCAGCTAAAACGTTCCGTGAACCACCGGTTGGGAACCCCTGCAGTCGCAAGCGACATGACCACCTTTCTAAATGTATCGTAAAGATTTTTAGTCTTTAAAAAAATGAAATTAAATGGTGTAAACGTTTCTCACTTACTCTAGACCCTCCTTCTCTGAGTAGATTTTATACAAGACAAGTAGATATTGCACCAAAACTAACTTTAAGAAGTAGTTGTTTGAAGAAGATATCTTGTAATTAAAAAACCCATGAAAGTTTCAAGATTTCATTTAGTAAGGTTGAGTGTTTTTGTACTCTTATATTTCTTGTGTAGTAACGATAACTGCTGTTATTATTTTACATTACAAGCCTTCCTATTTTAGTAATAAACCAAACGTAATTTGAAGGGAAGTAGATGGAGAAGTAGTTAACATGTTATAGGGGCAAGTGATAAATAAACCCATAAAATATTTAAGGTTTCAATTACACAACTAAGATTGTATGTTATTGTACTACCATATTTTTTGTATAGTAAGGAAAATTGTTATAATTTTGCATTGCAAGTCTTACTTTTATCAGTAAGTAAGGCTAAATTAAAACGAGCTAAAATTAAATACCAAGTTTGAAAATAATTCATTTTGCGTTTTATATTCCCCTTTATAAAGTAATATATGGTCATTTTTGGCCATTGTTGTTAATAATAAAAACAATTATTATTATTACTATTCAAATGATTAGTTTTAAATAGTAATTAATTAATTAATTAGTTATTTCAAATAATAATTCATTAATTAAACTTAATAAATTTGTTTTACTTTTATATGGGAGAAAAACTTTTTACAAAAGGGGCAAGGTATGCAATACAGGTATTTGGTTCCATTTAGCTTAAAATAAGTATAGCTTATGATTTTATAAAACAACTGATTTTATGTTATAGGTTTTGTGGTAGAACAGCTGTTTTAACGCATAGGTTATGTTACTTTATAGGTATATTAATTGTAATTATGTAATAAAAAGTAACTAAAATAAAATTGTTCTTGTTGATCTAAGTAAGAATTGACTTCAAAAGATTTTTGTTTATATTACTTGTTTATAAATATATTTAAGTATATTTATATGAATTGAATACCCCAATTTTCTTTTAAAACACTAAACAACAGTTGTGAAAATTTTATTTTGAAATTTATTGAATTCATTAGAATTTGTATTCCTATACGAGGGCACTAAAAACGTAGGTCGCCCGAGGGCATTGTTTTGGTCAGGGCTTGATGTAGACAATATTTCTTATACAGTACTTCAAAATTCGATATTTTATAATCAAACAATATAAATTACAATTCGATTATAAAACGATATTGTCTTACAATTTTTGTTGACTATAATTATTGTTAAAACTTGTTCTATATTCTGGCAGAATATTTTCATTTTTTTAAAAAATGATTCGACGTTGAGACAAGCTATTTTTTTAGTTATTAATGCTTAATATTAAATTGAATACAAACTCCATTACATTATTGAAGAAATACATTATTAATTCACGCGTTTCTATGACAATGTTTTGATGCTCAATAAAAGTAATTTTAATTTGTACAATATTTATATATATAGTTTTTTTATTATGTCTTACTGTAGGCGTAGTTTAACGTTTCGGCAACCGTGATTCTAAAGCATTGATGAGAAATACTCATTAATGGCATAGAAGATAAAATTATGTAGTTTAGGCATTTATAGAGTTTGGAATTTGTCCTCCGTTACAATGTGAGTAGTATCGCGCTCCAAAAATGTAAAGAATTATCGATAAAGGGTGTTGGTTTGTTTACATTTAAATAAAAACTCTTTCAAAATTTGAGGAATTTAAAAATTTTGATGCCATTTTAATTTTTTTAATTATCGTTATATATTTTTAAAAGATAGAACCTATAATCAATAGGATTTATAATTATTCAAAAACAACAAAAAATTGTTTAGCCAGATATATAATCATTATTTTATTTCGTCAATAATTTCTTTAGTTTTCATTTGGTATTTAAGGCGAGAAAGCTAAATTTAATTTTAAATGAATTATATTTATAATAGTATTTATTTAATGAAATCAATATTTTTTATTATCATTTTATTAATATTTTTGTTCATTTCTCTTATACTTGTACTTCATTTAAAAAAATACTGATTTTCAATTTTTTTACAACTCGAACCAAAATACGTCCTTAGATATTAGAGGGTAAAATAAAAAGCCTTAATTTGCAGCTCTTTCCTCTTGAATTAATTCTTTTTTAAATCTTCCGGTTTTAAAGTTTCTATAAGATTCTCTCAAAAATCCAAAATTATGTCCTCATTTTGTGCATGCCACTCGGCGTGTTCAAATTTTTTTATTTTAATATTAGTTTGACAAGATGACAGACCTTGTGCTAGTCAAGCGATAAGATAAGGCGCGGCAATTAAATCATGGTGGCAACCCAAATCTGAGTGTGCTAAATTGATAACGTCTAATCTGCCCCCCCCCCCAAAACGTTGTAACCCTGTACAATAATCTCTGCAAAATTAATAATTTCAGAGTTACAGTATCAAACAAAATTTTACTGACGGTTTTAGTCTTTAGAACTTAAAATTTAAAAAAAATTCAGAGCATAAATAATAATTTACACCTGTTATTACATAAGTCGCCATGAAAACATTATTCATTCACCGATTTCTGTCAACAACGTTTTTTATTGTATAAGGATTCTTAGTAACTCTAACAGAATCAGGACTCGATTTCTCAAACCGTGTGTTTTTTTTCACTGTTCAAAATTTCTAAACAAAAAATCAATTCACGTTGAAAACGCTTATAAAATATTTATTTAGTATTTTATGTTCGTTTGTTCTTGTTACGCGCTTAGTATATAAAACATTTATTTCTTTTTAATTAACTGGTCCTATGATTGGCACATCACAAAAGTATCTTGCACGCGTGAAAATAGCTATTCTGCAGCCGAGGAAATTGTAGAAAAACATTTTTTTGTAAAAATGACAATATATTACCACAATGGAATTGAAAATATGCAATATACTGTTTAATTTTTGTATACGATAACTTTTTAAGGTGTTCCAGACTTATGTTTACATTTAACATTTACATTCTGTGAGCTACCTACTGATTGCTGTTGGGCTTCTTTCCTGTAGTAAAAGTATAGAAAATAAAATTGTTTCACATTGGAGAAATCGTTAAACTATATTGTATTTTGAGGGACATAAACGTGTGGTTGTTATGTGAAAGAACAACACAAATAGGAAATGGATAATTTCAGCTGTCAAGTTAGGAAGGGATTTTTGCTCATTCGAGGAGAGACAACGGTTTCTATAAATATTACACTCTCATTCATTAAGGATTGAGTTATGTGTTTTAATTAAGGCACATCGCCTTAATTTTTTGCCTTTCGAGAGGTTTGAATACGCTAAGGTGTTTCTTACTGAACATTAAAAACTATTCACATGAGAACTGGACCACGCAATTAAGGATCTAGATAAGAAGGTAGTAGTTTTTACATCAGAAAATGTAATTAAATCCCCCACACTTAAGGTAAGAGGAAAAGGAATAAAATATGCTGCGCGTTGTAAAATATTGTTTTCTGAAATGTTTTTAAATATTCAAGGTGTGCCCAGTTTAAGCATGAAAGTTCCGATTCTCCATTTACACCGGTGGAAATCAATCGCTTCGAGACACGTCTGTGTTGTAGCCGCTTGTAAATAGAAACAAAAACAAAAATATTACATTAATACAGAGTAAAGAACAGAGAAAGTTCTCTTTGTTTCCAAATTGACCAACTTTCTAAAATAGTTCATAACCGCAGCTGGGACTTGCCACTACAGTGATATACTTGGGTTTTATACCTGATTATTCACACTTTCGTTACATTGTCTGCCATCGGATTATATTATGTTGATCTGTATATAAACACACAAAAATTAATTTATTGTTTTTATTATATTAAACAGTGAAAAAATAAACTTTTGATTATCGCTCACACATATTGAAAAAGATAATAGAAATTGGCACATACACAGACACGTGCGCGTGCGCGCACACACACACACGCGCACGCCCGCGTCCGCACATACACACACACAACCCCCCCCCCCACACGCACGCCCGCGTCCGCACATACACACACACGCGCGCGCGCGCGCGCGCGCACACACACACACACACACACACACACACATACACACACACACACACACACACACACACACACACACACACACATACACATACACATACACATACACACAAACTATCGAGATTAACTGTTAAGCTCCTCATTTACTCCGGGACAAGTTATACATCTATCAGTATCGATAAGTAGTAATAGAACTAATAAAATGAAAATATCCTTTAATGTTATCAACTATGAAGCCACTAATCTAATGTTAGTTACTATATAAAACTTCTTGAGTGTTTATTTTAATCGCAATAGCGTGTTTTATTCAATCAAGTAAAATTTCAGGAAATAGCTCTTTTCAATCAAAAGCTACTTTTAACCTATAAAGATTATAAAAATTAAAAATGACTAATTTTACCAACATTTAATGGAGTTTTATAAAATGTTTAGCAATAGATGTAAAGTGATTATTTATACGGCCATCTTTTTAACCCTAAATGGGGTTTTACGTCTCATATATAAACTCATAATATCTTTCCTGATTTATACGATTAATGCAAGAAATTCTTTTCAAGAAGTAAAAAATTATTTTATAATTAATTTAATGTAAAATTATTTATTTTACTTATTCTTTTACTACTATAGGAATAAAAACATTATTTGACTCCAAAGTAATTATTTTAAGAAATAATTGTTTGTACTAAATCTTTGGAGTATGAAATATATTAAAATGTTTTTATACTTTTTTACAATGTAAAAAAAATATATATAAAATTTATTATTTTTTTAAGGATTTAACAATATATGTTTACAAAATTTTATTTCTCATAAAGTAAAAAGAATGATGAACGCGTTAATTTATTGCAACAATACTTTGTTTACTTTACGCGATTTACTTTCTAAGTATGGCTCGTATGTCAATAGTAATATATAATAAAGATTTTTTTTCAGTAGGGTTATTAATATTTATTAACATAGCTTGTAAATTTTCTGGAAACATTATGGAAACATATTGGCTCCAAATAGTTGAATATTATTTTATAAGCACTTTTTACAAAGAGTAGAACATTAACTTTTTTAAAATTTGTTTTCTTGAGCTACAAACAGGTATGTGTCGCTTTTTTTAAAATCTATTTCCCTTCTTTATGTAAAAATAAAAAAAATGAAACTTTGAAAACAAATCACTTGTAATCTTTCAATATCAGGATGTATTGTCATATATCTACTTATTAAAGAAACAGTAAAAGAGATTTTAAAACATTGTGTCTATTAATTTGCATTGACAATGATTTAGCTTATATAACTGGTTACAATTAGCTTCTACCCATTTCGAAATTCATCATCATTCGGTGCTTACTATAAGGGCAATCGGTTTCAGAAAATGCAGTTAGATGGGAGCAAACAGGGATAATGAGTGTATTAGACGTTAGCCTATTGTTGCATAAAACCTATATTAGAGCAAGTATCGGTGCCAAAGAGAACTATGCCATGCTGTGTCTCGCTGACTCGACGTAAGGCATGCCCTGTTTGCTGCGGTAATTGTGTAACTTATTCCTTCAAATATCTACGGTTTTGTGTGTATATGATACATGGGGTATTTAATTTGTTAGTTTTCTATTAAATATTAACCAGATTTTTTAAGTCATTTTATATGCAGTAGAAACTGAAATTAATTAAAAGTTATTACTCAGTTTTGACTGTTACACTGTAATTTCAGAATAAAAACTAGCTGTAACGTCAAATATTTTTAAAAAGTAACATTTTAAGACAGGATTAGAAAATTAAGGTAGGCTTAAGGCAAACGTGGTAAATTGCAAACCAATAAAAAAAGTTGAATTGCTATCGTCAGATTAATGCTGAGTATAATGCCAACTTGGTAGTAAAGCACTAACAAAATCAACGATGATCTATGAAATTCAAGAATATGAGAAAAACTATTATGGATGTAATATAGCAAAGAAAATTTTTAATTTGGCGAAAATTTGCAAAGTAAGCGTATGATGCAAATCGCTGAAGGAAGGTACAAAAGATGAAGAAATAAGATTGCAAAGAATAATTGCAGCTGTTCAAAACGAATGCTTATGGTATCAAAACTGAAACTTATTTTTATACGTTTTATTTGGAACATTAAGAATATTACATCTTGTCAAGTAGCACCTATTCGCTCCGACTGAGGAGATTTATGTTATGTAATCGATTCTGTGTACGGGTTGCTAAGATATCTCCCTATTTTTACATTATCCTAGAAAATGAGAAAGAGGGATTTAACGGATAGATATCTCTTTATGGCCTCGATACTACCCTCGAAGGTTGACTTCACGATCGCGTCCTTGCACACGCTATATTTCCCTTACATCGTCTTCCTGAGGTTTTGCGACCCTAAATATAACAATCCCTACACTTAAAATCTTTACATGTCCTTCGTAATCGATAATAGTCATACAGATTGTTAGCCTTAAAATCTTAAGTTTCATATACCTTGTTTTTTTATCACAGGTTATGTTGAAAAATAATGTTATGTTTTCTAATTTAATAACTGTAAAAGAATAAGCATAAAGTTTCTTATTAGTGCTGCTAGTGTTTTATTGTTGGTATTCTTCAAACTCAGTATAATGAACTATAATTAAATAATGTCCATGTAATTGTTTTCATTTAAACATAAAACTCTATACGGTAATAAACTAAAGCTGTAAATTTTATTTTCGATTTATGACTTGTATAAATTACCACTGACTAACTGTGTGTACAATCGCGCATAACGTAGGTCCATATGTTGTATTTCGAAATTTAACAGTGCTCTGGTTTTACTTAGTTTTCATAGTAAGGAGTAATATATATATATATATATATATATATATATATATATATATATATATATATATATATATATATATATATAAATATCGCAGTATGTTTTCTTGTGTATTAATAAAGAACAAAAGTCTAAATACAAATACAAGAATTATAATTGAATTTACAATTCAAAGCTTTTCGTTGGCTAACAGTACCAACATCATCAATGAATATTACTGATGATGTTGGTACTGTTAGCCAACGAAAAGCTTTGAATTGTAAATTCAATTATAATTCTTGTATTTGTATTTAGACTTTTGTTCTTTATATATATATATATATATATATATATATATATATATATATATATATATATATATATATATATTAAATATGGTGATATGTTTTCTTGTATATATAGTTAATAAATTAAAAATATTTCAAAAACAAGAATACTTTTAATGAATATATTTATTTAAACCTTTTCGCCGATAAAATAGTATCAGCATCTTCAGGAAAATAATTATCTAATAAAATACTTTTACAAAATAATTTTATAAAAGTATTTTATTAGATAATTATTTCCTGAAGATGCTGATACTATTTTATCGGCGAAAAGCTTTGAATAAATATATTCATTAAAAGTATTCTTGTTTTTGAAATATTTTTAATTTATTAAATATATATATATATATATATATATATATATATATATATATATATATATATATATATATATATATAACCCTATAACACAAAAAGGAGTGAGCACTGATAAAATAATATTTTTTTAGTAATATCATATTAAAACGAAGAAATTAACACCTTCTTATAAAAAAATTAAACTGTATACAATTTCAGTTATACAGAGAATAAGGGAACATGAGAGGAGTCTACCTCCTGCTCGTGTCAAAAACATTTTATTAAATAAAAAGATAGATTTATTTTTTCCCTTACACTTGTGAACTGTGCGTGGATTATTTTCCTGGGAAAAATGTTTATTGTATATTATCTCTGACTTTTGGTTTGGATCAAGTATATATTATCCAGCGCTATTTGCTTGAGCTAAAGATTCAATTGTAACACAATCATAATCTTAAATCCGCCTTGTATCTATCTGTACTGAATTTTTATTAAAGAAACAAATGTAAACAACTCTGTTTCTTTCCTTTCTTTAATTCGAAAATTTAAAGAATTTTTAAATTCAGTTGTGACTTTATTTATGATTGTGTATTGTATTAACCTAGCACAGTATGCCTGCTGTATAACATTATCCTCCACATAATTACGATAAATGACGAATGGGTTCTTAGATTTATTTCTTCTAAAATGTACGGCGTTTAGTGAAATTTTATTAAGTTCGATTTATAAAAAAAGTTAAATACTTTAATGTTAATGAGACACAGCGCTGTCTAGATCGAAACTTTAATGTATAGAAATCGAGTACATCAGTAGTTTTTTATGCTTATTTCTACTAGTTATGACTGATGGAGAGGTAAAAATAGAACAGTGTTTCTTAAACTACTCTTGAATTTGCAGTTGTGTTTTAGGAACGGGTGTAATTCAGTTCTTTATGCTATCGTAGAACTAACTGGCACTTGAGGCGGTTTCGTTGGGATGAGCGGTTTTATTTTAATTGACTGATTTATTTATCTCGGCTCCATTAATAATTATTATATTACATTAAAATGTATTCTGCTTATTTAATATTTTCTATTTTTATAACAAAGAAATAAAGAAAAATCAATAACCTACATGCTAAAGCGTAGTTTGTATCCTACGGGACATGCTATCAAAACAGAAGTACTGCAATCGGTTAATAAGGCGGAAGTGTTATATCCTTTTTAAAAATTTTAAAGTGATAAGGAGAAGTCTATTTGTGATTTTGCAATGCTGCATTTTATGACGGAATATTTGATAACTCAAATTACGTGTCATAAATAATAAAATAGTGTTTTCTTCCTTTAAAGCAAATGATATACGCGCTTAGAACATTTTTTGCGAAAACCCAATTTTACTATCATTGCATTTAGAACAATTTAGTATATATATTTAGTAATATACTTATATGCTAAATGTTTATATCTGCTGTAATGTCATTATTTTAAATTTTACATTAAAATTGCATTTATATAAATTTAGAATATTTCCCGATTTTCTGAGGTGTTTATTTACGATTCTTAAACATTTCTCGGTTTATTGGCAGCAATAAGGTAAACCTATTAGATAACCGATTTAAAAAAAGCTACCTGTGTCATAAGGTAGCCTCAAACTAGCCCTGTAAAATTATCCATTTAAAACCCAACTCGAATCAACTGAAATGTAAACGCCTGAGGCAAAAAAAAGAGGGCATACACGTTGCTGATACTGTGTTTATGCTATAGATCTATGGAGTAAGCAGTTTTCTTATTTTTGTTTAGTTAATGGTGTCATCGGTGAGTCTAGACTGAAATAAGCAGGTCATCCATCTCCCTTGCACAACAGTCACTTCTGTTCTGGTCTATTTAAACAACAGAATACAGAATCTAAAAGGTATAAACACTGAAGAAATAGCTTGGTTACGTAATCGTAGAGGACGATTAGACGATTGCGTAGGTCGTAGAGGAGTGTTTGAATTAGTAATGTTCCAAAATTATAATTAACAGAGAGTTAGAAATTAGAATAATTCTTATATATTAACGAGAATGGTTTATCTATTGATTACTATAAGCTCCTGCCGTTCCTGGAAATAGTAAAACGAAATTTAGTGATGGAGATTTTCCGGAAACGTGTCAACAGGACGATACGGCAACAGATTTATTTTTAGCTTAGGCGGAACATAGTGTAACATAATTTTAATTTTTTTATTCTGACTCTGAAAGTGTTTTCTACAATTTTACTTACTTACTTACTTACTTCTTGCTGCGGACGTCCAGGGTCATGTGACTCCGATGGTCCGATGTCCATAATAAGTTGCTGCAGCCAAGGTCCAAAACTGTTTATCGATCGGTATTGTTTTGATGTTTCCCTGGCTTCCTAGCGCAGACAGCAGAGCTGCTCTTGGTGAAATTGGTGAGGAGCATCGAAGGAGGATATGGTCTAGAGTCTCCTCCTCTTTTCCACAGTTAGGGCAGAGTGGAGATTCACTCAGATTAAATCTGAAGAGATAGGTCTCAGTCACAATGTGTCCGATTCTTGCTCGTGCTGCAAAGACGTCTGTAAATCTGGGAACCCCTTGATACATTTCCAAATCATTTGGTTCTTTTTGAATATCATAGAGGTTTCTACCCTTGGTTTCTTCTCTCCAACGGTGGATCCATTTTCTTCTAACTGATGTTTTCACAGCACTCAGGCATTTCTATTTTACGTTTTCTACAATTTTAAAGTAACATTTAAATCAGAGTGTTAAAAGAAATTTCATTCTGTTTAGGAAACAATCTTTTGACTAGCTGACGAAATGGCAGAGTTCTATTTCAGCTCAATACATACGTTTCCATTATCCGCACATGGAAATAAATCGGTAGTACTTTAACGGTCGTTAAAGAAGTTTGTAGTAAAAAAAACATCATATGTGATTAATTCATGCACAATTTTTTTTTGTAATAAAATTGAAGATTGGACATATATTTATGAGTTGCTACTTACAGAAAGTGGTATATTACGTACAGTTTTTATGGGTGTATGACAAAATTCGTATTTATTTTTTTTATAATTATTTTAGACTTGGAGATAATCGTTAGACAAGATAGCGGAAGGAAACGATCTATTTGAAGATGTCGGGTGGTACTTACGTGTCATTAATGAACACAATTCTGTAAGCCTTACTGTAGCTAAATCTAACCATATGGAAGTGTGTTAACCTTGGGCAATATTTTGTTCAAGCTATCCTCTGTTTATTTACATCTTATATTAAATTGCATCTACGGTTGAGTGAACTTAAAAAGATCTAAACATCCCTCTGTGTGAAACATGCCGAGAAACATTTGTGGTTACCGTAACCTACTCGTAACTGTCGATGAACCTCATTAACAGTTTTATTTGGTATAAGGCCCGGCAGAAGAAGTATGACTATTTCCGGAGCAGGTGGTATTGATTATAATTCAACGCCAAAGCGGTTTACAGTTTATGAAAAACTCCAAAGTTTACAAAAGGCTTGCATGTGATATAAACCGAAACCCCCAAAAATACAAATCTTTATAATTCTGAATCACTTGCTCTGATGGAAATTTGCAAGGAAATTCGCTCTCTATTTGCCCTCTATTCGCTCTCTATATTGTTATTCTGACACATGTATATACATATTTATATTAATTGTAATTATAAAATTTAAAAAACTGAAATACAATTTTTCTTTGTTGATTTAAGTAGCAATTGTTCAAAACATTCTTACTGTTTATACAAATTTGAACGACCTGTATTTTTTTCAAGCTGGCATGCAAATGTTTTGTCAAATTCTTAAAATCATTAAAAGTTATTCAAATCAAACCAGCGTAGTTTAGAATTCAAAAAATTTACTCGTCCAATGTTCCGTTATGAATATTTTTGGAGGTTAGTATGTCGTTGTCCATTAACATTTGGTTATTAACAAAGCAAACTGTTGTAACCTTGAATCTGTGCAAATAACTCTAACCATATTTTTGTAAACTAAAGTTGGAAATCCTGAAAACAATGAGCGATTTTAAGAAGGTTCCTCAGATATAAATTTAACGCAATTTGTAATGACAGTTGTAAAGTTCCTACGAATTCACACCGACAATAGGAATTCCGAATAATTTGGAAATAGAACAGTCCTTCACCTTTCTAAATAGGAACATGCCTTTTGAAGATTTACATTACACATACTAAAACATTAAAAAAACTCAAAAAAGTTATCTTAAATTTTGAGTTAAAATATATTGCATATATATTATTATTTTATATAACATAATTGAATTATATAAAGTTTTGTAAATTTAAGTTTTCATACAAAGCTAAATAAATTGATGACGTGAGAGAAATATTTTACAATTTATATCACGTTTTAGATAACCTACTTCGGTAGTTTGAACATTAGAATAATTTGTAACATAGATAATCCAGCAATTCGAAATTTTCCTTCTAAAGAATCTAGATTTTTTTTTTAAGTAGGGATACTTATCCTTGCAAACTTTGATATGCAAAGAAAATTAAATTCTAAATCGGTGAATGTAAATCTTCGAGTACATTAGAAATGTCCGTACATAATCTAGGCTGTTCCTGAACAACATTTTTTCTTATCGCTCAAAGATAAGATCGGAAACAGATGACTTCATGTGGATCCTCTAAGTTTGCTAAATAAAATAACAGTAATGTTTTACGTATTTTACAATTTTCTACTCCAATTAATTTAAATGTTTCGTTTTTATTTAAGAGTCCCTCTTGTCATTAATAAAATTATTGATACATTATTTTGTTTAATGTTTTAGACATAATATAAAACATACAAGTATTTATGAGACGTATTATTTAAACAAAAAGTAATTTAGTACAATTCTTGTACTAGATGTAAATTCTTAAATGTAAAAAGCTATTTGGAAACTAAAAATGTTTTTACTGTTCTAAACTCATTCCTCTTTAAATGAATATTAGCATTTTATCTGTCTAATATTCTTAAATTACTATTAATTGTATATGTGTAAATATTTTCTTGAAAACTACTCTTAAGGATTTTCACCAATATTTGCGGTTTTTGACTTCAGATAGCCAATGGGATGTCAAAATTTGCTGAAAAATCGTAATCATCAGTTTTTGAAAAATTGTATATATATGTATTTGTAAATTTTTTATCGGAAACTACTCTAAGGGCTTTTACCAAAATTTGTATATAGGGGATTTTTAAACTGTGAAATCCAATGGGCTAAGTGAAATTTATCATCGACGAACTGAAATCGTCGTTTTCGAAAATTGTTAAACATTGGAAACTACCCTAAAGTTTTTCACCAAAACTAGTATATAGGGGAGTTTTTACCTCAGGAGTCCAATAAGCAAAGTCAAAATTTGCTGAAAAATTGGCATCAGTTTTCGAAAAATTGCGTATATATATATATTTGTAAATTTTTTCTCGGAAAATACTCTAAGAATTTTTACTAAAATTGTATATAGGGGATTTATAACCTTAGCAACCCAATGCCTAAGTGAAAATTTTCTGATAATTCATTATCAAGTTTTTGAAAATCTTTAAACATCTGAAACTACTTTAAGGATTTACACCAAAATTGGTATATTGGGGGTTGTCAGTAATCCAATTGGTAAAGTGATATTTTTCTGAAACATCTATATCAAGTTTTTGAAAAATTTTATGAAGTTCATATTACCAGAGTTACATTGGACTCAAGCAAAAGTCAACTTGGATGTATTATGCAAATACATCAATTCCCAGTTAGAGTGGCTTTGGCCATGACAATCCATAAGTCACAAAGGGAAACTTTTGATTATGTTGGTATCGACTGAAGAACGTCCGTTTTTAAGCACAAGTTGCTATGTGTGCCATTCTCTAGGATTAAAAGAAGGAATAGCTTTAAAATGCTTTTGCCAAATAATCCACGTTGTACGTGAAATATAATTTATTAAATTTCATCCGATATAATTTTTTAAAGTATTATCCGATCGTAGATAGGTTTCATTATATTAAACCAATGAAAATCGTTACTAGATAGAGGCATTATCTTGTAGGCCAACTCATTTGGTCGTTACCGAAAAGGAGGATATCCTGATATACTAAAATTTCAGTACGTACATATAAATTTTATTGCTGGGTGGTTTCTGACATTTGTTATTCTAAGTTTGTCTTGAATATAAATTTTATTATCTGTAATTAATTTACATACTGAATTATATTATGTAGTGTTTTATACTTTATTTTGTTTATTACATCACATGTATACATTGATGCTTATTTGGGAGACTCCAACTGTAAACTGAGTGGCACTAAGCAGGAGTGCAGCGGTGAGGCGAGGAAGGGTCAAGGATTCATCAGGTATAATGATTGTACCAGAGAAAAAGAAAAGTATTCTATGGTAGAATCATAATGCAGAATGAATAACTTAAGCCTTCAACGTATAACTGAAGGACCCCCAGACAACCCCAGTCAGGTTACAGTAGGAGCCACCGCGCCTACCCGTGTCGGCTCCCTAAGGGAGGATTACTCACGACTTACTTAGACGGCTCGCACCCATTAAATAAAACTAACCGATGTTGGCTCCGCGAGGGCTATTCTCAACAGATATTAAATCGAATACAACAATAGAATTAGACGTTTCTATGGATTTTGGTAAATGATATATTGTTGTTAGCTACTGATTGTCGAAGGAAGTATAATCATTGAAATACCTTTTAACTTATAGGCTAATTTTTATCAATGACTTACTAATAAACTTTGATCGGCCACATGAGCAAGAATTCAAAGTGAGTACACATGGCCACCGAAAGATAATGGCCTAACGATCGTTGGTCGTTAGTCAGCAACGACTGGATCAGAGGTGCGCCTAGGAGCACCTGGACAGGTACATTTTTGTCGAATGCTGGTTCGGCCAAAACGAGATTTTCGAACGGAGAGCGCCACTCTCTGTGGTCGCCATTCATTTGGTTACCGAAAAGGAGGATTATCTCGGAGTTTTCAATATTCAATGGCCGTCACCAGAAAGAGGGATTATCTTGTAGGCCAATTCATTTGGTTACCGAAAAGGAGGATTATCTCGCAGTTTTCTATATTCCATGGCCGTTACCAGAAAGAGGGATTATCTTGTAGGCCAATTCATTTGGTTACCGAAAAGGAGGATTATCTCGCAGTTTTCTATATTCCATGGCCGTTACCAGAAAGAGGGATTATCTTGTAGGCCAATTCATTTGGTTACCGAAAAGGAGGATTATCTCGCAGTTTTCTATATTCCATGGTCGTTACCAGAAAGAGGGATTATCTTGTAGGCCAATTCTTTTGGTTACCGAAAAGGAGGATTATCTCGGAGTTTTCTATATTCCATGGCCGTTACCAGAAAGAGGGATTATCTTGTAGGCCAATTCATTTGGTTACCGAAAAGGAGGATTATCTCGGAGTTTTCTATATTTAATGGCCGTTACCAGAAAGAGGGATTATCTTGTAGGCCAATTCATTTGGTTACCGAAAAGGAGGATTATCTCGGAGTTTTCTATATTCCATGGCCGTTACCAGAAAGAGGGATTATCTTGTAGGCCAATTCTTTTGGTTACCGAAAAGGAGGATTATCTCGGAGTTTTCTATATTCCATGGCCGTTACCAGAAAGAGGGATTATCTTGTAGGCCAATTCATTTTGTTACCGAAAAGGAGAATTATCTCGGAGTTTTCTATATTCCATGGCCGTTACCAGAAAGAGGGATTATCTTGTAGGCCAATTCATTTGGTTACCGAAAAGGAGGATTATCTCGCAGTTTTCTATATTCCATGGCCGTTACCAGAAAGAGGGATTATCTTGTAGGCCAATTCTGTTGGTTACCGAAAAGGAGGATTATCTCGCAGTTTTCTATATTCCATGGCCGTTACCAGAAAGAGGGATTATCTTGTAGGCCAATTCATTTGGTTACCGAAAAGGAGGATTGTCTCCCAATTCTCTATATTCCATGGCCGTTATCAGAAAGAGGGATTATCTTGTAGGCCAATTCATTTGGTTACCGAAAAGGACGATTATCTCGCAGTTTTCTATATTCCATGGCCGTTACCAGAAAGAGGGATTATCTTGTAGGCCAATTCATTTGGTTACCGAAAAGGAGGAATATTTCGCAGTTCTCTATATTCAATGGCCGTTACCAGAAAGGTTTTTTTTGTCATCCACCCCATTTAAAGATTAATACCAGAGAGTTAAATAGTTCACCATATTCAAAGATCATTATCAAATAGGGGAATTGTCTTGTAGTCCACTATAATAAAAGATCATTACCAGAAAGGGAAATTGCCTTGTAGTCCACCATATTTAAAGATCAATACCAGATAAGGGAAATTTCTTGTTGTCTACCATATTCAAAGATCATTACCAGAAAGAGGTATCGTCTTGGAGTTCACCATATTCAAAGATAATTAATAGCTTGCTTATCAAGTTGAGTTGATTTATTTGTTTTTCTGTAGTAATATATTAAAATATGAAATTTTGATGTTGTTATATCAACGTTGAAAGAAAACCCTCAATAAGTATGAAAAAATTAACAACTAATGCGGGAAATTTAGATACAAAATAGATGAATTAACGTCTCCTGAGATTATGTTCCTTTTAAAAACTTATTTTGAAAATCTCTTTTGAATAAAATCAGTTTGACGATATATTTAGGCGAAACATAAATTCCTATATTTGAATGTATAAAAGCAAATTCTTTGTAGAAATTGTCAAACAACGTTGAAAGCGTGTAATAAATTTGCATTTTACAAGAGGCTTCAATTTATGCTGTCCTGTGGAAAGTGGATCCAATTTAAGTATTTAACTGGTGTTTCTCTATCTCGATAGAAAACATCTGTGGCGTGTTCTTAATATTATAGTTTCTTGTTTTCATGTTGTTTTTCTTCTCACTTTAACGATATATTTATAGTATCTAACAATTGTTAGGGATAGAAATAAGATACCGTTAGAAATATGAAGTATTTGAAACATATAAGTATCATATTAATAATAAATTAATAAATGAACAACTATAAATACGGTCCAAATTTGATACTATATTCAGTGTCTATAACGTTACGGCTGCAAGATAATATATTTGGCAATATTGTAATAGATTTGGCAACACTGCTGTTGGATATAAACTAACATATGTTTGTATGGTTATCTTTATACATTGATGATGATATCAGAACTGTTCATCGACGAAAAGCTTTGAAAGTGTAGTCTATAACAATACACAATTCTTGTACTTGAACATTTTCATTTATTTTGATATATGTGTATATAATATTATGTATTTATTATATATAATTGTTTTTATCATTATAATTGAATTTATATTTGGTTAGTTTATTTTAGTTGTTAGTTTTATTTTCTAGGTTATTTCAATTAAATATTGTGTGATAAATTAAATGTTATTACAATTGTGTTCAAACCACATTTTCCTAATATGATTTTAATTGCTGTAGCTGAGTTTTATGCGACTCCAGTGTTTCAACTCCAGTACAGGAGGGGCTTCAAGATTTAATTCTTGGGTAGGCACCGTTTAGGAGGTCGTAACTATCAAGGGCCCTAGCGTTCACCTCCAGAAACTGTTTAAAATTTGTATCGTATGTTTGAGGACATTTTTACTCTTAGGTCAAATTGATATAAAAAGCTAAATAAAATAGTTTTTTGTTATTTCATTGTTGCTGGGTGCATTCTAAATTAATACTATGACAATTTCTTTTTGTCGTAGAAGTATAACATTTACCTTTTAAAAGTATTGACAATTAGGAAGATATTAAACAAATAAATATAAAAATAATTAGTTAGGCTTGGTCGTATCTAACCTACCGGCTGGCTGGAGCCGCTAGTGCTCTATACTATTCCACATGTTTGTCCAATCTGAGGTCAAATCGTTTCAAAAGCAGAAAAGTGCTAGTAATTTGTGATGCATATAAGCTAAAAAAAAAAGGTTACGACCTCGATTTTCGAGGCGAGGTTCGGTCTAGTAAATGAACAAACAGAAAGCTAGGCCGAGGCTCGACCAACAAAATGGTGCATGAACAATGCACACAAGATTTCACTTCACTTTCATCGGGTTAGAGAAAGCGATGGGTAATTCTTTGTTCAACCTACGTTGGTCGGCAATTTATGGATTCTTACTCAACACCAGGTAGAAACAGCTGCGTTTGAAATAGTTATCGCTGGTTTCGTTGAAATGGGAACGGTTTAGGTGGAATAAAGATTTGACTTACATTTATTTACTTAAAATGTGTAGTCTTTGTAAAATATATCATAGAAACTATAGGTACTTAAAACTGTATGCGTTAACATTGTTAGAACGTACTAAGTGTTAGCGTAGAGTCATAAAATATGATTAATACTGAGTATATTTACTTATTGCAGACCATAGGCCTATATATAAACCAAAATAGAGTAATTAAAATCGTAGCATTGACGTAATGTGTTTTAACAGTGGAGTGGTCGCGTGGTCTACTATTGTAGTCCAGGGGTGTTGGGTTTTAAATTTGAGTGGGTTGACAACATTGCACAACCTTTAGGTTTTTTTTACCTTTTCTCCCCATCACTCAGTGAAGTGGTATTAGTCAACATGAGCGTATTGATTATTTACGAATTTTTATATTAGTATGGCCTACTTTTGTAGTCCAGGGGTTTGGGTTTTTAAGTTTCAGAAGGTTGGCAAAATTTGCACAAACTTAAGGCTTTCTTTACCTTTCCCCCCTATCACTAGATCACTTCAGTGCAGTGGTATTAGTCAACGTGAGCGTATTGATTATTTACGAATTTTTATATATAGGGTGGCCAACTATTGTAGTCCAGGGTTGTTGGGTTTTTAAGTTTCAGTGGGTTGGCAAACATTGCACAAACTTTAGGCTTTCTTTACCTTTTCTCCCCATCACTCAGTGGAGTGGTATTAGTCATCGTAAGCGTATTGATTATTTACGAATTTTTATATTAGCGTGGCAACTATTGTAGTCCAGGGTTGTTGGGTTTTTAAGTTTCAGTGGGTTGGCAAACATTGCACAACCTTTAGGCTTTCTTTACCTTTTCTTCCCATCACTGGATCACTTCAGTGCAGTGGTATTAGTCAACGTGAGCGTATTGAATATTTACGAATTTTTATATAAGCGTGGCGTACTATTGTAGTCCACGCCAGTATTATCGTGACAACTAATGTCTTTATGCTTTTGATCATTTATATAAATTTCAATATCATTGTGTTGTTTTTTCTCGTCTGTTTTTCTTATGGTTTTTATAATATAAAGTGAAAGATTTATATCTCATAACAGATATTTTTAATTTTTTTGCAAAACATACATATAACTACCAACAAATCTTCATATTTGGAGTAAAAATATTAGTAGTCTATTATTTCTTAAAAAAAAAAAAAATCTTATTTTCTATATAAATGTGTTTTATACTTCTTTAAGAACCATTAGCTAGTCAACATCCATAGAAAAAACCACAAAATGGACTACAATAGTAGTCCACGATAGTACTCGTGTTGCAAAAATTCCACGCTAGCACTCCAGTGTTAATAGTGACATGAACATAGTTCACTAATACCAAATTACTGTATGAAGTAATAAGTTGATGACAGAGTATAGGCTATTACTGTATGAAGTAATAAGTTGATGACAGAGTATACGATATTACTGTATGAAGTAATAAGTTGATGACAGAGTATAGGCTATTACTGTATGAAGTAATAAGTTGATGACAGAGTATAGGCTATTACTGTTTGAAGTAATAAGTTGATGACAGAGTATACGATATTACTGTATGAAGTAATAAGTTGATGACAGAGTATAGGCTATTACTGTATGAAGTAATAAGTTGATGACAGAGTATAGGATATTACTGTATGAAGTAATAAGTTGATGACAGAGTATAGGATATTACTGTATGAAGTAATAAGTTGATGACAGAGTATAGGATATTGCTGTATGAAGTAATAAGTTGACAGAGTATAGGATATTACTGTATGAAGTAATAAGTTGATGACAGAGTATAGGATATTGCTGTATGAAGTAATAAGTTGACAGAGTATAGGATATTACTGTATGAAGTAATAAGTTGATGACAGAGTATAGGCTATTACTGTATGAAGTAATAAGTTGATGACAGAGTATAGGATATTACTGTATGAAGTAATAAGTTGATGACAGAGTATAGGATATTACTGTATGAAGTAATAAGTTGATGACAGAGTATAGGATATTACTGTATGAAGTAATAAGTTGATGACAGAGTATAGGATATTGCTGTATGAAGTAATAAGTTGACAGAGTATAGGATATTACTGTATGAAGTAATAAGTTGATGACAGAGTATAGGCTATTACTGTATGAAGTAATAAGTTGATGACAGAGTATAGGATATTACTGTATGAAGTAATAAGTTGATGACAGAGTATAGGATATTACTGTATGAAGTAATAAGTTGATGACAGAGTATAGGATATTGCTGTATGAAGTAATAAGTTGACAGAGTATAGGATATTACTGTATGAAGTAATAAGTTGATGACAGAGTATAGGATATTACTGTATGAAGTAATAAGTTGATGACAGAGTATAGGATATTACTGTATGAAGTAATACGTTGACAGAGTATAGGATATTACTGTATGAAGTAATAAGTTGATGACAGAGTATAGGATATTACTGTATGAAGTAATAAGTTGATGACAGAGTATAGGATATTACTGTATGAAGTAATACGTTGCCAGAGTATAGGATATTACTGTATGAAGTAATAAGTTGATGACAGAGTATAGGATATTGCTGTATGAAATAATAAGTTGATGACAGAGTATAGGATATTACTGTATGAAGTAATAAGTTGATGACAGAGTATAGGATATTACTGTATGAAGTAATAAGTTGATGACAGAGTATAGGATATTACTGTATGAAGTAATAAGTTGATGACAGAGTATAGGATATTACTGTATGAAGTAATAAGTTGACAGAGTATAGGATATTACTGTATGAAGTAATAAGTTGACAGAGTATAGGATATTACCATATGAAGTAATAAGTTGACAGAGTATAGGATATTACTGTATGAAGTAATAAGTTGACAGAGTATAGGATATTACTGTATGAAGTAATAAGTTGACAGAGTATAGTATATTACCATATGAAGTAATAAGTTGACAGAGTATAGGATATTACTGTATGAAGTAATAAGTTGACAGAGTATAGGATATTACTGTATGAAGTAATAAGTTGATGACAGCGTATAGGATGTCAAGGGAAAGTTGAACTAACTACGGACATCGTTCAAAAACGGAGGAAATGCTAATTGTTATTAGCGGGAAATGTTTTAATTTTGATCTAAATAGAAATTTAATAGACATAGTCATTTCATATTGTGCAAAGAGCTTTTTGGCTTTCTCTGTTGTGTGAGACAGAAGTGAAAGTAGGCTATACATTTACATTTTGAGTCGAATTAGGCCTACTTGTATTGGCTTGAATAAATGAGCAGAAATATTTTTAGGTTAGTCGTTTATGGCTTTAAAAGAAGTATTCTTGAGCAACGTAGATGGACCCTTTTGTCATATTGTTCCTATGCAATTCAAACTGAGGCTTAATACTTCTATTAATTAAGGGAGTTTTTACGCATTAGTATGGCCCTTAATATCTCGTTATAAGTGTAACATTAACATGTTCGCTACCGAGCGGCGCATATATGTGCCGTCGGATTTTTCACGAGGCACCGGCGGCAAGAAATCGTTCTTTCCACAGAGACCATGTTAACGTGGGCCTGACCTTCATTACAGACCAAAAGTGGAAAGTTGATATAATAACTTATTATACTTCATACAAACCTTTGGCGTATGTGTGTTGTATATTTTTGTTTTTGCTGTTTTAGTGTTTTTTTAGGATGGCGCATATATGAGCCGGTCGATCTATAGCACGAAAATCTTATCAAGTTACGGGCTTCCCACTACAGTGTAGCCTCTTAAATCCGAAACCAAATATGATTTTTATGAAAACAAATTTTTAAAAGTAAGAAAAATTTAATAAATTATAAAAAGTATATAGAATAGGGTTTAGATGTGTAATATATTAGGAATAACACTATATACACATAAAACCAGAAATGTCATACTAAGGCTTATATCAACAAACTCCCAACTAACTCGTCTTGGCTAGTCATGCTAGACAGATTGCTTATTTAGGCTACATATCTTATTGAAAAGGTGCTGACATTATAAACAATATTGTATCAGAGACAAAATATGTTTACATTTTTGTTCCATATACAGCAGGCAAACAATATTTACAAACGCACTCATAATTTGTGACAGGTTTATATCCTGTATTGATAAATGCCATCTAAAGTACATGTTTTGTGATTCTAATGAAAAGAATGGTGCACGAAAGAATAAACAACGTATCGGGAGTATTTTGACGTCATTGACCTTGATAACTGAGAGACCAAATGTCCCACATTAACATCAGACATGTCTACAGTCCGATACGAATATATCAAACCATTAAAATAAACCTTGTCGGAGGAATAAAAGTAACACGCAAATATGAGTCGTCGGTCCATTTCAAATACCTGTAACGGCGCATATGTTAGCCGGCTGGTCTATACACAATAGTTTTGTTAACATTGCAGTAGTGAACGTGTTAAACCATTTCTGTTTCTCTGTAATTCTATTCTAAATGGACATTTTTCAGATTTTTCCTACGTTATTTTTTTAATAATTAAAATGTATTTCTTTTGATTTGTTTTATTTTTAAAAATTAAGAAGTTTGGCAAGAAAATGCCCTTATGTTTAATGCCCTATTAAATGAAATGTAACAATTTAATCACACGTTGGAAGAGTCATGTTTGGCAAGTCAGTTGGCATTAGATAAAGTAGCTTTGCCAAACTAAATCACAAACTTTAAACGTCAATCGGATTCTCTTGTACGTATACATACAACATGATGAAAACATTAAGACAGACTTGCTGAGTGTGTGAGAGAGGGACAGATGGAGAGAGAGGGGGGAGGAGGGCAAATATTTATGGATGACTGAAATCTATTAGTAAAAAATGTTCTACGACGAAACGGAAAAACTTTAACAATTTCTTAGTCAAAACAAAGAAAAATTACATTGAACATAGGTTTGGAGGCACAGGTTTTGCTCGTTTCCGAAATGTTTTTATTCTAGCTTTCTCGAAAATGTGGTGTCATTAAAAACTGGAGTTCTTCGGCAATATATTTTATATTTTTTTATATTTGCTCTGAATATTTGACAGAACGAAAAAAAAGCGTTTCCATGCGGTAACTACTACCAAATGAGATGACAATAATCGAGAAACGCTCTACCAAACAAAATGACAAGCAACTTTAGATCGACTTTAGAGAATTCATTTGGTTTGGTCAAGTTGGAGTAAAATATATGCATTAGATTCAGGACGAATCTATTTCCTGTAGACTGAAGCTTTATTTGGAAAACAAAGAAAAGAGAACCGAAAGACTATAAACGGGAGGAAAGTTACGGCAAGCGTGGTCAGGAAGCATGTGGGTGAGAGACTTTCTCCTCAAGTTAAACTTTGCTTCCGTGCTTCCCTGATTTCACTGCACGACTAAAAAGTTTCTCCGTCAATCAGTGTACGGAAGGGAAGCTTTCACTCTTCTCTCCTAGATGTCTCTTTGTATTATCACATCGGATCACAGTTATGGATATTCTGTTACGCAATTGGGAAACATTAATTTTCTTAACAACGTTGATGTCTACCGTCTTCAAAAGAGTTTAGTTCAAAACTTCCAGATAATATATGAAAATATGTACGGGATTACCAAGATTCGAGAGATAAAGCAACGACTGCTTTTCATCAAATTGTTGAACGTTACGTGATCAACAGTATTTATTGCATATATCGGAAGAGCAATAAGTTTACCAATTGCTGAACTCATTACATACTAGTTATTACTTTAGTTCAAAAATAGTTTTGGATTTCTCATTATTTTGTTATTATTTCAATTTTTTATTATTAAATTTGTATTTCTTAAATATTATAATACTGTATTTCTAAAAATAAGTCTTTAAATTTATAAAATTATTTTAATATTTTCAGAAAAAGGTTTTTACAACAAATTTTAATAAATAACTTGACATTGTAAGTGAATAAAATCATGAAAATTATCTTTGACATATTTATGCATATTAATTAAGACAAATATAGATTTTATCGACCTTTCCAAATATGGGTTCATGAGAATATTTGTTTTGAATTTTTAAAAGTTGTTTTAACGTTGTATGAATAGGATTACAATGAAATATTTTTTTGCATAGAACGCAATATTAAGGTTACTTTATTTTTTCAAGAAAAGGTTATTGATCACGTTATCTTACTTTATTTAAGGTAACTTTATGATCCCCTTCGTATTTTATTCATTAAGATCATTATATCTTCCTCTGCTAAAGTTATTGCACCTGTAACACGACCATTCATATCTTCGGTACTAACTACAAAGGAGCCTTGTGGTATCATTTGCAATTTTTTAACCCTGTTTTCCTCGTCTTTCTAATCTTCTCCTGCCCTATCGTCACCACTTTTCCTTTCATGATACGTAAGTTATTTTGTCTTTCAGATTTCACAGTTTGTACTAAGTTAATGATTTTTGTGGACTCTATATAAAATGCAGCTGTAATGTTTTTTTAATTGTCAAATTATTTTTTTTTGATGAAAATTGTTTTTTTTACATTGATGAGACCTGAAGCTGCACAACCCAAAAATGTAGCTAAATATTATACAAATTCGAAAATATTTACATGTTTCTTAATGCTCGAAATCACATTACTTTTTAAAAACTAATATAAGGTTCTGGTTTTATTAGTTTTGGTTTTATTTTGTTTATTATGAATAATTTGTATTTTAAAATTGATCAAAGTATGTCACTTTACTGTATATTTTGCAGTCGTTGTCATTTGTACTGCAGAAAGAAAACTACTGGTTTCAATGTAGATGTCCATAGGGATAACCGTGTTCAAATCATAACCTTATTGTTTATTTACCTCTTTATCTTGTTTACATTTTTGGTTCACTAGGAGTACAAATAGATACTTTCATTATGGAAATTTTGTAAAAGAACATTGTACCTAAACTAAAGATAATACTATATTTAAAAAGTACTTAACTAAGTGAATACGTAATGGCTTACTTGCTGACGCGTTTCTAAACATTCGTTCCTTTTACGAAGCTAACCCTCTACGTAGAAATTCATTAATTTCTGTTTTTTAGTCTTAGGTCTAATATTTTATATAGGTGAAATATTTCAATAGATTTAGTATATGTTGATGAATAATATACACAAGTGTACACACGTGTAGCAAATCTAATTTGTTGAAACAAATAATGTTTCAATAGATTTAAAACGAGTGAATGTTGCATTGTCATCCAGTCCGGGCCTGTACGTAAAATTTCAAATCTGTAGCTCGTCAATCAAATTTAATTTGTTCAAACAAATATTGTTTAAAAAATCTTGTGGACAAGGGAAGGAACAAATATCAGGTTATTAATCAGTTCTGACTTACATTTGACAAAATTCCAAGTTTCTAGCTCATCGTCAAAATTCTATGCAATCGATAACCTGGAAACCTGAAATTTTAAACATAAGTTAGAATTAGATGACAGTGCAATATTCCCTCGGTTTCGTATCTCTACATTTGTTTAAACAAATCGAATTTAGACGATGAGTTGGAGACTTGGAATTTTGTCAAATATAAGTCAGAACTGATTAATAACCTGATTAATTCTTTCCTTTCCTTGTCCGAAAGTTTAAACAATATTTGATTAAACAAATTAAATTTGATTGACAAGCAACAAATTTGTTTTAAACAAATGTAGAGGCAAGTAACCGAATGAATATTGGATTTTCATCTAATCCTGACCTATGTTCAAAATTTCAGATCTCTAGTTCATAGATCATCTATTGCAATTTCAGGTATTAGTTTAAACTAGTTTGCAAAATTCCACCCTGACAGACAGACAGATATGACGGGAACCGAACTAATAAAAACGTGGTAAAATGACCGATTTAAATGACGTTTTTGCATTTTAAAGATTAAAAAGTAGCTGTGGGCTGCCAAACTCCCAAAACTCTCCTTGCTGCACCCCTGATTTGGTAATGTTTCAGAATTGGAGACGGACGTGTTAAAAACACCACTAAGCAGGGTAGCTTGCAGAAATAGCATCCAGTGTCACAGGACAGGTGTAGACCTCTTCTACAGCTGAGGTGAATCTTAGGTCTTTATTACTAATTGAATTGCGTTCTTTATTTATCGTTCTTTTTTATCGCTTCCTGTATTTAATTAATCATATTACTTATTAACGGTTATAAACTTTCTTGTCTTATTCTAATGCTGGTTATCTATTGGTTATTTTTATGCTCCTTATCCATAGTTGTTCAATTCGTTTGAAAATTACAAAAATTTAAAGGAAATATTATTACAAATATGAATAATTTGTGACCGTGTTTTACAGAGTGATTTTGTAAATATTTTTAATGGTTTAGTATTTAAAAGGAATTGTAAAGTATTAGTAGTTATTTCTTTATTTATAAAATAATGTATTGAAATGGTATTGGAAAACAAAGTGTATTCCTAAAGTGTTGTATAACATGTGCTTTGTTTGAATATTGTTGAAGTGTTTTATAATTCATCTCTATTAATGTATTCTACCGTGCATTGCACGGAACAAGTGTAGAATGAAACAACAATAAGGCGTAATTCGCGACTCAGTATGGAAGAATGCGGCCAAATGATATGCAAACACATCACATGGCCTTAATAAGGGTACAAACAGGTCGAGTCATTTTGTACACTTCGCTCATGTACGCTGTTATTTAATGCTAAGACTTCTCTTCATGCAAACCGTAATCCATATCAATCAGTCAATGTGTCTTTATTTCTGTCAATTGAAATTGTTTTGTTTACTGTTTCTGACTCCAATACAAACATATGTTTATTCTCGTCTCGCTGTGAGAAGAATTACTTAACTAATTTTTTTTCAGATTGGAAATACGTAATTACCGCTTTAAATGGACCTGCAGAGTTTCATTTTCAGAATTACCGTTGTTTAAAAAGTTACCATTATTTTACAAAGACTACGACAGTATTTAAAACTGCATTAATACACGAACAATTCCTTCTTCTGTTAGTTGATCTGTTCAGGTGTACTATGCGTTCTTCAAATTTATTCATTTGATATTTTTTTCAATGCCTGTGCTTTAACTCGTTCAAATCTTTTTCATTTCTTCGACCAATCATGTTTAAAATAACTATCATGCATTCACGTATCCAGCGACTCCTCTTGAATAAACAGTATTGAACTGGTGTCCTTTCGAAACGAACTCTTCAAAAACAAAATGCTTGGCTTCAAATGTTTTTTTTTTAACTTTCAAGTGCGGTTCTATTTGTTTAAGAGTCAGTCGTAAAATAATTTTGGTCATGCGGGTCCTCATAAGGGTCCCAAGAGTGCTGGGACCCTCATGCCACCACCTGCAAAGCAGAAAATTCACAATCCCGCCTTTAAATATCCCTTCGCTCAATACTTATATAGCTTTTATCATTGTATCAGTCCCAAATTTAATGAATTTTTTATATCTCGAGGATGTTTCTACAAATGTTTTACCAATAATCGGGAATTATTGTGTTATAGCAAACCAGACTAACATATTTAATGTTATTAAAACCTGTTTTATTAATTGTAATTGAATAATGAAATAAGGCATTGATTGTGATTGGTTTCTTTGTTATTGTTCAATATTACCTTCATATGTTAAGGCCAAACCTTAGTTTTAAATCATCCTCACATTTTATACTATTTGGGGTTCGTAACTTGATATCCTCAATGTACCCTTGTGAAAATGAAAACAACTATCGACATTACACAACTATAATTTCAAAATAAAATAAATTTTAATTGTATCGACACCCATAATTGGT
The DNA here is from genome assembly GCA_036971475.1 of Prosapia bicincta. Taxonomy (NCBI): domain Eukaryota; kingdom Metazoa; phylum Arthropoda; class Insecta; order Hemiptera; family Cercopidae; genus Prosapia; species Prosapia bicincta. The sequence continues at coordinate 195,052,069 of JBAIZL010000005.1, forward strand.
TTCCTTATTGAGAGATTTGAGAATAAAAGCCAGAAAAATCACAACATAGTTCGAGCCTATCATTATAAGACTATGGAAGAAAAATATATCCTGTTTACAAGTAAGATCAATGCTACAGTAAATAAATCACCCATGCAATGAAACGTTATCGCATTGCGTGAGCTATGAATCTCCGTAAAAATAACTTTATCAAACATATGAATGATATTTCGGTAACGTAAAGTGCGATTTAGTTGGGCCATTAGTGACATAACTACCGTACGAGACGCATCTTCACGAATATCACACTTTCCTACTAAGAGCTAGTGGACACACATCAGAGGCACACCTCTAAACCTTACTTGACAGTGATTCAGATGGAAATAGGTGACCAATATCACTCTCTCCAACTAATAACTTGTGGGCACACATCAGGGGCACACCTCTAAACCTTACTTGACAGTGGTTCAGATGGAAATAGGTGACCAATATCACTCTCTCCAACTAAGAACTTGTGGGCACACATCAGGGGCACGCCTCTAAACCTTACTTGACAGTGGTTCAGATGGAAATAGGTGACCAATATCACCCTCTCCAACTAAGAACTTGTGGGCACACATCAGGGGCACACCTCTAAACCTTACTTGACAGTGGTTCAGATGGAAATAGGTGACCAATATCACTCTCTCCAACTAAGAACTTGTGGGCACACATCAGGGGCACGCCTCTAAACCATACTTGACAGTGGTTCAGATGGAAATAGGTGACCAATATCACTCTCTCCAACTAAGAACTTGTGGGCACACATCAGGGGCACACCTCTAAACCTTACTTGACAGTGGTTCAGATGGAAATAGGTGACCAATATCACTCTCTCCAACTAAGAACTTGTGGGCACACATCAGGGGCACACCTCTAAACCTTACTTGACAGTGGTTCAGATGGAAATAGGTGACCAATATCACTCTCTCCAACTAAGAACTTGTGGGCACACATCAGGGGCACGCCTCTAAACCTTACTTGACAGTGGTTCAGATGGAAATAGGTGACCAATATCACTCTCTCCAACTAAGAACTTGTGGGCACACATCAGGGGCACACCTCTAAACCTTACTTGACAGTGGTTCAGATGGAAATAGGTGACCAATATCACTCTCTCCAACTAAGAACTTGTGGGCACACCTCTAAACCTTACTTGACAGTGGTTCAGATGGAAATAGGTGACTAATATCACTCTCTCCAACTAAGAACTTGTGGGCACACATCAGGGGCACACCGCTAAACCTTACTTGACAGTGGTTCAGATGGAAATAGGTGACCAATATCACTCTCTCCAACTAAGAACTTGTGGGCACACATCAGGGGCACACCTCTAAACCTTACTTGACAGTGGTTCAGATGGAAATAGGTGACCAATATCACTCTCTCCAACTAAGAACTTGTGGGCACACATCAGGGGCACGCCTCTAAACCTTACTTGACAGTGGTTCAGATGGAAATAGGTGACCAATATCACTCTCTCCAACTAAGAACTTGTGGGCACACATCAGGGGCACACCTCTAAACCTTACTTGACAGTGGTTCAGATGGAAATGGGTGACCAATATCACTCTCTCCAACTAAGAACTTGTGGGCACACATCAGGGGCACACCTCTAAACCTTATTTGACAGTGGTTCAGATGGAAATAGGTGACCAATATCACTCTCTCCAACTAAGAACTTGTGGGCACACATCAGGGGCACACCTCTAAACCTTACTTGACAGTGGTTCAGATGGAAATAGGTGACCAATATCACTCTCTCCAACTAATAACTTGTAGGCACACATCAGGGGCACACCTCTAAACCTTACTTGACAGTGGTTCAGATGGAAATAGGTGACCAATATCACCCTCTCCAACTAAGAACTTGTGGGCACACATCAGGGGCACACCTCTAAACCTTACTTGACAGTGGTTCAGATGGAAATAGGTGACCAATATCACTCTCTCCAACTAATAACTTGTAGGCACACATCAGGGGCACACCTCTAAACCTTACTTGACAGTGGTTCAGATGGAAATAGGTGACCAATATCACCCTCTCCAACTAAGAACTTGTGGGCACACATCAGGGGCACACCTCTAAACCTTACTTGACAGTGGTTCAGATGGAAATAGGTGACCAATATCACTCTCTCCAACTAATAACTTGTGGGCACACATCAGGGGCACACCTCTAAACCTTACTTGACAGTGGTTCAGATGGAAATAGGTGACCAATATCACTCTCTCCAACTAATAACTTGTAGGCACACATCAGGGGCACACCTCTAAACCTTACTTGACAGTGGTTCAGATGGAAATAGGTGACCAATATCACCCTCTCCAACTAAGAACTTGTGGGCACACATCAGGGGCACACCTCTAAACCTTACTTGACAGTGGTTCAGATGGAAATAGGTGACCAATATCACTCTCTCCAACTAATAACTTGTAGGCACACATCAGGGGCACACCTCTAAACCTTACTTGACAGTGGTTCAGATGGAAATAGGTGACCAATATCACCCTCTCCAACTAAGAACTTGTGGGCACACATCAGGGGCACACCTCTAAACCTTACTTGACAGTGGTTCAGATGGAAATAGGTGACCAATATCACTCTCTCCAACTAAGAACTTGTGGGCACACATCAGGGGCACACCTCTAAACCTTACTTGACAGTGGTTCAGATGGAAATAGGTGACCAATATCACTCTCTCCAACTAAGAACTTGTGGGCACACATCAGGGCCACACCTCTAAACCTTTTATTATGCAGTCATTTATAAGACTCATAATCATTATTTTGAGTTTATCCGTGCCGCTCTTAATCATTTCTGCAGTTATTCCTCCCTGTCCACATCGGGCGGGACACAACTACTTTCTTATTCTTCATTTGTCCAATCGCCCTAACCGCTCTCTCTAAATTTACTTCAATCGGCTCCCTTTATATTTCTATTGGTCTTTCCTCTCATATAGTCTGCCTGACCTTCCGTTAGTAGCTTCTTAAAATGTTCTTCCCATGTTTCTACTGTTATATTTTAGATTCTTGGATTGTTGTTTGGTACTTATATTGTTGATTATTTTTTAGGCCCATTTTACCTCCTTCCCCCAGATGTATGTCTCTATCTCTTTACATCGTTGGCCCCAACTATTTCTTTAAGAGTAACGGAGCTACTCTTTTAGGTACTCCTCCCTTTATACATGAACATAACGCTATATTAGCGTTATGCAGATCACCTGCATAAGTGATCTATTTCTTTGCTGTTCTTTTTGTTTCTGATAATGCTTTTACGTCAATATCCATGGTTCCCACCTCCCTAACTGCTTCCTGCACATTTCACGTTGCTACTCTCATTGTACTTTTCCGTAGCTTAGTTCGTTTCCCTGCATTTCCATCCTGGTTCAGAGGCTGAAGTCTAGTTCTTTTTGTTTTATAGTCTATTCTGAAGAATAGGGAACAGTCCTATTGCGCCAACCCAGGGCGGGAGGACCCGTGCTGGTCTTGGTTCACCCCTGGTATTTTATTTCCCCGGTACCCACCATATCTGGCGAGCGTTCCCATATCCACCACATAGAGGAGGCGCCTGATGGGGGACTAGCTTCCCCACACATGATAAAATGTTTATAAAAGGAAAATTATTTACCAAACTTTATTAACTATTTATTTACACGATTAAAGTATTTAGTCCCACGAATTGGTGATGCACGAATTAGTCACACCTTGGAGCAATGAATTATTTTGAGCTTATTGTGAACAAGCTGTATAAGCGCGTATTCCTGAAGAAAATCTACCAGTTAGCATGCTTAACCTAACATTTAGCTGAAGATTTCTATTTCTCATTCTTTCTCTGGACATTACCGTCAACCCTCAAAGGGTTGGGGTTGAATTGGGCCCCTGGTCAGCTGGTCAACATTAGTTAAGTGATCAGACATTCTTTTTTATATTATTGTACGATAGAATTAAAAACTGAAACATTATGGAGGCAAATAAATACAATAAAACTTTACTAAAACATAAAGAAATAAAAAATTAAATAAAAATACTGTACTTTCACCTTTTAATTATTATTTACTTACGAATAATCCTACTCAATAACGCAGTGCTCGCCAGGTCGAGCGAGCATTCCATTACGTGTCCGTTTTTGTTAACCTTATAATGGTGACATGCTGAACCGTTCCAATGCCATCTTGCAATGTTGTGGTCAGGGGGTTTTATCATTTTGTGCGCATATAATATAAAATGTTATGACACGACTATTTATATTGATATAAAAAGGAGATGTTTCAATCGTCTAAAATAGATGTTTGACTACCATCTGACCGTAACCAAACATCTATTGCAGATGTTAGTATGTATTTTAAGCTAAAGTGGATGCGAGCATTCCATTTTGTAGGTCATGATTGTAGAGGTATGGGTCCAATTCGACAGTGCCATGATCATGGGCCCGATTCAACCGTCGTTTTTACGACCCTAACAGACCGTGAGCCCAATTCGACATCACCTCTTTCTCTGTCCAATACAAATCCATGTCAAGCTTCGTTAATACTTTCATTCCAGCTAGTAGTTTCGGTTGGTGTACTTAAGGAGATGAAGGTTTATTAATCCTCTTAATCTCCTAAACCTTGAGAAACGTAAATATAACCCTTCCCGAAAACGCTTAATCTGGAGAGTATTTTTTTTATGAAGATTTCTACTGTGCAGGGCATTTCCTTATATTAATACTTTTACTTATTTACTGCTATAAACATATTAAAACTTGGTTTGTTTTAAATTCTTGCATAACCTTTATTTCCATATCCAATTAAAGACAACATCGTTGATAGTAAACATTTTTATTGTAGATAGGAAACACCTCGTGAAATAATTTTGGAAACCAGGAGCCAAACTGAGCGCTTGTTTAAGTATGTTTTTAGTACTAAAACACTTGTAAACACATCTCCCGAACGGCCGTCCTCAATAAATATAAGTAAGTGCTACTATAGGCAAGTAAGTAAAATATTTACAAGTGCTTTAGTGAAAACTAGTAGCTCACGTGAAGATGAGATCAACAAATATGTTTTTAGACTTGTACATTTTTTTTAATATTTCAAGCCAGTGGTATTTTACTTGGTAGCGTAGAAATGTTCTAATTGTTTAATTGAACCCGTATGAATAATCCATTTAATAATTCACGAAAACAATTTTTTTGAGGTTGACAATAAACAGATTATAATTAAGTTTAAAGAAATTGAGAGAGGTAAGTGATAATATTTTAAGTGACAAATAGAAGTTTTTGAGGTGTGGATATGTGAACAGATATTTTAAAGCCCTTCCAAGCATAAAACAGGATTGTTTTTACTGAAAGGAATTAGATAGGTCAACAGGATAGCGGAAGCAGCGTTTAGTGGCGTGCAAGATCGATAATTTTATAAGTGGGTCAAGTGAAGTCTGACATGTAGGCTGCAAACCTTCTACTCGTATATCTGGTAACGTAATAGACTATTGTTTTAATTGTAAGTTCTGTTTAAATCTATCAACTCAGTGTTTTACGTTTGAATAAGTTTTAAACTCATGTGCCCTATTTTTTATCCGTCTAGAAATATATATATATGTATATATATATATATATATATATATATATATATATATATATATATATATATATATATATATATATATATATAAGAACTAAGTCAAAATACAAATACAAGAATTATAATTGAATTTACAATTCAATGCTTTTCGTTGGCTAACAGTACCAACATCATCAGGAATATTAAAGCTTTGAATTGTAAATTCAATTATAATTCTGGTATTTGTATTTTGACTTAGTTCTTTATTAATACACAAGAATACATATTGCGATATATATATATATATATATATATATATATATATTAACTTTGCAACACTGTTGTCTTGTATTCACTTATCATTTTCACTATATGTACTTAAACAAGAATCTTCATTGGTATTTATCCGAGTTAACTTTCAAAGATTGATAGTATCTTCATTGTCGAGCATCAACCGACCTGGGTGTTGTAGTAAACTGAGTCTACAACAATGTAAATACCAAGTAAGATTTTTGTTCAAGTACATACAATGAACGATATATATATATATATATATATATATATATATATATATATATATATATATATATATATATATATATATATATTATATATATATATATATATATATATATATATATATATATATATATATATATATATGTGTGTGTGTGTGTGTGTGTGTGTGTGTGTGTGTGTGTGTGTGTGCAGAATTGTAGAGATGCCTTGTGGTGACCTTCTAAGAAAAGTAAGAGAACAAAAACCAAAAAGCGGGACCTTGAGATACAGCAAAAGTTCGAAAATTGCCTAGCTGCAGAAGGTGAAGCGTCAAACAGGTTCCGGGATAGGCCTATACTGTAACAGTGAAATACAAAATGTATAGCATCATTGGGAACCTTTCAAGGAAGTAGCCCTTTCAGTTGAGAGGAGGGTAGAATTTTGAATACAGAATTTTTTAATATAAAATATGAAGTCTCATTACTGGTGTTACAAAAAAAAGTAAATAATTACTACAAAATTATGTCTGACGATACAAGCGACTGAGAAGAGAGATAAGCGAAATACTTAAGAAAGAAAAATCTTGATGTGCAGTTGAAAGAGATAAAAAAAAGCCATGAGACGAGAAAAGTACGATATTTTATATACAATATTTATATGGCTAGTTTTGAAAAAAATCTTGGAAGATTTCTGTTGGCATCTCATTGAGCTGCAAATTTGACTTTTCTTATTAAACTACCAACTACAGGGGATTGCGCTGCTTATTATTGCAAATTAAGCATTATATTAATAAATAATTATAGATTTAATCAAATAATAGAAAACTTATCATGAGAATAAAAGGAAGGATTTGGACGTTACATTATATCTGATCAGTTGTTCTCATTGAGATATTTCAGCAAGTGTAATAGATATTATAACATATTGCAAACATATTTTTGCATTTCAAACCAGTTTATGAAAGTGTAAAATGAGAATGCAATATGACGGCATTAGGTATTTAGAAAATCCACTCAACATTACAAAATGGTGAAGCATATTAAGAAATTTAATGTTAATTTCGAGATCCAAAATTGGATATTGAAATGTGATATTTACATCTTGGTGAAGCATATTAAGAAATTTAATGTTAATTTCGAAATCCAAAATTGGATATTGAAATGTGATATTCTATACATTTTTATTTTGAATAGAAAGTTAAACGAGGTGATTTGTATTTGGACACTATTTTTTGTGTTCTCTGCTATAGAACAAGTGTTAAAATTAAGTAAAACCACTCACAAAATATATGTTTTTTCTATAAATCAAGTTTGTATAGCACACTCAAAATGGCGGATTTTGCGGAGAAATTGAATCAGATTGAAGCTGGAAAGAGTTTATCTATAGTTAAGCCGGAATGCTGTTTTAGTAGTTAGAGTTAAGATGTAACAAAGAACGTAATTTACCTTGGTAGAGAGAGTAGGTAGAGTATCTTTGGTGCAGACCCGACAGAGATAAGGAATACGAACAACACAGGACAATCAGCGTCCAAGTAGAGGTACAAATATACAAAACCTGGTCAAGCCATTCCTCACATACGTGACCCGTGGACTGTTCCACAGCTTTGGTGCAGACCCGACAGAGATAAGGAATACCAACTACATAGGACAATCAGCGTCCAAGTAGAGGTACAAATATACAAAACCTGGTCAAGCCATTCCTCACATACGTGACCCGTGGACTGTTCCACAGCTTTGGTGCATACCCGACAGAGATAAGGAATACCAACTACACAGGACAATCAGCGTCCAAGTAGAGGTACAAATATACAAAACCTGGTCAAGCCATTCCTCATATACGTGACCCGTGGACTGTTCCACAGCTTTGGTGCAGACCCGACAGAGATAAGGAATACCAACAACACAGGACAATCAGCGTCCAAGTAGAGGTACAAATATACAAAACCTGGTCAAGCCATTCCTCACATACGTAACCCGTGGACTGTTCCACAGCTTTGGTGCAGACCCGACAGAGATAAGGAATACCAACAACACAGGACAATCAGCGTCCAAGTAGAGGTACAAATATACAAAACCTGGTCAAGCCATTCCTCATATACGTGACCCGTGGACTGTTCCACAGCTTTGGTGCAGACCCGACAGAGATAAGGAATACCAACAACACAGGACAATCAGCGTCCAAGTAGAGGTACAAATATACAAAACCTGGTCAAGCCATTCCTCATATACGTGACCCGTGGACTGTTCCACAGCTTTGGTGCAGACCCGACAGAGATAAGGAATACCAACAACACAGGACAATCAGCGTCCAAGTAGAGGTACAAATATACAAAACCTGGTCAAGCCATTCCTAGTTTCAGATTCTTAGACCGAGTTCTATGATACTTTCTAGTAACGTTAATTACTTTAATTAGAATGTACTTTTAGAGGCAGTATTACTTCCTAAAAATAACACTTACAGATTCGCATAACTAAATAATTTTGAGAAAATTAACAGTAGTCAAAACTAAATAACAATTACTTACCTGAATCGAAATACACGCTAATGGTGTAGAGACTATCAACTCTAATGACCTTTGGGGATACTACTGGAACTGTGTATGGTACATTAGTACAAAATTTGCTACATATACATTAAAAAAAAGTAGTACGCAGTCTTACCCCACCTTATTCTCGCTCTCTCTCTCTCTTTATATATATATATATATATATATATATATATATATATATATATATATATATATATATATATATATATTAAATATGGTGATATGTTTTCTTGTAATAAAGTTAATAAATTAAAAACCTTTCAAAAACAAGAATACTTTTAATGCATATATTATTCAAAGCTTTTCGCCGATAAAACAGTACCAGCATCCTCAGGCAAATAATTATTTAAAAAAATCTGTTTGTTAGATAATAATTTTAATGAAGATGCTGGTACTGTTTTATCGGCGAAAACCTTTGAATAAAATATGCATTAAAAGTATTATTGTTTTCGAAATATTTTTAATTTATTTACGTAAGTGACCCGTGGACTGTTCCACAGGGAGTTTTGTATGAGCTTATTGTATGAAAGATTAGACGTTTGTGTCTGTTAGGTAGTTTTCTTCTTTAAAATTATGTACTATGTTGCCGAATAGTATTGACGAATGCCTTAATCTGTATTGTTTTTGTTTCAACGTTTAGAAGTTGGCAAAAGTTATGACACATAAGTACATATACGTAAAGCATGAGGTATGCACGGAACAACCCGCCTACACTTTTGTCGGTATTTATCAGACGTGATTAATGTTATCAGTGATTGTTTTAATGTAACGTTATGTTATACTTACATTAGAACAGTAATTATATGTACGATTTCTCATTTACGTACAAAAACACTTCCAATAATTATTTTTGCAGTAAAAAATAGACTACATTGCTAAAGATATTTGTATTAAAAAAATAAACAACAAATATTTTCAAAATAACATCTTAAATGTTCCTCCATAAATACTTTTAAATGCACAAAAACTATAAAAATAATTCTCTTTTGTCCTTAATTTTTGTGTCAAGTATAATATTTATTGTATTTCAAAAGTAGCAGAAGCAAGTTACTCAGTAATATCAAATGTCGTTAACACTTTCTTTCACTCTTAAATATACCTATTCACATATGATTTTACTCACGAATATAGACTATATTCTATAATTGAACAAGTATCACCAAAGAATTAAATCTTTGATTGTAGAATTTATAATGTATTTAACATCTGTTTTGTATCAACAAGATCCAATACAAGCCAGCGTTTTGGGCTGCCTATCATAAATTTCCTGACAGTTTTTAGGATAGAAACTTCGAAAGCGTTTTTGAGATTTTTCATTTTCACTTGAGAGTCAAGATATCACCTAGTATACTAAGCAAACAAAATACTGTCAACACCCTCTTTTATATATTATTTATTGATGTTCCTTATTACTTATTTGTTAGTACAGCGGGCTGCACTTTGCGGGTATGCGGGGATCTTTTTTATTTTAATCTGTTTTATTTGGCATCCTTTGACCACTTTTAATGTTTTTTTAAAAAAATCGTATTCTACCTGTGTATTCTAACATATGAAATTTTTGTCGCCAGATTTTAACATAACTAAAACATTCATAAATTTTGTAGTTCATTACGTTCGGTGAATCTTATTAATCACTTAAACAATAGTTTATGACTATCAGAACTTTAAATTTAGTAAATTCATTAAAACTTACTGAGACAGAACGTTTTCGATCGCTATGTGCCGATCTTCATCAGTGTCTTCTGCTTGGAGATGTCGGGTCAAGGGGTGAGGGTTTTAAAGGTAGGTTTTCGATAGTATCATACATACTCTTTGAGTAAAATTTAAATTTACTAAATTTAAAGTTCGGATAGACATAAACTATTGTTTAAGTGATTAATAAAATATTCAGTAACAAATAGACGTCTAAAGCAACCCAAATGTTTTATTCACTTTAAAATGTCATGCAATAATTATCATTGCAACACGAAGAGATAAAAGGGGTTTACCTTCATTCTGCATATCAGTTATGTTTTATTTTATTAAATAACGATTAGAATATCCTATTAACTACATACTGTTCTAAGAAATATCTTAAAACCTTCTTTCAGTGGACATTGTATATCCACCCTAATTTTACAAGAGCGATCCATCTGCGGACAATACATAGAAAGTGCTTCGACAAAGGTTAGTTCGAATTTGACTCTGTCAGGGTCAGGCAGGCTGTTTCCTTGTCCTGTCTAGACTATTGGATTTATTTAAAGTCATTTTGTCCTTCTATTGAGGGCTGCCCAAAATATTGTTCCCACTGCATTATTTATTTAAATAAACTGACTACTGTATTCATTCTATTCAAGGAAAACGTACACCTTTTTGAGAATGAGATAGAAGGAAAGAGATAGAGTATTAATGGAAATACAGAAACGTTGAGCTGCAGATTGTTTTCTAAAAAATTGTTATTAAGACTGTATGTAACTGCGAAATTATTGAAAATAGTTTAATACCAATTTAATATTTATGTCCCTGGGATTCACTGTAAATCCAACCTATTGTGAATAATTGTGAATAAGCGGGAAATATTTTAAAAAAATATTCGTTCTAAAAATATTTTTTAAACTATTGAAAACATTTTTTTAGAAAAACTTATTTTTTGTATAAACAAGATTTTTAGATGAAATCCATAATAGCCCTACATGTACATATCTACTTCAAGTGCAGGATTAAGATACTTCAGTGAAGCAGTCACCGAATGATTTATGCCTCCTTACTATCTTGAGTAAAGTAATAAACAATTACGAGTTTTGAAGCAAAATGGAAAGTTTAATAGCGAATTAAATTAGCGTGTTATTACTCCAGAACTGTGCTGTTGGCGCTTGTTTTGGACTTATTTTCTCTTGTTTGCAGTATTTTTTCACATCGGTCGCCGCCAAACTTTCTCAAAGAGAACGGTTTCACCAGCCGCACCAATTCCTTCATTTCTCGCCCTGCGCTGTCACCTTTCTCCCAGGTCCAAGAGAAAGGTTCCCGGTGAAAGTTAACGCTGCACCATTTCACTTCCCTGAAAAATCCTCGATAGTTCCAGCCGAGTACTTTCTCCCCTACACCATTTCTTCTGTCGCTACAAGATGTCGTGTTCTTTAAACATTTGACCCTATACGGTCTGTTAGAAAATAAAAAAAACTGATTATTATAAATATCCCTTAAATTTATTGAGTTCATTTGAAAGTTCTAAGAAAGTTTGTTTACAGAAAGTTTACTTAAATTTACTAGCAGGTCTACAACAATCTTCCACAACGTGTTCAGTTGCAGTGTGTTTCTAAACGATAGATATTAGTGCCCATATCGCAATGTTAACTGAATTTCTTGTTAACATTCTACATAAAGTCTATTTGCTAAAATATGAGCCTATATATAAATAAAAAGTCTCTTTTATAAGTATCTGAACAATTTTACTCTCCAGTCTCGATATAACCTCGAAATTCGAATTAGAAATGAAACTTATTCGATTTTAACATTTTGCTAAGAGTAACTTGTATGGGAAGGAGTGTGGTACATCGCTGTCAGTCAACACAACACGAAAAAATCATATACGTCTGTGAGTAATTAAGACATCGATAAGTTTGCCCGACCCATCGTCACTTGAGCCTTCAACACCTCCAAGGGGATATAGGTGCTTCAAATCATCTCCAATGCTTGTATACTCTCTCAACTAGTAACTGAGTTAAAAATACTTTCTGGATGGGGGAGGTAATTTACACTGCCAAGATAAAATTTGGAAAATTAAACTCATTTACGCTATTCTAACGCTTAAAATTAGAATTTAACGCTATAGGTGTATACAATGTAATATAAACAAAACATTTTTAAAGTCAATTCCTACTTAGACCAACAAAGAAATTTTTTATTTTACTTACATGTTTATTAAATAATTGAAATTAATATAAATAAAGTAACATAACCTATGCGTTAAAACAGCTGTTCTACCACATAACCTATGACATAAAATCAGCTGTTATATGAAATCATATAACTTATTATCACTTATTTTCAGCCGAATGGGATAAAATAAACATATTGCACACCTTGTCCCTTTTGTAGAAAGTTTTTCCCCCACATAAAACTAAAATTAATTAATAATTAAATTTAAATAAAGAATTATGAAAAACTGTTAACATCAAGTGTCATCCACTACAAGTTTAGAAAAATGTATTTGAACTAGAGTGGATGAATAAAAAGTATTTTATTAACGATTGAAAATTTGAAGAAAAACATATAGGGAGAGTATGAACTAATAGAAGAAACTGATAAAATGTGAATTAAATATTTTCTTAATTTATATACATTCTAAATTTTAAAGAGTTACTCAATGAAAATTTAAAGTACACATACAAGTGGTATTTATTTATTCGGGTTAAAGGTCAGCAAGATAAACAATGCCTTTAAAAGCAAACTTTACAGGTTCACTTGTACACTTCAACATATAATAATACATATTGATAATAGGATTCAAGTTTTGTATAAATGAGAGCGGCCATTTTGAAGAAGTGTCCATTCTCAACTTTGACCGTACTCTACCGAGTGACACTGGAAAGATTTCGTTCAATATTTACTATTAACATCTTGTTTCATAAAATCAAATTATTTTCTTTTATTTGGTTTTTATTGAAATAAAAATATAGTCATATGCACGACATAGGAGAGAAAAAGAATTTGTAACTCAAACATTAAATAATTCTGTTTTTTTAAAAAATTATAACGTAAATGAAGTAGGCCCTATCTATTGGAAATTATATTCATATTAGTTAGAACTTAAGTAATAAAAAATTACTTTTATGTAAAAGTAATTTTGTTTTCAGGATTTTACTTGAATTAATAAAGATAAAGTATAGGCTACTTGTTCACCTTTTATTGGAAAGTATTTTTAACTGTTGCTTTATTTATTATTTTTGTGAGTTTTTGAAATAATTTTGGCCAATTCATTTCAATTAATGTTGAATAGTTTTATGTTAAAATTATGCACGAGTCATTTTTTAAGTAATTGCATCGTGTCAGCCCATGCTGTGTTGTGGCGCCGGTTTAGAATTAGTTTGCCTATCTCCCTCTACTCTTTACTCTGTCGTTACACTCTAAGTGCCTGACTGTGTAAGTTGTTCTTTTCCAATGGTCTGAGTTATTTGCCACCGTGTCGTTACACTCTAAGTGCCTGACTGTGTAAGTTGTTCTTTTCCAATGGTCTGAGTTATTTACCACAGTGTCGTTACACTCTAAGTGCCTAACTGTGTAAGTTGTTCCCTTCCAGTGGTCTGCGTTATTTGCCACCGTGTCGTTACACTCTAGGTGCCTGACTGTATAAGTTGTTCCCTTCCAATGGTCTGAGTTATTTGCCACCGTGTCGTTACACTCTAAGTGCCTGACTGTGTAAGTTGTTCCCTTCCAATGGTCTGAGTTATTTGCCACCGTGTCGTTACACTCTAAGTGCCTGACTGTGTAAGTTGTTCCCTTCCAATGGTCTGAGTTATTTGCCACCGTGTCGTTACACTCTAAGTGCCTAACTGTGTAAGTTGTTCCCTTCCATTGGTCTGAGTTATTTGCCACCGTGTCGTTACACTCTAAGTGCCTGACTGTGTAAGTTGTTCCCTTCCAATGGTCTGAGTTATTTGCCACCGTGTCGTTACACTCTAAGTGCCTGACTGTGTAAGTTGTTCCCTTCCAATGGTCTGAGTTATTTGCCACCGTGTCGTTACACTCTAAGTGCCTGACTGTGTAAGTTGTTCCCTTCCAATGGTCTGAGTTATTTGCCACCGTGTCGTTACACTCTAAGTGCCTAACTGTGTAAGTTGTTCCCTTCCAGTGGTCTGCGTTATTTGCCACCTTGTCGTTACACTCTAAGTGCCTAACTGTGTAAGTTGTTCCCTTCCAGTGGTCTGAGTTATTTGCCACCGTGTCGTTACACTCTAAGTGCCTGACTGTGTAAGTTGTTCCCTTCCAGTGGTCTGAGTTATTTTCCACCGTGTCCTTACACTCTAAGTGCCTGACTGGGTAAGTTGTTCCCTTCCAGTGGTCTGAGTTATTTGCCACCATGTCGTTACACTCTAGGTACCTGAGAGTGTAAGTCGTTCTTTTCCAATGGTCTGAGTTATTTGCCACCGTGTCGTTACTAAGTGCCTGACTGTGTAAGTTGTTCCCTTCCAGTGGTCTGAGTTATTTGCCACCTTGTCGTTACACTCTAAGTGCCTAACTGTGTAAGGTGTTCCCTTTCAGTGGTCTGAGTTATTTGCCACCTTGTCGTTACACTCTAAGTGCCTAACTGTGTAAGTTGTTCCCTTCCAGTGGTCTGAGTTATTTGCCACCTTGTCGTTACACTCTAAGTGCCTGACTGTGTAAGTTGCTCCCTTCCAATGGTCTGAGTTATTTGCCACCGTGTCGTTACACTCTAAGTGCCTGACTGTGTAAGTTGTTCCCTTCCAATGGTCTGAGTTATTTGCCACCGTGTCGTTACACTCTAAGTGCCTGACTGTGTAAGTTGTTCCCTTCCAATGGTCTGAGTTATTTGCCACCGTGTCGTTACACTCTAAGTGCCTAACTGTGTAAGTTGTTCCCTTCCAGTGGTCTGCGTTATTTGCCACCTTGTCGTTACACTCTAAGTGCCTAACTGTGTAAGTTGTTCCCTTCCAGTGGTCTGAGTTATTTACCACAGTGTCGTTACACTCTAAGTGCCTAACTGTGTAAGTTGTTCCCTTCCAGTGGTCTGCGTTATTTGCCACCGTGTCGTTACACTCTAGGTGCCTGACTGTATAAGTTGTTCCCTTCCAATGGTCTGAGTTATTTGCCACCGTGTCGTTACACTCTAAGTGCCTGACTGTGTAAGTTGTTCCCTTCCAATGGTCTGAGTTATTTGCCACCGTGTCGTTACACTCTAAGTGCCTGACTGTGTAAGTTGTTCCCTTCCAATGGTCTGAGTTATTTGCCACCGTGTCGTTACACTCTAAGTGCCTAACTGTGTAAGTTGTTCCCTTCCATTGGTCTGAGTTATTTGCCACCGTGTCGTTACACTCTAAGTGCCTGACTGTGTAAGTTGTTCCCTTCCAATGGTCTGAGTTATTTGCCACCGTGTCGTTACACTCTAAGTGCCTGACTGTGTAAGTTGTTCCCTTCCAATGGTCTGAGTTATTTGCCACCGTGTCGTTACACTCTAAGTGCCTGACTGTGTAAGTTGTTCCCTTCCAATGGTCTGAGTTATTTGCCACCGTGTCGTTACACTCTAAGTGCCTGACTGTGTAAGTTGTTCCCTTCCAGTGGTCTGCGTTATTTGCCACCGTGTCGTTACACTCTAAGTGCCTAACTGTGTAAGTTGTTCTCTTCCAGTGGTCTGAGTTATTTGCCACCGTGTCGTTACACTCTAAGTGCCTGACTGTGTAAGTTGTTCCCTTCCAATGGTCTGAGTTATTTGCCACCGTGTCGTTACACTCTAAGTGCCTGACTGTGTAAGTTGTTCCCTTCCAATGGTCTGAGTTATTTGCCACCGTGTCGTTACACTCTAAGTGCCTAACTGTGTAAGTTGTTCCTTTCCAGTGGTCTGAGTTATTTGCCACCGTGTCGTTACACTCTAAGTGCCTGACTGTGTAAGTTGTTCCCTTCCAGTGGTCTGAGTTATTTTCCACCGTGTCCTTACACTCTAAGTGCCTGACTGGGTAAGTTGTTCCCTTCCAGTGGTCTGAGTTATTTGCCACGATGTCGTTACACTCTAGGTACCTGACTGTGTAAGTCGTTCTTTTCCAATGGTCTGAGTTATTTGCCACCGTGTCGTTACTAAGTGCCTGACTGTGTAAGTTGTTCCCTTCCAGTGGTCTGAGTTATTTGCCACCTTGTCGTTACACTCTAAGTGCCTAACTGTGTAAGTTGTTCCCTTTCAGTGGTCTGAGTTATTTGCCACCTTGTCGTTACACTCTAAGTGCCTAACTGTGTAAGTTGTTCCCTTCCAGTGGTCTGAGTTATTTGCCACCTTGTCGTTACACTCTAAGTGCCTAACTGTGTAAGTTGTTCCCTTCCAGTGGTCTGAGTTATTTGCCACCTTGTCGTTACACTCTAAGTGCCTAACTGTGTAAGTTGTTCCCTTCCAGTGGTCTGAGTTATTTGCCATCGTGTCGTTACACTCTAGGTGCCTGACTGTGTAAGTTCTTCCCTTCCAATGGTCTGAGTTATTTGCCACCGTGTCGTTACACTCTAGGGGCCTAACTGTGTAAGTTGTTCCATTCCAGTGGTCTGAGTTATTTGCCACCGTGTCCTTACACTCTAAGTGCGTGACTGGGTAAGTTGTTCCCTTCCAGTGGTCTGAGTTATTTGCCACCTTGTCGTTACACTCTAGGTACCTGACTGTGTAAGTCGTTCTTTTCCGATGGTCTGAGTTATTTGCCACCTTGTCGTTACACTCTAAGTGCCTAACTGTGTAAGTTGTTCCCTTCCAGTGGTCTGAGTTATTTGCCACCGTGTCGTTACACTCTAAGTGCCTAACTGTGTAAGTTGTTCCCTTCCAGTGGTCTGAGTTATTTGCCACCGTGTCGTTACACTCTAGGTACCTGACTGTGTAAGTCGTTCTTTTCCGATGGTCTGAGTTATTTGCCACCGTGTCGTTACACTCTAAGTGCCTGACTGTGTAAGTTGCTCCCTTCCAGTGGTCTGAGTTATTTGCCACAGTGTCGTTAGACTCTAGGTGCCTGACTGTGTAAGTTCTTCCCTTCCAATGGTCTGAGTTATTTGCCACCGTGTCGTTACACTCTAAGTGCCTGACTGTCTAAGTTGTTCCATTCCAGTATTCTGAGTTATTTGCCACCGTACTAGAAATCCGTTATATTGTGAACTGTGAAGTGTAGTTTTTAAATGTAAAAAACATCCACGTGCAAATTGTTTTGTTTGTTATAACTTCTTGTGAGTGCGTGGTGAATGTTAGAAATGTGTAATAAGTAGTGCGGGTGCAGAGGCTTTATTGAATTAAAGTAAAGGTTTATGAAAAGGATCAATCTGAACGAAGGAATGAAAAGATAAAGATTCGCCAATATTAAGGCTGAGCTATCGATTAACTTCATCAATATTTTCCAAACATATATTGTAAGATAAGACTTTTAAGACATTGTTACTGAAGAGCTTCAGTACAAAAATCTTGCCCTAGACGAGTGCTGAAACTATTTAGACAGGAGCACAATTCGTTTTGACAGTCTTGGTCAGCTTTGGCATAATCCAACTCTGATGATGGCTTGAACTGAATTAACAAACTAGAGGCCAAAAATCAATCACGAAAATTCAAATACAAATTATAAAAAGCGAAAACTGTGTAGTTTCCTAGGTCGAAAAGGCATTATTTTCATAAATTTCTTGTCAATAACAATATTACATTTTGTGTTTCATGTTAACTCTCTGACTCAAGTGATAACGCCGCAAGGACAACGGCTCCATGTGGACGGCATAGTCTCCTTTACTCGAGGCTCATGATTTAGCACAATTGTACTTTCATTTATTCCACCATAAAGCTTCTTGGTGGGAGGTGTATGGAGTTAACTCTCTGGCTCATGTGATAATGCCGCAAAGACAACGGCTCCATGTGGATGGCATAGTCTCCTTTACTCGAGGCTTATGATTTAGCACAATTGTACTTTCATTTATTCCACCATAAAGCTTCTTGGTGGGAGGTGTATGGAGTTAACTCTCTGGCTCATGTGATGACGCCGCAAGGACAACGGCTCCATGTGGACGGCATAGTCTCCTTTACTCGAGGCTTATGATTTAGCACAATTGTACTTTCATTTATTCCACCATAAAGCTTCTTGGTGGGAGGTGTATGGAGTTAACTCTCTGGCTCATGTGATAACGCCGCAAAGACAACGGCTCCATGTGGACGGCATAGTCTCCTTTACTCGAGGCTCATGATTTAGCACAATTGTACTTTCATTTATTCCATCATAAAGCTTCTTGGTGGGAGGTGTATAGAGTTAACTCTCTGGCTCATGTGATAACGCCGCAAGGACGGCGTACTCTCCTTTACTCGAGGGTCATGATTTAGCACAATTGTACTTTCATTTATTCCACCATAAAGCTTCTTGGTGGGAGGTGTATGGAGATTGATGACGTATTGAACAAAAAACTGTGATTAAATGGACGGGCAGCATTCTCTCATGGAGATACGAAAAAAATGACGTCACGACTCGACAACTGCTTAAATAATAATGCCAACTGTAAAAAAGTAAACATGTTTTATTTTTCATTATTTTTTGAAAAAATTCTGTAACTGAAGTTTTTTTGTACCAATTTCAAAATGGTTTCTACTCTACAATCGACCTCTCGTATGATGAAAAACATATAGTAAAACATCTGGCAACTTCGGCTTACATCCTTGTACTTGTCAATTAAAAGTAACACAAACTTTAAAAAGCCGTCTCACTCCCGCAGAAACGTACAGATCAAACGACAGTACCATAGTTTTACCATTGTTTCATTATAGCTAATTGTTTTAGTAGTTAGATAATCCGGTCTCTTTCTTGTTTTCAGTCTTTGTAAAATGCGTAAGCTGTTGATATTTTGCAAAACTTTGCTTCTATTGCAGCCAAAAGAGAACGAGGTCAGGCCGTTATGTTTTACCGAGAACAATAAAAATGGAAACTCATCGGTTTGGATTTAGAAAAACAAGGTCATAGTTACCTGACCGGGCTATTCCGGTCCTCGATTGTCTAAGAATAACCAACTTATCCTACAAATTTACTCAAAGGAAACAAACGCAAGATTAAAAACAGCAAGACCTAATATCGACATTCAGATAGTTGCCGGTTGCATTTAATGCTTGTTTGATCCCTTAGTTTTTGTATTGTTTAAAAACATGTGTTCATTCCTTTTTTCGCATATATTTGTTGGCATATAGATATCTTTTGTTTGATGAATTTAACATGTACATTTTTAAGCAACACGTTATACATTATTGGAGGTAAAATTACGGATAACACAAAAGATGAATACAACGAAATATGCGTACACCAGGAATATTGCGAAAGATGCGTACGGGATCAAGTTTTGACAGATGACGAGGGTAGGCTATGACGTCAAAACATTGTGACAGGCGAAAAATGCGTGCAACGTTTAGGAGAACAAGGATCTTTTAAAATTATTGAGCTACATAAATGAATTAGCTACTGAGCTAAACATAGATATCGCTTAGTTTCTCGGGGCTGGAAATCCTTTAAAATTGTAACTATTACAACCTGATTTCCATCACACTTTTGAAGGCTTTGGACTGGAAAAATAAAAAAGATATCTTGCGCTATAATTTTGGCGTGTTTAAAATCAGCTTGTAGGCGCGGTATTTTTTTCTATTTTATATTTTTAGTTTATTTTTCATTTTACAGATTTTTTAAAAATTCTAATCTATATTACAACCTGACCAATTTATTTGATCTTACTCTGATTTCTTGGGTCTAAACTAATCCACGTTTTGGATATAGGGAAAAGATCTTAATCTAGGCATTAGTCTCCAGTTTCTAAGTATTTTGTACAGCTTTTTTTTAAATACTTTTGACCAATTTAATATGCTATTTTATTCTCTTTGCCTTCTATGTGTAACTCAAGGCTCATGTGCATAGGAGTTGTAGTTTAAGCCTCTTTTGATAGGTCTCTTTCAATTAAATCGAACTCATCACCTCGACAGTTGAAAACAAAGGGATCACTGACAAAATGGAAACCCTTTTTTGAGCCATTTTGACTGGAAAATCCAAAACCTTGAAAGTTATTAGCATATAGTTTAAGGGTAAATGACCTGGATTGACAACTGGATTCTAGTATTTACGCCTTTTTTCGCTTTTCAAATTTACTACTTGCCCTCGTCAATTGCTACTGTTTCCTCATGTATGTAAATTTCGCAGTACACATCTTTCTCTGTAGGCATTTCTAGTGCCACCAAATTACGTTCTATCGGCAATTAAATATTACTTACACATTCTTTAATTTTATTCTTATACTGAACAGTTTGATAAGTGGTGTATTATTTCCTAGACAGTACTTACAGAATTTTCCTTTTTACCTATAAAAAAGTAATAATAATTTGGCCAAGCAGTAAATTAAATTCTTAAATAATGAGACTGAACCTTCAAAGGTTTTCTCTTTCTGACACAAACCTTACGTTCATCGTTATTCCTGAAAGCTATCAATTCACCTGACATTTTCTTAGATCTTGTAAACTTCTTTACGTCTCTTGCTCAATTCACAATGGTTTAATATTCACCCATTTACAAACAACTTATTTTATCAGTTTCATTGTATCATTTCCTAAAAATCTACATTTTGTAAAAATATATACGTATTTCATCTTCATTGGAAAATTATTGAATCTTTTCAGTATATTTCAATGAGGCTACACTATATTCTGTCGTAGTACTACTTTAAAAATATATTTTTTCGTTATAATGTGCTATGACTAAAAAAAAATAAAAAGCTGAAAAAATAATCAACTCAATCCCTAAATTCATATTAAAGAAAAAGCTACATAAATTCCTTTTTTTCTTTTTAAAATTTATAGTTTTATTACACTTGTTTGTAATATTTTGGCAAAAAACCACTACTTACTGATTTATTCAGCAGACACGTATTTTATAGTTTTAAATAGATTTTAATTCAACCTTTATTCAATCTTTTATGATGATTAAAATCTTAAAATTTCACATTAAGAATAATAAAACAATACAATAACCTTATTAAAGAATAAGTCTATGGAAGAAAGATACAGTA
The DNA here is from genome assembly GCA_036971475.1 of Prosapia bicincta. NCBI lineage: Eukaryota > Metazoa > Arthropoda > Insecta > Hemiptera > Cercopidae > Prosapia > Prosapia bicincta. Next base: position 195,073,414 of record JBAIZL010000005.1, read on the forward strand.
GTAAAAATAATACAGTAAACTGTCTCGCCAGTATAAACTTATAACTCAAGCTACAAACAAACAACGCCATTCTGAAGTAAACTGTCTCACGAGTATAAAAATAGAATATTCTCACAATAAACAACCCAATTATACAGTATACGGTCTTATCAGTATACAAATATAATATTTTCATAACAACCGACGCCATGCTCCATTATACTGTCTCACTAGTGTAAAAATATAATATTCTCACTACAGCCAAAGCCATACTGCAGTATACTGTCTCACTAGTGTAAAAATATAATATTCTCACTACAGCCAACGCTATACTGCAATATACTGTCTCACTAGTGTAAAAATATAATATTCTCACTACAGTCAACGCTATACTGTAATATACTGTCTCACTAGTGTAAAAATATAATATTCTCACTACAGCCAAAGCCATACTGCAGTATACTGTCTCACTAGTGTAAAAATATAATATTCTCACTACAGTCAACGCTATACTGTAATATACTGTCTCACTAGTGTAAAAATATAATATTCTCACTACAGCCAAAGCCATACTGCAGTATACTGTCTCACTAGTGTAAAAATATAATATTCTCACTACAGCCAACGCTATACTGCAATATACTGTCTCACTAGTGTAAAAATATAATATTCTCACTACAGCCAAAGCCATACTGCAGTATACTGTCTCACTAGTGTAAAAATATAATATTCTCACTACAGTCAACGCTATACTGTAATATACTGTCTCACTAGTGTAAAAATATAATATTCTCACTACAGCCAAAGCCATACTGCAGTATACTGTCTCACTAGTGTAAAAATATAATATTCTCACTACAGCCAACGCTATACTGCAATATACTGTCTCACTAGTGTAAAAATATAATATTCTCACTACAGCCAACGCTATACTGCAATATACTGTCTCACTAGTGTAAAAATATAATATTCTCACTACAGCCAACGCTATACTGTAATATACTGTCTCACTAGTGTAAAAATATAATATTCTCACTACAGCCAACGCTATACTGCAATATACTGTCTCACTAGTGTAAAAATATAATATTCTCACTACAGCCAACGCTATACTGTAATATACTGTCTCACTAGTGTAAAAATATAATATTCTCACTACAGCCAACGCTATACTGCAATATACTGTCTCACTAGTGTAAAAATATAATATTCTCACTACAGCCAACGCTATACTGTAATATACTGTCTCACTAGTGTAAAAATATAATATTCTCACTACAGCCATCGCTATACTGTAATATACTGTCTCACTAGTGTAAAAATATAATATTCTCACTACAGCCAATGCCATACTGCAGTATACTGTCTTACTAGTATAAAAATATAGCATTCTCACAACTATCAACGCCGTACTGCAGTATATTCTATCAATAGCGGTACTAGTATAAAAATATAGCATTCTCACAACTATCAACGCCGTACTGCAGTATACTGTCTTACTAGTATAAAAATATAGCATCCTCACTACTATCAACGCCGTACTGCAGTATATTCTATCAATAGCGGTACTAGTATAAAAATATAGCATTCTCACAACTATCAACGCCGTACTGCAGTATACTGTCTTACTAGTATAAAAATATAGCATCCTCACAACTATCAACGCCGTACTGCAGTATACTGTCTTACTAGTATAAAAATATAGCATCCTCACAACTATCAACGCCGTACTGCAGTATACTGTCTTACTAGTATAAAAATATAGCATTCTTACAACATCAACGCCATACTGCAGTATACTGTCTTAGTAGTATAAAAATATAGCATTCTCACAACTATCAACGCCATACTGCAGTATATTCTATCAATAGCGTGAATATATATAGTCTACTCGCAAGTAATCAACGCAATGGAATTGAAGGTAATCAATATATGTGAATGGAAACTTATTTGGATAATACCGTTGTACTACCCCTACCTATGAAATACCACCCAAACATAAATACAGTACACACAATCACCGTGCGATCAGAACTATACTTACCGCTATAACTTATGTTTATATAGTAACTGCTTCCTAAATACGGTTACTTTATATACTAAGTCTTCTTTAACATAAATAAATGAATCCTCTACACCACAAGTGACTTTTTTCTTTTATTTAAAACCTTATGTGCATTTCGATTGCATAGCAATCATCCTCAGAGGTAATTTACAATAAAAATACGTACAATTGAAATGTACATAAGGTATTAAATAAAAGAAAAAAGTCATTTGTGGTATAGAGGTTTCATTTATTTGTGTTAAACATTACGCCACAGTTGTTTTATACAGTTATAATTCTTCTTTGTTGGTAATTTTAGTGTCGTCCCTCTTACTCTCTTAATCCCACTTTTTAACATTCATTTTCTCTTTTGAAAATCAGTTATTTCACAAGTAAAATTAATACAAAGCCCTCTTTCCTTTAGGATTTACGATTCTTTATTATTTTGCGAGTAAAGGAATGAAATATTCAGGACTGAATATTGCAAGAATTTTTTTATTTACTTCAGTGCCTTAATATTTAAACATGGGTCCGTTAAATACTGTATATCACATTTCTGTCCTGTGTCTATTTTTTTAGTGTTATTATTTCATTTCTATAGGTTCAGCTATAATTTAGAGTAAGTGTATGTGATACATAATCCTCTTGTCTGTTCTAGGTATTGAGTGGTCAGAACGAGTTTATCCGGGACATGAATACAGACACAATATGTGCCCAAGAAAGATTTTGATTGTGAAGCGGCTAGGAACAAATGTAAGTACATACACAATTATTGCGTTTTATTTATGAATAGATGCCTTAAAAAACGTTTTTGATAATTTCAATTTTCCTTGAGCACCATTTATTTATTTTATACCAAAAGAATATACATAGGAGTAAAATATGTTGGTTAATTTTTAATTCTATGAATACCTATCAACGCAAAATATTTTAAATTAAAGATATCTATTAACAATGGCTTTTTTGGATTTATACTCCTCGCTTTCACGCCAGAGTAGATCCCTATCGAGAAAAACGTGGATGTTTAGCACCATCCACGTGGCTTCCCGGTATAGTTAATTGCCATCCTCCCCAGCAAATATTTTTATATCGCCTGAGCGCCGCAGATTTATCTCCTTGGATCCCTAGTGCTTTTCTCCTGCACCTCGTTTACGTTAACTTGAGTGCCTCGTGAAGCATTCAGGCTAGCGATTACACGCAGCTAAATATTTTCTTTTCGCTCCTGTTCAGTACATTTTCTGTAATTCGTAACGAGGTCGGAATGGGCGACACCTCCAGTGTACACGAGTGTACAGATAAATATTTTCTGTTGTCCACTGTAAGGTAGAGTTAAATTATCTCCCTCTTCTCATAAAGGAGAGGTTCTATACCCAATACTGTCTCTACTTCGCCTATCATTGACAATGCCTATCGTGCACGGAGGTGTAGGGTATATACACTTCTGTCGTTTAACCTGCTACCTAACTCAGACTTAGACCTATATCTGCTGCATAAATGGGGCTAAATTATCTCCCTCTTCCCATAAAGGAGAGGTTCATTTACCCAATACTGTCTCTAGTTTGTCTATCATTGACAATGCCTATCGTGCACGGAGGTGTAGGGTATATACACTTCTGTCGTTTAACCTGCTACCTAACTCAGACTTAGACCTATATCTGCTGCATAAATGGGGCTAAATTATCTCCCTCTTCCCATAAAGGAGAGGTTCATTTACCTAATACTGTCTCTAGTTCGTCTATCATTGACAATGCCTATCGTGCACGGAGGTGTAGGGTATATACACTTCTGTCGTTTAACCTGCTACCTAACTCAGACTTAGACCTATATCTGCTGCATAAATGGGGCTAAATTATCTCCCTCTTCCCATAAAGGAGAGGTTCATTTACCTAATACTGTCTCTAGTTTGTCTATCATTGACAATGCCTATCGTGCACGGAGGTGTAGGGTATATACACTTCTGTCGTTTAACCTGCTACCTAACTCAGACTTAGACCTATATCTGCTGCATAAATGGGGCTAAATTATCTCCCTCTTCCCATAAAGGAGAGGTTCATTTACCTAATACTGTCTCTAGTTTGTCTATCATTGACAATGCCTATCGTGCACGGAGGTGTAGGGTATATACACTTCTGTCGTTTAACCTGCTACCTAACTCAGACTTAGACCTATATCTGCTGCATAAATGGGGCTAAATTATCTCCCTCTTCCCATAAAGGAGAGGTTCATTTACCTAATACTGTCTCTAGTTTGTCTATCATTGACAATGCCTATCGTGCACGGAGGTGTTAGGGTATATACACTTCTGTCGTTTAACCTGCTACCTAACTCAGACTTAGACCTATATCTGCTGCATAAATGGGGCTAAATTATCTCCCTCTTCCCATAAAGGAGAGGTTCATTTACCTAATACTGTCTCTAGTTTGTCTATCATTGACAATGCCTATCGTGCACGGAGGTGTAGGGTATATACACTTCTGTCGTTTAACCTGCTACCTAACTCAGACTTAGACCTATATCTGCTGCATAAATGGGGCTAAATTATCTCCCTCTTCCCATAAAGGAGAGGTTCATTTACCTAATACTGTCTCTAGTTTGTCTATCATTGACAATGCCTATCGTGCACGGAGGTGTAGGGTATATACACTTCTGTCGTTTAACCTGCTACCTAACTCAGACTTAGACCTATATCTGCTGCATAAATGGGGCTAAATTATCTCCCTCTTCCCATAAAGGAGAGGTTCATTTACCTAATACTGTCTCTAGTTTGTCTATCATTGACAATGCCTATCGTGCACGGAGGTGTAGGGTATATACACTTCTGTCGTTTAACCTGCTACCTAACTCAGACTTAGACCTATATCTGCTGCATAAATGGGGCTAAATTATCTCCCTCTTCCCATAAAGGAGAGGTTCATTTACCTAATACTGTCTCTAGTTTGTCTATCATTGACAATGCCTATCGTGCACGGAGGTGTAGGGTATATACACTTCTGTCGTTTAACCTGCTACCTAACTCAGACTTAGACCTATATCTGCTGCATAAATGGGGCTAAATTATCTCCCTCTTCCCATAAAGGAGAGGTTCATTTACCTAATACTGTCTCTAGTTTGTCTATCATTGACAATGCCTATCGTGCACGGAGGTGTTAGGGTATATACACTTCTGTCGTTTAACCTGCTACCTAACTCAGACTTAGACCTATATCTGCTGCATAAATGGGGCTAAATTATCTCCCTCTTCCCATAAAGGAGAGGTTCATTTACCTAATACTGTCTCTAGTTCGTCTATCATTGACAATGCCTATCGTGCACGGAGGTGTAGGGTATATACACTTCTGTCGTTTAACCTGCTACCTAACTCAGACTTAGACCTATATCTGCTGCATAAATGGGGCTAAATTATCTCCCTCTTCCCATAAAGGAGAGGTTCATTTACCTAATACTGTCTCTAGTTCGTCTATCATTGACAATGCCTATCGTGCACGGAGGTGTAGGGTATATACACTTCTGTCGTTTAACCTGCTACCTAACTCAGACTTAAGCCTATATCTGCGGCATAAATGGGGCTAAATTATCTCCCTCTTCTCATAAAGGAGAGGTTCTATACCCAATACTGTCTCTAGTTCGTCTATCATTGACAATGCCTATCGTGCACGGAGGTGTAGGGTATATACACTTCTGTCGTTTAACCTGCTACCTAACTCAGACTTAGGCCTATATCTGCGGCATAAATGGGGCTAAATTATCTCCCTCTTCCCATAAAGGAGAGGTTCATTTGCCCAATACTGTCTCTAGTTCGTCTATCATTGACAATGCCTATCGTGCACGGAGGTGTTAGGGTATATACACTTCTGTCGTTTAACCTGCTACCTAACTCAGACTTAGACCTATATCTGCTGCATAAATGGGGCTAAATTATCTCCCTCTTCCCATAAAGGAGAGGTTCATTTACCTAATACTGTCTCTAGTTTGTCTATCATTGACAATGCCTATCGTGCACGGAGGTGTTAGGGTATATACACTTCTGTCGTTTAACCTGCTACCTAACTCAGACTTAGACCTATATCTGCTGCATAAATGGGGCTAAATTATCTCCCTCTTCCCATAAAGGAGAGGTTCATTTGCCCAATACTGTCTCTAGTTCGTCTATCATTGACAATGCCTATCGTGCACGGAGGTGTTAGGGTATATACACTTCTGTCGTTTAACCTGCTACCTAACTCAGACTTAGGCCTATATCTGCGGCATAAATGGGGCTAAATTATCTCCCTCTTCTCATAAAGGAGAGGTTCTATACCCAGTACTGTCTCTACTTCGTCTATCATTGACAATGCCTATCGTGCACGGAGGTGTTAGGGTATATACACTTCTGTCGTTTTACCTGCTACCTAACTCAGACTTAGGCCATATCTGCTGCATAAATGAAGCATGATTCTCCTACACCTCTATACCAATGACGTTTCATATCCCTTCTTAAATTTGCCTATAATTCTCTTATATATCTTTTTTACACATAAAGGGTGTTTCATTATCCTGATAACGATTCCCTAGGACCTAGCTTATCTATTTCTGATTTATATCTCCTGTACAAATGAAGCAGGAATTTCCCCCACTAACTATACTGGGTTTTTTTGTACCCTGTTAAATCCTGCCTATAATTCTCTTAACCCTTTCGGCCTAATCATTGAGTACATAGTGTAGGGAATATATACTTTCCTTAAACAATATTTTGTATTATGTACGAAATAATAATTTTTGTATCTATGTAAATTCAAGTAAAATACTTGTTTTGATGTAATAATGCAAATGTCCCTGTGATTTATAAGAATAAGAATAGCTTAAAATTTCATTTCCAGTATTTATTTTTGAATGTTTCCACAAAACACCCCGTATTTCCCTCCCATTGTGCCCCTCCTCCGAAATTCTATCCTGGAGCCGCCCTTGGGCCTAACTACCTATTTAAGAATTATACCTTCTCTAAAAACTCCATTCCTCCCGTACGGATGCTTCTTCACTTCGCACTATAGGGAATTACATGTACATTATCCACCTTAATTCTACTTATAAATCTATAATTGCTTCCCCATCTCTTGAGGACATAGGAGGAGCCGATATAACATTTCTCTATGGCCTCACTATGTGCCTTAGTTATCTCGTTAGGCGATTCTCCCTCACGTTCCATGTCGGGGGGGGGGGGGGGGGGTCATGTACCTTATCCACCTTAATTCTATTTATAATTCTCTTATTGCTCCCTTATCTCTTGAGGACAGACAAAGAGCTAATATAACATGTCTCTATGTGCCTCAGTTGGTAGGATATGCGGATGACATAGCTATCCTTGTTAGGGGACCATTTGAAGAGGTCCTCAAAGACCTGCTTCAAGATTCACTCAAGGTAACAGAAGCTTGGTGGAGGGAGAATGCACTATGCATTCAAGGAGAGAAATCTGTGGCACTCATCTTCACTAGGTGATATAAAACTAAATCGCTGGAGATGATGGAAGTTGGTAATACCGATATAAGCTACGTTGAGAGCGCTAAATATCTGGAAGTTATTCTGGATAGGAAGCTACTCTGGCGTGAGCACTTGGAGGATAAGTGCAAAAAAGCCATAGCTACGTTCTGGCAATGCAGAGGAGCAATAGGCACGAGATGGGGTTTGGGTCCACGTCAGATGAACTGGATTTATTCCGCCATTGTGGTGCCGAGGTTGGTCTTTGCCTCAATCGTCTGGTGGGACAGGGCACAGAAAGAAAGAAGTAAAAGAATGCTGGACCATGCGCAGGGGCTCTTCCTTAGAGGCATAACAGCTACAAGGAGAAGCACACCATATGCGGCCACGAGGGTTATGTTGGGTTTTCCATCCTTGAGTCTTCAAATTAGGATGGAGGCAATGAAAACTGCATACCGGCTAAGTTGTACCGGGCAGTGGAAGATAAGTAGCAAACGTCATAAACAGCTATTTGGGGATTCACTGAAGGAGCTCTGGATAGAACCTCAGGATAAGATACTGTCTCTTAAAAGGGAAAAAGGAAACTACAAAATCCATATTCCTGCAAGAGAGGCATGGGCGGAGTATAGACCCAGACATGGTGAAATCTGGTTCACCGATGGGTCCAAGATGAAGGAAGGAGTGGGAGCAGGATTTAGTGGAACGAGACACCAAGATAGATTTTATCATCGCCTGGAGGACTACAACTCTGTCTTCCAGGGGGAGGTGCTCGCGATCAAACTATGTGCTGAGGAAATAATAGGGTCTGGCAGGAGGGGCAAGACCATCTGGATTTGCTCGGACAGTCAGGCAGCTCTGAAGGCTTTAGGTAAGGCTAGTACCAGCTTTAGGCTAGTGGCAGAGACTATAGCTTCTCTAGCAGACCTGAGTAAGTATAATTCACTCAACCTAACCTGGATTCCAGGACATTCTGGCTGGATAGGGAATGAGAGAGCTGACGCCTTAGCAAAAAAAAGGGTGTATAACTCAAGGACCGTTGCTGAGGGCAGTGGGCATGCCGCCTCAGGAGGGGCGCAAGAGGATCACGGCACATATAGACAGGTTGTGCAGGGAAGAATGGAATGTAACCTTGGGGTGTAACAAATCCAAGGTACTGTGGGGTTACTCAGGAGATTTGTGGGGCAAAGAACTACTCTCCTTAAGTAGACATCAACTCAGAGCTACTGTAGAGCTGGTTACATGCCATGGGAATCTGAAGGGGTTCCAATACAAAATTGGAAAATCTAGGTCTCCTGTGTGCAAGAGATGCGACGAGGACCAAGAGGAAAGCCCAATCCTCGTACTCTGTGAGTGTCCTGCTTTGGTTCTGCTTTGGCAGGTATGTACACCAGAGGATATCAGAAGATTTAGCATCAGGTGGATACTTAATTTCTGCAAAGAGGTAGGTATCCACTAAGATAGTCCTGTGGTAGGGATGGGAAGAGAGTACAAAGACTGCAGCTAAGTGTTCTACACCGATAAGGTCCCTCCGAGTTTTAGTAATAATAATAATAATAATAATAATAATAATAATGCGCCTCAGTTATCTCGTGAGGCGATTCTCCCTCACGTTCCATGCCCGGGGGGGGGGGGGTGTCATGTACCTTATCCACCTTAATTCTACTTATAATTCTCTTATTGCCCCCCCATCTCTTGAGGGCAGTGAAAGAGCCAATATAACATTTATCTATTTCCTCGATATGTGTCTCAGTTATCTCGTGAGGCATGATTGTCCCTCACGTCCCATGTCAGGGGGGTTTCATGTATCTTATCCACCATAATTCTACTTATTGCTCCCCCATCTCTTGAGGATAGACAAGCAGCTAATATAACATTTCTCTATGGCCTCTATGTGTCTCAGTTATCTCGTGAGGCATGATTCTCTCTCACGTCCCATGCCAGGGGGGTTTCATGTACCTTATCCACCATAATTCTACTTATAATTCTCTTATTGCTCCCCCATCTCTTGAGGACACAGAAGGAGCCAATATAATATTTCTCTATGGCCTCGCTATGTACCTCAGTTATCTCGTGAGGCATGATTCTCCCTCACGTACAATGCCAGGGGTTTCATGTACTCGCTTTCATCCTTCCTGTAATTCACCATTCTTCCTACATCTTCAACAGGCTTTAATAATAGTCTTGACGTTTTCGTACAAAAATAATTCTCAAAGAACCGCTCGGTTGTATTGAAATATAAAGTATGTATCTTGTCCTAAATTGAATTCATTTCTGATGTAAAGGAAAGACAGAGGGATGATTTTGTGGTATATGAAATATTTTATTTGTAAATTATAAGGAAAATAAATTATAAGGAATGATAGTGTATTCATAATTATCATACTGCTGAAAATAAACGTGATTGTAGATCGTGTCATGTGGAGGCCAGCTAATTTGTTTACCATGCCATAAACCATAAAGTGACAATGATCCGATCCCAGCTTTGCAGATTTGGCATTCACTCTTCGTAGTTTTATCGTTCGTTATTTAGCAATCGTTGGGTTGTATGCAACCTAAATATCTTTTTTAAGAGGTTTAGTTTTATTATCTTGTCAAAGAAAAAAGAATTTTAATATAGAAATGTCTCCATCGAAGCTTCAACAGTAAGAAACTAACCGAACGTTACTTCTACAATTTTTTAAATTTTGTATATTTTCAAGTGGTTGTTATCACTATTGAATTTTGAGACTCAATAATTATGGGCATGGATTTGTAACATCCAAAAATCTGTAACAAAATGTCTGCGCTCATATTTTCGAAATAGATGTTATTTTTAAAAAATTATTTGTTTCGTGTTTTTATTATTTTATGTTTCGCTGTCTTCTAAATCTTAATAATTAGAGTATTTTTTTATAATATTACATCATAATTTGTATGAAACAGATTTCTTATTGGATTCATTAATAATATAGGCAAATCTAGGTAAAAGTAATTGTATAAAGTAAAATGATAAAATCGCTTAACAAGGTTCTTGGTTGTTCATTTTTTCGTTCTTCCTGATTTCATTTACCTTGTAGGCACAGTACCTACAGTACAATAGGCAATCCAAATCTAAAGCTGTACTTTTTTAGGACATTCAACTAAAGACAGTCAAACGAATATAATATACAAGCAAGTATAATATAAATGGGTAAAGTATATTCCAGGATTTCATTTATGTATTATCACAGGTCTCATTACATCTATTGCTAGTCCAGTAGTAGTTACAGTAACCTCATTTTACCAAAAAAAAAACAAAATGCCTGTTTTTTTCTTAGGTTAGACAATTTTTTTTATAAACTGCATTAGGCATATCACTTAGTTTACCTCTAAATATGGTTCTACAAGATACTATTGCATTTTTTATATTTTCTTTTATTAATTTTTTTCAGATACCTCTTATATTACCATCATTTGACAATAAACCTCAAGTCCTCTTTTAATGTTTTCACTAACTGGACTTCAGTTTCTAATTAAATATAGTTTTAAAATAAGTTTTAACAAATTTACTAAATTCAAAGTTCGGATAGTCATAAACTATTGTTTAGGTGATTAATGAGATTCACCGAACGTAATGGACTATAAAAATCAAGAATAAAATATAGTCTCTGATAAATTACAAAGCTGGTCCATATTTTTAGAATGTTAGTTTAGCTTTATAACATTATTTTAATTGAAACAATCTAATAAAGGGATTCAATTGATATTTGTAGCAATATTTTGTATTGTATTTGTATAGGCCTACTTGATTGATTATACATTTATAATTATTTAACAAATTAGTTAATGATTGTGCTAATAACTTTAAAAAAAATATATTTTTAATAGTAAAAACATTAGTTTTAACTAATTAATTTTTGTTACAGCTATTTAAAATCTATTATTTTGTATAATTACCAAAAATTTATAAAACATTGTTAAAAATGATTATTTTGTTGATATCTCCCCTTATAATATTTGTTTTCGATACAGTTAAATAGTCATATGGATATATTTGATGTTCATTGCAGTGCTGTAATTAATTTCACCGATTACAATGAAAAATTTGTAATGCTCTTTACGAAATCGAAACCCAAAACAATAATTTGTTATGTCGATTTGTGTAAATTAACCTATATAAACAGCTTGCACATTTAGTTACCGGCCATTGTTTAAACAATTCAATGGCCGAGTTGAGAAATCACATGTTTAATTTCATTTTAGAGAGAGCCGGGCAGCCTAAATATTCAACAAATATAGGTGAAACGCTTTCTGTTACTTTCGCCTGAGTGGGGGAAATTTTATCGAAACATTGTGAGAAGTTGGTAGTACTGCGACAGCTAGTGGACCTCGCTGGTAAACTCTCAGACTGTCAGTTGGCTAGCGAAACGGCAGTGACTTGTATCGTATTTCTTGTTTTTTGGTTTTTTAAGTTATTTAGGTTATTACAAAAAATTACAGCTGGTGTTTCGCTCATGTGTTTCTAAAATTTACATAAACGTGTGTGAGAAAATTTTGTGTTGTAAGTGTTAACAAATTTGTTTTTTTTTTATAAACGTGACTCGAAATTGGATAATTGTGGATTACCAATATAAACCTCATTCTACCTTAGATTCATGTATTAGAATGGCTCTGGCCAGGTTAGTATCTTTTATACCAGTTTGTACCTTTTATTATATTGTAATTGAGTAATTCTAAAAGTCAAGGTGAAAGTTTTGAAGGTTGCAAGCCGAGGATGGTTCTATTTCTGGTACTATTGCAAGGTTAAACCAGATAAAACGAAAAATACCAGGAATCGGCTTGCTAATTTTACATAATTTAGACATGTTTGTTTGAAAGACTAGTATTCTGTTCAACTAATTTTATTTAATTAAGTTGCTTTAATACTACTATGCTTATGCACATTTTAAAATTTAAAAGAAATATGTAGAAGGCAGGGTATAATTTGTATATTGGAAATACATAATTAAGTTGACAACATTCAACTAATCTAACTAACTACAAATTCGTGAAACGCAAATTAATGTTTTAAGACTAATGTTTGAAAAAATCTAAATTTTGTTTGCAATGTATTTAAAAACTTATTCTCTTCTTGCAAAATGTTTCGATATTTCACTAAATTTCTTTGAATCATATGTTCTAGTGACTGTTTATTTTTGTGTGATAATTAGAAATACCATAAATTAATTGACTTGTGCAGTTGAGAACGTTTTATCACAGGAACATTTTAGTTAAAAATAGAAAATTACAATACGCTTGGACATATGGTGATTTTAAGTTTCAATTTAAAATATTTTGAATTTGTGTTTTTTAAATTTCTACCAGTGAGTGTTGAAATAAAGCTTTCGTAATTATGAACGACATTATTTAGACACTTTCATTCTGAACAATTTTAATCGTGTTTCATGATAATGCAATAGAAAAAACATAATCGTACTCGTACAAAAAACACATTATAATGTACTTATAATAATAATCGTACTTACTCTTCTAATAAGACTACGCAATGGATGTGAAATCTTTTTGAGTAAAAAGGTTTTATTTGTTATTTCAATTACATAACAGTTTTCTTTTTTAAGAATTTGCTTTTACATAAACTATTTTTAAAAGAATTTACTTAAGTATTTGTTCAACTAATAAAGCTATTTAGGAAAATAGTAATAATTGTAGAAGTAAATGAAATAAAGAAATAATTCACAACAATTACTTTAGACACTCCATAAGTAATAAAAACAATTAATTATTTAACGCAAATTTCTAGCTTTTTAAAGATATATTAAGAAATAATTATCTGATGTTAGAGTATACTACAGAACAGATTCAAATAATTTATATTAAACTATAAATTAAATTTGAATTATTTATTCATAACCTCTGAATGAAGAAGAAATCATCTATTGTTTGAAATCATATGTTGTGTAAATTGTGAAAATCAGCTGATCGGAAAATTTCAACTCTAGAACTCTAACTTTTGAAACTTGATTTGATAACAGTATTTCTTCCTCTAAAAACGTGAACTGTGGCGGCAATATATATCTGCTGCATTCAAACCTTTCAAAAATATAAGTTTATACGTGCAGGATTGCAGTTTTTGGAAAGTTGGATGAAATAATTTATACAAAGGTAAACAATTTATGTTATGAGGTTATCTTATCAGATTAATTGAGGTTAACAGAGTAGGCTAATGTTAGGAATCGCTGATTCACATGTTGATTTATTCGACATATTTCAAAGTTTGTCTCATTTTATTAAGTGAAGCTCATCTTAAGTCTGTTAGATGCTAGTTTTAATCAACATATAATTGGTATCACAGAATTACACAATATATAAAAATAATTCTTGAAATCTGCTATGTTAGTAAATAAATTTGCTGTGGAACAAGTTACTTTTTTCAGATTTCTTTGTATGTCTATTTTTAGCAACAGAAAATGTGTTGTATGTTAATCATGTTTTAATTATTGATTAGTTTTAAGATTTTCCCATTTTCTTGTAGGATGAATCTTACGAAAAATTCAACACCAGTGCCTTTTCATAACAGTAATTTATTGGAATTTACAGAAATTTTATTAAGGTACTGGTGAGTGGATGTATGTTTTAAGGCAACAAAATTCATAGTCTTTATTGTTGAGAAGATTTTTAATAATATTTAGGATTAAGATAGGGAGAGGTCACTTCTCATTTGTGAAGGTTCGTATTCCTGTGTAGATCTACTATTATCAGATTTTTAAGGAAGTGTCTAACGGCTACCTCTATTGTAGCAAGGATGGATGGAGAACCCAAATGCTTCCTTGGTACTGGTAGTGGAGGGGATACATCGGTCGCGAACACAGAATAGTCCTTTACCCCCGATATAGAATGAAGTGTTCTCTGTCTGGATCAAAGTATGTCACTATCAGTGGCTGGGGGGGAGAGGAGTGGGAACACACTAAATACAACCTGTATGAACAACAGAAACGTCTTTTTCTGTACGATTCTCCGTGATCAGCAATTCCTGTACTATGTTGGTTTCTATTTCAATTCTCCCAGGCTTAGGAATGGCTGAAAAATGGACAAATACACTCACGTCTAGTAGTATTTTAAATTATAAAGCTTAGTAAAAAACAGACAATTTCGGATTGTTAGGAGCCTGTGAGCGGATTTCAACCCAGCCATCCACGACGTGGTCGAGTTTCAGTAACGCTAGCGTAGTAACGTCATCGTAGCCTTCCTGCGCCAATTAGGTTAGGATAGGATTTCCTCCTAGCTTTGGCAAAGTGAAGCTCAAACTCCCTCTAAACTCCCGATAAAAATACTGTAGGCCCTAATACACTTTATAAAATGCTTCAACTACTCACATAACTAGACTAACGATGAAACCTGAATTTCCAAATGCAGTGTTAGTGGTGACAACTTTTCACATCTGGCAAATCCGTTCAGAACAAATCATGATTTCTTCGCTTTTTCACGAATTTAGTTAACACTAATATTTCTCTGTGAGCTTTTTTCATTTGATTGTAGAGTTCTAAAGAGTTTTTTTTATAACATAAAACTAATACAAATAATTTTGAAAGAATTCATATTTAACTGAATAAACCACGAATTTTATCCACCACAAAATGAATACTAAAATGATTAGCTAGTGGTTAAAAATAAATTAGATAAAAAAGTTTCTTAAGTACAGTTATATAAACATAGTATTGAAAATTAAATTAGAAATGATAGTAAACTCTTTATTTGATTTTTCCCAAATTGTATTAGGCAGAATGTTCTTTTCGGTCTATTTGTATTTTCCTTCTCGCCAGCGTTTGTTTTCACGTCATTGTTTCATTTTGTACACTATTTCCAAATGATTTATTTTATATTTTCTTTTAAAAAAATGTATTTATCTTTATTGGACCACTTCCTCCAATACCAATTAAAATTTGCATAAACCAGGGCGTATCCTAGGGGGAAGGGTTGTCAAGGGTGCACATCTCCGAAATTTTGAAACGAAACTAAAAATATGAATAATTATTAAGAACAAATAAGAAAGAGAAAATAAGAACTGAGAGCAAACTGGTGATGAAGGCAAACTTCCCAATCCTATATTTGCCTTGAAACATGTTTGAACATGTTTCATCTTGAAACCTCTAAATGTTCTTTCACCATTACTGGCTCAACCAGAGAATATTCCTGCCTAAAGCATTAGCCTAAACACAGATAGAATACTATATTAATATATAATTGATAGATTATCAGTTATTCAAAAATTCAATAACTTACGTGTGTTGTATTAGAGCCAACAGATTATAGATAGTTTTTGATTTTTGAAACAACAGTTTTTTTATTTTTTTAATGAAAAGTCGATAACTAAAAACGTACTACAAAAATATTATAGTTAAACATTGGAAAATTAATATTGAATGAAAAAATAGTTAATTAATTCGCTTAAATATACTTCTAAAATATTATTTTTTTTTTCAATGGGTTGTACGCCTTTATGAATATTCAGCTTGTATTTTGTTAACACTTTGCTCAAAATAAATTTGATTTCAGTACCTTTTTCCTAGCAAGAGAATTTCAATTTCAAAATACTGTTTAAAAGGCAAATTAAAAATTCTCTTCGTAAAATTATGTACAATTTCTTGTTCTTTTTTATATTGGGCTGATGCTAGGATTCCAAGAGAAAGTTTGAAATAATTGTATGTGAGAAGAATTGGTTTTACTATATATTTTGAAATTTCTTTCTTTTTTTTCAAATTATCTAAAAATGTTTTCTGCACGTTATTTTAAAAGAAATAAATAACCTATAAACTACAATTTTTCTTGCAGGGTAATTTTCGTCTTACACATATTTTTAAAATTGTGTGACATTGTAGAGAAGGTAATGTAAATAGGGTCTGGTATTGGTTTCTTATTACCTGACCTTCAGTGATTTGTAATAAAAAAAGCTCGCAGTCTCAGAGCGGTGATTCAGGTGGGTTGTTGTTACACTATGTCGAACTGAGTTCCTAAATCATTGTTTCTAAGGCGGTCGAATACAGTGCTTCCAGACAGTACTATAATTCGACGGCATTGTCATATGACTTAAATTTCATTTACTTGCCGTGTAGATGGTCAAGCGGGTTTTCCAAAGGCATAGGTTTTTACCAATGATCTTAAGTAGATGGGAAAAATATTCAGTCTCAATTGTTCTTATACTTGTCTCGTTTTATATAGGCATCAAAAGTATCTTGGTTTTCATATAATCAGTTGCGTGAAGAGCAAATGAAAAACTATCTGACGAGAAGAAACCTTGGCAAGGAAAACCCTGCAGATAGGAAGTGTAGGAAACAAGGCGCCTAGTTAGGTGTAGGTACGGATTTATTAACTCGTCTTTTAGTCTATAAGAACCGTACGCAGGATTTCTTCTGATGCCTGATGGAAACGTAATGTCATAGACCCTTATTCTCAAACTAATAGAAGGTCGTTATGTCTATTTCTTAGTTCTGTTTCTGTGTACTCTTTCTTGTCTTTCTTCTCACAAGGAAGCGGGTAGACATCTCTTTATGATCCTGATAGAGTGTAGGTCTACTGTCGGGACGCGGCGCTGGACACGTAATGTCATAGGCCCTTATTCTCAACACCAGAAGGTCGTTATGTCATTTCCTTAGTTCTGTTTCTGTGTACTCTTTTTTGTCTTTCTTCTCACAAGGAAGCGGGTAGACATCTCTTTATGATCCTGATAGAGTGTAGGTCTACTGTCGGGACGCGGCGCTGGACACGTAATGTCATAGGCCCTTATTCTCAACACCAGAAGGTCGTTATGTCATTTCCTTAGTTCTGTTTCTGTGTACTCTTTCTTGTCTTTCTTCTCACAAGGAAGCGGGTAGACATCTCTTTATGATCCTGATAGAGTGTAGGTCTACTGTCGGGACGCGGCGCTGGACACGTAATGTCATAGGCCCTTATTCTCAACACCAGAAGGTCGTTATGTCATTTCCTTAGTTCTGTTTCTGTGTACTCTTTCTTGTCTTTCTTCTCACAAGGAAGCGGGTAGACATCTCTTTATGATCCTGATAGAGTGTAGGTCTACTGTCGGGACGCGGCGCTGGACACGTAATGTCATAGGCCCTTATTCTCAACACCAGAAGGTCGTTATGTCCTTTCCTTAGTTCTATTTCTGTATACTCTTTCTTGTCTTTCTTCTCACAAGGAAGCGGGTAGACATCTCTTTATGATCCTGGTAGAGTGTAGGTCTACTGTCGGGACGCGGCGCTGGACACGTAATGTCATAGGCCCTTATTCTCAACACCAGAAGGTCGTTATGTCCTTTCCTTAGTTCTATTTCTGTATACTCTTTCTTGTCTTTCTTCTCACAAGGAAGCGGGTAGACATCTCTTTATGATCCTGATAGAGTGTAGGTCTGCTTTCGGGACACGGTGCTGGACAAGTAAAGCTACAATATTTCGGTTCCAGCGGGTCTATGTCTCTATCTCTGTCTAACTTATAGTTACTTGTTATCTTTCTTTGGCGATAATAGTTATACTGTAACTATATACAGTAGTACCTCGACTTACGCGATTCCCAAGTTACACGGTTTTACATTATGGTGACCCAACCTTAAGACGCCGTGTGGCTGTAGCGTCGTATCGTCGCGAGAGCGTGTCTCCCTCAGTCCTCATCGTCAGCAGACTCAGTTATGTGTTGTCCTGTGAAAAACTGTCCTGTTGACCAGAACACGATTTGTTCTCAAGCTAAACTGATTTTTGACAAATTAAAAGAAGAAGCTGGAGAAGTAGTTAAAGATAAAATGTTTAAAGCTAGCAACGGTTGGTTCAGTCGTTGTAACTGGGACAGTATTGCAGAAAGTGGAGAGGCAGCAAGAGCTGATAAAGAGGTTGCGTCCCTGTTTCCAGAAAAATTTAAAGCTATGACAGAAAAAGGTGGCTATACCAGCCAAACCATATTCAACGTGGATGAAACTGGCGTGTTCTGGAAGAAAATGTCTAAAAGAACTTTTATAGCGCGTGAAGAGAAAACATTTCCAGGTTTTAAGGCCGCCAAAGACCGATTGACAGTGATGGTTGGCGCAAATGCAGCTGGTGATTGCAAGTTGCAACCTCTCATAGTTTATCGCTCAGAAAATGCAAGGACATTGAAGGGATCATTTGCGCATCTGCATGAAGCTAGAATAACGAGCTCTATGTTAAAGATTTGTGGAAACAATTCAATGTTTTAGACGCAGTGAGAATCATTGGGCAATCTTGGAATGAAATTTCACAAAAAACTTTGAATGGTGTTTTGAAAAAACTGTGTTGGTCTTTGGTCTATTTAGTCTTTGGTCCCAACTAAACATGATTCCTATTTGATTGTATGTAAAATTATACCCCGACTTACGTAATCGCCCGATCCCACCTATCGCGTAAGTACAGGGTATTACGGTATACAGTAGTAGCTTTTATGACCTATACATTTAAAGAACATATAATGTTCGTTGACTAAACTAGGTCTTTTCTAATAGACTACGCCTCCGCATCTTCAGTTTTTTTCTGTAGCCACCAAGAGTTAATTTTTATCCATTACTACTGAACGTGAATCTTAAGTATTAATTGAGGCAGTAAAAGTATTTGTGGTTAGTTTTAAAGTTGGAATGTAGGTCACTATTACAATATTTTATACAACATTACTGTATAGTCTACTTTTATTAAAATACAGTATACCAATGAAGTTTACAGTTAGGATAGATTTGGTTGTAAGTTTAAACAAAATTACTATATACCTGTATAAAAATATACCAATGAAGTTTACAGTTAGGATAGATTTGGTTGTAAGTTTAAACAAAATTACTAAATACCTGTATAAAAATATACCAATTAAATTTACAGTTAGGATAGATTTGGTTGTAAGTTTAAACAAAATTACTATATACCTGTATAAAAATATACCAATGAAGTTTACAGTGAGGATAGATTTGGTTGTAAGTTTAAACAAAATTACTAAATACCTGTATAAAAATATACCAATTAAATTTACAGTTAGGATAGATTTGGTTGTAAGTTTAAACAAAATTACTATATACCTGTATAAAAATATACCAATGAAGTTTACAGTGAGGATAGATTTGGTTGTAAGTTTAACAAAATTACTATATACCTGTATAAAAATATACCAATTAAATTTACAGTTAGGATAGATTTGGTTGTAAGTTTAAACAAAATTACTATATCCATGTACTGTATAAAAATATACCAATGAAGTTTACAGTGAGGATAGATTTGGTTGTAAGTTTAAACAAAATTACTATATACCTGTATAAAAATATACCAATGAAGTTTACAGTGAGGATAGATTTGGTTGTAAGTTTAAACAAAATTACTATATACCTGTATAAAAATATACCAATGAAGTTTACAGTGAGGATAGATTTGGTTGTAAGTTTAAATAAAATTACTATATACCTGTATAAAAATATACCAATGAAGTTTACAGTGAGGATAGATTTGGTTGTAAGTTTAAACAAAATTACTATATACCTGTATAAAAATATACCAATGAAGTTTACAGTTAGGATAGATTTGGTTGTAAGTTTAAACAAAATTACTGTATACCTGTATAAAAATATACCAATGAAGTTTACAGTTAGGATAGATTTGGTTGTAATTTTAAACAAAATTACTATATACCTGTATAAAAATATACCAATGAAGTTTACAGTTAGGATAGATTTGGTTGTAATTTTAAACAACATCGTGTATATGCGGGGACGTATTAAAAATGATTCACCAAATTAAATAACAGCTATATTGTTTTACAATCGTTTAAAAAACGTACACTACTAGTTTTCTGCCTGATTTGTTACGATTTTACAGAGTTTAATCGTAATTTCTGTTTTATGCGACGGCGTTTATTTTCTAAATTCATAGTAGTTTTAAAAAGTTGTTTCTATTTTATTGAAATTGAATAAGAAATTTCAACTCATACAGTTCTAAGCTTCGATATTTACTTAACATAGAAGTAAACGGCTCAAACTTAAATGAGTGTAAATGATAGAATTCATTCGCAGCGTTTGTAAATTCTGCATTGGCCGATGGCCTTCAATATAATTTTAGACCTTTATAGCTCTCAAGCCCTTTTTCTGGCCAAGGAATAGCATTGTCATATTTCTTGCTTATACGATTTGTCATGGCACCTGCTTTTTACCAAAGAAATTTTATCTTGAAAGACTATTATTCGCCATCGCTTGAGGACTATAAAACCTTTTGGCAAATCCTTCAAGTCTTGGTAATGTTCTAGTCTCTTACTCTTCATTTGTTTACCTAACTCATTTTCTCCAATTTTCCTGCCTCATACAGCATTGTTCAATAACTCCTTTTCTCCAATTTTCCTGACTCATTCAGATTGTCATTGTTCAATAACTAATTTTCTCCAATTTTCCTGCCTCATTCAGATTGGCGTTGTTGAATAACTCCTTTTCTCCAATTTTCCTGCCTCATTCAGCATTGTTCAATAACTCCTTTTCTCCAATTTTCCTGCCTCATTCAGATTGTCATTGTTCAATAACTCCTTTTCTCCAATTTTCCTGCCTCATTCAGATTGGCGTTGTTGAATAACTCCTTTTCTCCAATTTCCTGCGTCATTCAGATTGTCATTGTTCAATAAATCCTTTTTTCCAATTTTCCTGGCTCATTCAGATTCTCATTAACAGAGCCACATCAACTATGATATTTTTCCTTCCTAGAAAATCTAAAAAAATTTCATTAGGTTCCTTTTCTTAACTAAAAAATACATTCTAAACAAGAAAAAAGTTACAGATTTTAAATTTCGCAAACCTAAAACCGCAAACTACTAAAAATAGTAGTTAAATTTTTTAAACATAACTTCAATAAACCAATCAAGAAACTGATTACTACGTAAGAAAAATTACTCCTTAAATGTATGTTTACGGAGAAATTATGTTTCTAAGCCGATAATTGACGCACTTTTCACTCTTTACCCAATATTTATAGTTTGGGGCATATAACATTAGTTTTCTTTTGTACAGATGTTTTTTTGGGCATCATGTAAAAAAGAAAAAAATCATATGTCGCAGGTTTTATCGAGTGCGTACCTTGTACCTCCCTAGCCTTGTAGTGGGCAACTCTCGCGTCGTCTAACCCAGCGCATGCTTGGCAATACAACCCCACCGGGAAGGAAAGATTCAGGGAGATTCTGTAATTTGTGGTACGGGCAATAACGCTTTGCTTGTTGTGCACACGCGCGTATGCCACGTGTTATCTAGACCATGACTCAACCTTGGAATATATTGCCCTTGATGGATATAGATCTGTGTAAAGTCACTTTATTCCAACACTGTACTGATTGTGTCAATTGTGTTGAATGACATTTGTCCACGGTAAATCTCTTAAGCTTACTTGTATTACAGAGTATGCATTTTGATTAATATAAATTTCTCTTCAAATTTAATGTAGTAGAAAACTTTAATTTTTAAAAACCTTTTAACATAAGAATTCTACTTACTGTACAATATTATTAAATCTTTGAAAGCAATGTAAAATGTTATGTTTAAAACAAAGAAAAATGAAGTTATCTCTACATAATTTATCTACTTAGAAAATAAATTCTACTTCATGGAATTCCATGAAGTAGGCTAAATAGGTTAGGTAACACACGTTACACTTCACTTATCTTATCCTTTTCATTGCTTTTTGTTATTTTCACCCTGTCCAAACTTTCAAATTTTTACTAAATATTTTATTTTCAGCGTCTCCTTAAGTTATACAATCTACTAGCATTTAAAATAAAGTTTTTATATTTATATCCAGTGTAAACTATTTTTCTGTCAGTTCTCAACACTCTTTTCAGTTTGTAAGTTTTTTAACTAAACCCAACATGGTTTCAAATAAAATAAAATTAATTGTTATATAAATTATTTCCATTGTGGCACAACAAAAATTCGTTTTTAATAACCTAAATATTACGTTTTGGCTTCTATGCCTAAACATTTTGATCCCATAAGATAAATGTAATAGACTCTATTTTTTGTAAATAAAAAAAAATATATAATCTATTACAGGAATTATTTTATCACTTTAAAGATAATGATGAGTTCTCCATTTTCACCTTTTCCCTCAACTTTTGGTAAGATTAAACTGAATTTCGTTCTGAGACACTTATAGGAAGGTGCAACTTGAATAGCAAAATATAATTGTCATAAAAAATAGTGCACAATACAATAACGATTTATAAAATAGCTACATATAGATTGGCCTAATTTTCCTCTACCTCCACTACAGGGGATCAATTGTCTTTGGAATGTACTACCTAATTTCATATAATCTTCTTTATTCCTTCTACATGTGTGTGTAACTGGTAGACACCTCTTTTGACTCCGATATAGAGTATATCAACTTCAGCCGCTTGTTGCCATACCTGCTGGTGCCCTAAAACTACAAAGCTAAAAACTTGAGTTGTATAAAACCATGTGCTTTTAGCTACAGGAATTTCAAATTATCGCCACACTAACTTCACATGAAAATAGTTGCAGTATTTTCTCTAAAAATATTCTATATTGGATTCTCAAGTAGCTATATCCAGTTGTTTTCGTCTTACGAAATTAATATTTATTACAATTATATTAATTCTTTAATACAGCATAAGCATATTTATACCACTTTTCTTGAAGTTCTTTACTACATTCTTTATGTTCAATATTATGAAACGTAATTGTAATCTTTAATAAATGCAAATCGTTCCTGAACCCTTTTTTCGATCACTAACCGCATGCGCCTGCCTTGACTGAGTGACTAGCTAGCGAGAGTTTGCTAACAAAAGGGCTGAACAGGTTTGGTGGCCCAGACCTATGGGCCAAAAGGCAAGAAATGAAACCTCTAGTTTGATGGAGGTAGTTTTAGGCATAGAATCGTGGATGCAAACCTTTCAACAAGTTTGCTGTTTTTATATCGAAAGAAAAACAAAAAAATAGTAATAAAGGAAAATAATTATAATTTTGTTTTCTCTCAATCAAATATGCCAATGCTGCATTCCGAAATATGTAAGACAAAACAACTGGATGAATTTATTAGAAGCACTGGTGATGCGATTCTGGTGTGGCATTCAGATGTTATCAAATAGCCTAGGTAATGGGACGACCTCTATTCGCACGCAACCTTCGAGTAACCTAACCTAACCTAATCTGACC
Source organism: Prosapia bicincta (assembly GCA_036971475.1). Taxonomy (NCBI): domain Eukaryota; kingdom Metazoa; phylum Arthropoda; class Insecta; order Hemiptera; family Cercopidae; genus Prosapia; species Prosapia bicincta. Next base: position 195,097,023 of record JBAIZL010000005.1, read on the forward strand.
ATTCTCCGCCATTTCGTCTGTCAGACGTGAGCACAATATAAGTCAAGGTAACAATTTAAAAATTATCTTTCTCATTGGAATCTTAATTCGTATTAGTTGTCATTCACGAAAACATTGATGTACAAATAAAAAATATCTACAACTAACGCAACTACAAATAACTTACTAAATTACATTGCAAATAGTTTGTATAATCTTTGGTTAAAACATGTTAAACTTTAAAAAACGAAATGTTTATATATATTATCATTTTATACACTTATTTTGCATGTTATTAGCTAGAAAACTCTTTAAAATAACGGAAATTCTGCGTGTTCTTCTTTAAATGGGTAAGAATTTAATAAAATCAGGTCGTATTTGAAGTTTTGTATTAACAAAATTGAAACATTTTCAAACAAAATGTCTTGCAAAGGACATAGAACTATAGGATTAGTAAGATCCCAATGAATAAGTGGAAAATTCGTCGAAAGAAGAAAATTTTGTAAGTACCCAACTTATAAATCTCGTGACAAAGTAAAACTGTTCAAAACCTACCTCCAAAAGTTTATTCGAGTAGCCTGCTAGTCAGTAGTGGCCAGTTAAATGCTATTTACAGTTGAATTTGTTTTTCTTTTGAGCGTTATTGTTATTTGGCTCTACCAATCTTCACAAGAAATATCCACGTGCCTTCACTAAAAAAGGATCACATTTCCCCGTTCTACTTTCCGCATTGGTTCATAACGGCTCTTAAAGACAGTTTTTCCTTTGGGGTATTGGTTTATAGCCAGTCGAGTTTAATTAACCACTTTCTGCAACTTGGCTACGCTGTAAAACCATTATTAATGGGCAACTATGGAGTACTATAGAGCAAGGGTTCTCAACCTTTTAGGCTCTGAGCCCCCCTTCACACTTTGGTGTGAGGTCACGCCTCCCTTCACGGATTAAGTTAATTTAGACTTATATATGATAAATTTACTTACAATATGTTTAAGTAATAACCAGAAAAATGTTCGCTACTTTTGTAGTGCTAGTGTGAGGACTGGCACTGTTTCTCGTTAACTCTTTTTTGTATGTTTGGATGAAATTTTGACAAAGAACACCGCAGGTCACTTTCCACATCTAGTCTGACTCGATATTTAAATTTTATATTAGCCAGGGCTGGAAATCCTGTCTTGCATAGATAAGTTGATGAAAATTGTACAAGCAACTTGACTGCCTCCATTGCTACTTCTGGGTAAACAGGAAAATATAGTAGCCAGAAATCTTCGAGATCCATGTTTGGAAAATCCAATTTAACTTTGGAATCACATTGCAAGTCAATTGTTTGTTCTTGAATGTGATCAGGAGGTATATCAATGTTGATTTGAAAGGGGTCTCTTGTTAACTTGAATTCCCAGTTTTCCGAGCTTATATCTGGGAAATAGGCTCCAATTTTCTTCTTCAGAGACAACAAATGCTTAGATATTAGGTCCTTCATTTCATTTACTAGGTCTTTTGGAAGACTTTGGGTATCATCGACGAGATTTTGGAAAGGAAGAAAAGTTCGTTGAGTAAAGAAATAGAGCTTTATAGCTCTATTAAGCTATAAAGAAATTTCAATGATTGTGTGTTTGTGTCCAACATCAAATTCAATATTTTAAAAAATTTGTTGACGCCTCCCCTGGAATTCTTCTACGCCCCCCCAGGGGGGCGCGCCCCCCAGGTTGAGAACCGCTGCTATAGAGTACTATGGACAACGGTACTAATACCAACCCTACGGTCCAGATATAAGTTCTAAGTCTTGTCCTCTTACATCTCCAAGATCTAACCATTCGATTAACTAAATATGTAACAAATACAATACTATCATCAACTTACATAATTATGGATATTTTACATTCCTAAAAGAATTAAAAAACAAATACTTTATTAATAAATGGAACATATAAGTTGCTATTTAGATTTGAAATAAATGATTTGTTAGTTTTTTTTAAAAATTATTTTATTCTGGCTTTGCTCTCGTTAGTTGGGAAAAGAAAAGAAACATATATTTAGTCTTTTATTTGGTATGGAAATGATAATTCTATAGCGGGTGTAATAATGTTCCCATCTAGCGTTAGAATCTGTTTGAAAATAAAGTTATTTGACAGCCACAAATCCAAAAATTCATTATTTAGTTCTCAAGTCATAGTAAATAAGATTATGGTTTATGTTAAGATGAATAGTGTTGTAGTATTCATCTTTAAGCATAAACAGATTAAATCCGTATCAAAACTATTCGGATGGAATCAGAAAACCTTTTAATAACCAAAATCTGTTTAATTTTGATTAACACTACTTACATTTTGATCACATAAAGTGAAGTGATAGTGAAATCTGATTAAGTTTATTCCTGATTCTACAGAAATTATTTGTGCATAAAATTGTCTTTTATTTTTGAATTTTCCTAATAGCTTCAATATTAACAATAAAATAACCTGTTTTTGTTCATCAACAATTTACATCTGATTATTGACCTGCTTGGTAACAAGTAGTTTGTTGGAGTTAGCTATCATCGTATTAGGTAAAAACTGTTTTTCAATTTGCTTGTGAAAAAAGAGTCCAATTCACTTCGTTTAAAACGCTAATTTTTATTAAAGTATTTTCGATTGTTCTGAGATTCTTTATACTAAAAATGGTTCTTTTCATCATAGTTTGTGTGACCCTTAACAAAAATGAAAAGATTTTTCATTTGCATTATCTGAACTTTAATTTTTAACAATTGAATTTTCAAAAAAAGAGAGTAAAGAATCACATTATTTATTTTTTTAAATTTATGATATAAACGTTTTTCAGACAATCTTAAAGTTGGTTTTGACCACCTTCAGTTTGCTTTCAAAATACACCTTTTTCAACTCTAGCATTTCACTGGATGAGCTCGTTATTTTTATTAGTCCATTATTTTCTATTGTCCACGTGTCACATTGTATTGTATCAGGTCTCTTTAACACTTATTTTCCGTCTTGCTTTTAGCAACTAGAAATGTTCAGTTAAAGTGAATAAAAGAATTCGAATTAAATGTTTGTAGTGGAATTCAGTACGATTTCTGTCTTTCCTTGCATTATTATTGCACTCTAATATGAACTTACTTTGGAGACCTGATTCTATCAAGAGGTACTGTAAAATCACTTTGTGAATGTAGTTTCCTATGGATAATGTATTTCGTATAATTATATTTTTTAAAAAAGTTCATTTGATTACAAAGTTGAAAACATCGGCTATTAGACACTGTATTTTTGTGATTTTGAGTTTTGACTTACTACGGTCGAAATTGCTATGACTTTGTTTCGAATTTTAGGTGTATGACAGTTACACCTATGTCTGACTATCTAAGAATATATATCCTTAGATAAAAGTAAAAAAAACAAACTTTGAAATAGAAAAAAAATTGTAATAATTCTAAATTAAGCTGAGATTCAGGAATAATATATTTATCTTAGATATAAAATACGAAGTGATTATAGAGCGGTATTAGTGATGATGTATAGCCAAGATAGGATGTCTACCAACTGGGGTTCGATAAAATGCTCTGAATGCGTCTGCTTGCCCTCGGTTGGAGCACTAGGGAGAATACATTATGGCCACCCCTACTTTCCTCAGATACTTCACGACAACAGCTGCTCTGTGAACATTGTTTCAACTCTTTATCTCGTTTTTGCCAGTTTAATTTGTTGGTATTAAATGACTTATCGAGAAGTGGATTGTTATTAAAAATTGCATTATTTAATTTTAAATATTATAATGTTAAAAGGTTACGGAGTTAAATATAATTTTTATTATTTTACAAAAATATATTCATTTTAAACCATAAGTGTGAGTTCCCAGGGTAATTCTTTGAGTTCAAAATTGAAAATTATTGATTATACATTGAAAAATTAAAACCAACAACATCCATTTTCTATTTATTGTTTCGAGAATTATGGCTTACGGAATTGAGATTTTGCACCTTTGTTTATAATGTGTCTTATTGTTGGTATTTATGAGTAAATACTACTTCTATATACAGCCTCCTATATAAAAACAGTGTCTTGACTGACTCGATAAACAGATCAACACAGCCGGATCTATAAATTGTTTAGTAATTATTTAAAGAACTAATTAAAAACTATTAACTTACTATGCTGACTATGTTTTGAAACAGTAATTTCAACAATCAACTTTAATATTTGATATGTATTAAAAGTATCAATATTTAATGAAATAGAGCAAATTACATAAGGAAGTGCGCTACATTTCATAAAATAATAAAGCTACGATAGCTTTTACTTTGGTTACTTGTTTACAAAGTAAAAATTACTTGGCATCAAGTTTAAGCTCGTCCTATGCTAAGGATTAATTTTTTATAGCACAAATATTTTGTTTACCTTCAAGTTTCATCTGACGTGTTGTACAAGGTGTTATATGAGTTGTAAACGATTGAAATGACATTGGACAGTGCTTAATTGCTAACATAACCTCACTTCGAACTTTACCTGCCTGAGTATCAGTTGTGTTCCAGACAGTATAACCTTGAAGCCATGGATCCCAAATCCCTTCAAGGTTTCATCTTTCGGCCGTCTACCTGTCACTCCAGGTAGGTTCCTGCCAGGTAAAATGGGCAAACAAAGAAAAGAAAATAGAGGATTGGTTGAAAGAAATATTTTAGCTTTTGTGAAAAAAAATACATTTAAAAGTTTGAACTGCAGGGTTTTTGAGACCTTCAGTTGAAGGCTGCCAATTAGTCCAATAGGACAAAACAATTAGATTTCTTTGTAGGTAAAAAAATTTATATCTTTATGATGTGAAAAATTTATAAAACAATTTCAATATTTTATGTAAAATTATTAGTAACAGCATCCTCTGTGTCATTTTTTAAATTTAATTTTAATGACACTTTATTAATTTAAAAATAAGTAAAGAAAAAAATATTGTGCTGGAATCAGTACTTTTACCACTCGTTTAAAAAGTATTGTACTAATACAACCAGATTCTGATTATGGTCAGAATAAATTTAACTTCTATTTCGGTTGAAATTAACGGCAGCTTGGAAAGATTTGGAGAAATTACTTACGAATGATGTTTGTAACGAATTAATCACCATTGTTGTTGCCGTAGCTCGGGCGAACCAAAATAAACTAAGTGATAAAGGACTTTCCTATTATTTCTTGGAAATGCCAATTTTAGGTGGGGCTTAATACAGGAGTATGTGCTATTACTATATTTATGAGTATACGCCTGTGTAATGGGTTTTGCACTAGGTAATTTTTTGTATCAGTACGTCTACTGAGAGAATGTTGATGTTTATAAAAGTTTTATAATTCAAACATACTTATATTGTAGAATATTTTTTAAAAAATTTTGAGTTCATTAAAAACAATCTTTTACTTTATTTGTTTTTTCCATTTCCAATGTTACCGATTTCGAAACAGCTGTTTGAAATCGTTTATATCTGACGTAACAGTGTTATTGTTAACTGGATCAGGTGATATATTTAGACCATTCCTTTTCAAACGCTATAAAGTAGCTTTACATTGCATCACAGGTTAAAATGAAAGTTCTCTAATGTATACTTTTATATTCTTAGTGTGTTTTTTTTAACCAACTTAGTTTCAGTGTCGGTAGTACGATCTGAATGCAATTCCCTTACCTATGGCCAAGAACAGTTAAAAAATGAAGGTTTGCATGGAAGATAAATTATCTAGAATTGCATGCCCGTTTTATTTATTCAGTTGTTTTATATTTATCACATTTTTGGAGTTTCATAAAAAAAAGAGATAGTTTTAAAATTTTTTGTCAAATATTGTTCATATATATATATATATATATATATATATATATATATTTCAAAGTTTTAACCTGAAAATCATCTTTAAAGTTTGGTTTACAATTGTTGCTAAATTATATATTTAACAATTTAATATATATAATTTATAACTTTAAATACCGGTATTTGGAGTTTAAAAAAAAAATGTTTTTTCGGTGCATAACAGCAACTTATTAATTTGTTAATATTAGTAATTACCGTATTTGAAAAATAAATTAATGCAACCATGTCGTGGAAATGCAGTTTAGAATCGAAGTTATTATGAACATTTTAGGATAAACGTTGGATTATTATACTTTATGTTTAATTCTTTTCATACCATTAGGGAATGGTATATGCATTGTGCTAATTCTTGTTCATATTTCTATAGTTTCGTTAAAGATTTTAAAAAGGTTTTACATCATTTGTTTTTTCTATCATACGTTAAAATAATTACATTAATAAAACTGAAAGTAATTTGACTGACAGAAAATATACCACACCCTTTTCTTTCAGTACATCATTTGATTGTTGAACATTACTGAAATGCAAATATGTTTTTATTACATTTCACTGAAGCATAATTTAGTATCCCCAATGTAATTGATTAAATATAAGTTATAATAAACGTTCTACGAACACAAAATAGTTCCCCACAATTTGAAAATAAGTATTGGCTTTTGTGACATACATGGGAGTGTGCAACAGTCAATCGAGGGCTGGGCGACGAAGGGGGATTTGTGTTTCAAGGGTGGCAACCCTGACACCCTCCATGCAGCTAGGAAACTGGCATGCTCTACTAGTCGTGCTGAAAACATTTAGTGGAACTTGTTGATGTAAGCCATTTAATACATGTCTTTTCTTATTATTGAAGTATTTAATGGTATCATTTATAAACATGTCTTTTCTCATTATTGAACTATTTATTGGTAACACTTATTTCATGAATGAGTTAGGTTCCATATAGAAGTGGTGTCAAAGACAAATTAAATGGAGAAAAAGAATCTTTTATTGATTGTGTTACTCTAAAGTTTAATGTTTTTTTACCTGAGTTATCAAGACAGTAATGTAGTAAAAACACCGTTACGGAAATAAATACTCGTATTACATTAAATAAAACGTGTTTCATAAATGTAAATATTCGAGTTTGTGTTAAGAAACGTTTATTAGTGTTGCTATAAAATTAAACTTTTATACCCATCGTTAATAAGAAATTTTCCCCTGTCAATAGTAGGCCATGGTTAACTTTTACTATCATATGTCTTGGCTTAGTTAATTTTGTTTTGTTTGAGCATGTATTCGACAGTTAGTAGTAGGATGAATCTCAAAAGAAATAAAGCAATACTTTTACTTTTTTCAAAATTGTGAATGTAAATCTTCTAAACCCAGTGTATATTTTTGTAGTTTTCATCATATATGCTAAAGTAGCTCTGTATTAGTACTATGGGAGTTTTATTTACTTTATAGCATACGTGTTACCTTCTTAGGGTTCTCTAGACATAGACAATTTTGTGTCTTGCAGATAGGCTTTAAATATATATAATTTATTCATTATATTTAATTTTAAAACAGTTTAACGAAATATACCTTATATCAGAATTCCAAGTTCACCAGTATTCCAAATATTTAATTTATTTATGTGATCAAAAAATTCACAAATCTGCAAATCATAAATGGCATTGCAAGAAAACTACCTTGCTACACATTAAAGGCCAGATTAAAAAAATATAAAAAAATACGGCCTTTCTGTTACGTGAGATTCAAGGTAACCGATATACGCTAAGCAGAAGCCTCGTTCTTCCATGCACAGAGTAATCTACAATAATGACATTTAACCATTACAGTAATATCTACAAGCATGTAATATATTCTACACATTTTCCTAGATTTTCATCTCCTACTAAATCTAGTGTTTCTGGGTGAAACAAAACACACACAGTCAAAAAGATTATAAAAAAATAAAATTTAAAAATCTATTAAGCACTGAAAGTAATATCAGCCTAGCAGTATAAATATTTGTAGTTTAATACGAACAAAATATATCTATTTAACAAAAAATGAAGACCAGGGGAAACGCATATAAACGTTTCGTAAACCCTGAAACTTGCCTGGAATCATGGAAAATTGTTTTGTAGAAGTAGAATATAGGTGATTATTTGAATTCCACTGTATTGGGTCGTTTTCCTATGGCTATAGCATTTGAAGAGAGTTTTAATACGACATTATCTCGTACGATCCCTAGTTACCTTATGCAACCTGACCCGGTTATTTAATCAATCCTATTAATATATCAAGAGTATTAAAGCAATACCCTATAGTCTGGAGAACTGTCTGCCTATGGCTCGAGTTCTAGGCCTTAAAATGGCAAATACAATAGTCTTTATGTTGTTCAAAATTAACTTTTACTTCGCATTTATATTTTCGCAGCTTCATTCTTTTTAGTGTTTATCTAAGAAATCTTAATGTAGTTACTGAAGATAAGAGAAATATTCCTTGTTTTATCGGACGTTTTGCGTTGTACTAACTTAACCTTTATATCTTCCTTTACACATATCTGCTTTTCTACATTCCCATAACTCCAACATGTTTCACTCCACTCGTCAAAGTGAAAGCTAGGGCTAATATAAACTGGTGACCGGATTAAAATCACACATATAGCAAAGTCGTGAACCATGATCACAAAGGCGGCTGGCGGTCGTAAGGTTTATTTTAGTAAGCATTTTGTGTATTTAAAGATCTGTGTTCACATATAGCAAATTCTCACCTGTACAAGGTTTGTTTTAAGACCATTCTATCCTACATCAGGCCATTGTCTTGTATTGAAGACTACTGCGATTCCTCTATTTTCCCTGTGCACCATTATCGCGTCACAGTTACTTTTTAATGCCAGACAATGAACGGACTAATATTATGCCTTCTACTTTTGGTGCTAAAGCTGTCAAATTTTTGCAAGAGCTTATTTGTTAATATTTTAAATTTCAAGATTACTCGATACAAAATATTGTGGACTGGTTCAATTTGCAAAGTTGTCCGGAGTGTAATGAGCTTGTGGAATGTGGAGGTAAAATTAGAAATTATTTTTGTTCGGTCAACAGCGAAAATTATAGAAACTTGTTTTGTTTAAAAGATTATTTAAACAGGGTCCCATGACTGAGATCAGTAATATTGGTTAAATTAGAACAAATATAACTAAACATATTTGGTTGACTAAAATAAAAAGATAACCTGGAATCGAAAGATAATTCCATAGCAGCGCCACTTCGATTTAGGTTAGTAAGGGTTCTTCATTCTGTAATGATTCCCATTTACTTCATGTGTGTACGTCGACTTTAGCCCTCTTCCGCTTACTCTAACGTAAGGGAAGTGTTAGGTACCGTCGGACTAGTTGGTGCTCTAACCACGTTGTACTAAAAGTGAGAAACTTCACTAGTCTGTGACACTAATCTGCTATTAGCTATTAATTCTTTAAAGGAAAATAGGAAATACCAAATCGAACACATGCATTGTTTTGTATTGTTTCCATTATACTGTATTAAAAACAGTTAGTAATCACATTTTATCTTTCGTTTTGCATTGTTATTTTTTGCACATAGTGTTAAAAAGTTTATTTTTTTTAATAAATAGATAATCTAAATATATACATTTTAAATTTCAACCTCCAAAACAGTATACCATTGCAACTGACGAAAATGTTATATTAAAAACTGTATTTTCAATAAATATGTGTTATGTTCATATTTAGATGAGAATTGCCTTTAAAAACAAGTGTTTTATTATACGGAACATGAACGTTACGTTTTGAATATTTAATTTTTAAAAAACATTGTTTGTCACAACTCCACTACTAAAAATTTAGATTTTTATAGATTTCGTCATATCGAAATTGTTGGAGTGTTAATTAAAAAAAAAAAAAATTGTCACAACTGAACTACTAATATTTTACATTTTTATTCATATCTTCCAATCGGAATTGTTGGATTTTTAATTAAAAAAGACATTTGTTTGTTACAAACAACTACTAAGAATTTACATTTTTATTGATATCTTCCAATCGGAATTGTTGGATTGTTAATTTTAATAAAGATAGAATTTGTAACATTATATTCGTCAGGTTTGGTTTTGCAAAGGAATAGATCAAGTATTTGGAAAATTCAGGTATTTAAATTACGAAGCATTTCACATAAGAATGGAATGAAAACAATTAAATTTGTTTGTTGAGGAATATAAATTAAACAACCTTTAATAAAATAATATTTATCAAAAGATTTGATTTATTAAAAAATGGATATTGTATTAACATTAATTTGTATTAAGAAAAACAGAATTTAATTATCGACTTTCCGCTTTCGACCTTTATCAAAACAAATCTAGTATTTTTTGGATCGAAACCGTAGTAAAAAAAACAGTGTTTTTTCCGGCGAAAAAACCAAACATGGCCTACAGTATGTTTTCAATTTACATATCGTGTAGAGAATACGTATTGAATTATGTATGTCATTTTGTATCTTAAGAGTAGAAATTTGTTAATATTCAGAAATGTTTTTGAAATAAGTTTTATTTCCATCACAATAATTTTTATTGCAATAATATTTTATACATTAATTTATCCGTATTTAC